>JASPKZ010007899.1:0-473266 GCA_030220185.1 Diploptera punctata | reverse complement strand
GGGATCAAAAACGCAAAGGATGGTCTTTTGAAGGAACTACATTTAGAACCGGTCATGAATACATATGTACCTGTACATCTAAAGTGATCCTCGTCAAAACAAAACCATGACTGCTCGCCGTTCATTGTTAGGGACATCGCGTACGTTGTAGAAGCAATAACAATGCGAAAAAGTAGTTCCCTTTATTAAATCAAAACTAGGTCCTTTGTATACTATACTGTTATTCTCGTAAATGAAAAAAATATTCAACACATACTAAATCAATAATTTTATTACAACTTAAAATGTTTATACATAGGGTGATGCAGTTTGAGTCATGCCTCGTCGATTCTATAAAACAAGATCACTGAAGCAACGAGTCTTCTGTTGCGTATCGTCATCCCCGACCAAAGCGATAGTAATTGTTGCGAGAAGGAGATTGCCCCTACAACAAACACTAATACTGCCCCAACTGATTCCGCGGCCTTGACGTTTCACGACATTCAGTGGGAGCGGGCCCCGGTATGCTATGCGGTTAGAAGACATACGATGACAACATCTCAGCATTTTAAAAACATTACCAGTGCGCTATACCGGCGTCAAGAGCAGCGATTGTCGTGGCAGACACGACTCCCACCAACCATTCCTTACGGCAGTAGAGGAGAAGACGATTCTTCTTTACCCCTCACAACCTAAGCTTCAAGTCGGAGTATGACGCTCGGGTATAGTGACAAAAGAAGGGCTGACTATTATTTCGAATATTTTAAAGTTCTAACGTGCGATTCACACGAGCAAATTATTGCACCCTAGAGCTACAATACTTTCACTCTTCCTTGTAGCATTCTTCAAGCGCAGATAGCAGCGTACGCTTAACGCAGTGCTTAGTGCTTAGTCGTATACAAATGTCACAGGTCCGATCCCGATGATGTTAAAGTTTCTAATGTTACAATGCTTCCTATTTATTCTGTCTGTCTATTCCTAAAGAAAAACAACACTAACTATTTGGAAGTATTACTATTTTTATAATTATTATTTATTTATAAACAGGTTGACAATGTAAGAAAACATCTTCCTGTGCCCAAAGCTTTTTAATTTTTATGTTCTTCACATCCTTCACATTCAATCAATTCTTCCCACATACCTCTTCTTACATCATCCATCCATTTAAATCAATGTGGACGCTCTCTTTTCCTTTCCCAGGTGAATCCATTGCAAAGCTTGTCGGGTAATCTTTTCTTGGGCATCCTACGTGTATGACCATACCGTTCTAAGTGTCTGTATCTCACAAATCTAATCAATGAATTTTGAACTTTCGTTTGTTGTCTGATTATTGTATTTATGATTTTTTTCCAATTTAGAATGTCTAGTTGAGCGTCTAGAACAATCCATTTCAGTACACACAAGCTTTAAACTCAAATTTTTATTCAACTGCCAAGTTTCTGCACCATATGCTAGCGTGCTTCGAATTATGGATTTATAAATTTCTAATTTGGTATCCATTCATATGTTCCTATCCCACGAAACGCCATTTGCTAGCTCTACTAGTCTCAAATGTTGGGATTCCATTATCTTCGTTAATTATTATTAAGTTCCCGATAGTTATAAATTATTCAAGTTTTGTACCTCGTTGGTTATCATCATCATCATCATCATCATCACCACCACCACCACCATCATCATCATCATCATCATCATCATCACCACCACCATCATCATCATCATCATCATCAGTATTATTATTATTATTATTATTATTATTATTATTATTATTATTATTATTATGGATGATGGACAACTTTTATTATAACTAGTAATTTTTTCAGGGATGAAAAGGATATCCCTGAAAAAATTACTAGTTATAATAAAAGTTTAGGAATTATTAATCAAGTTATGAAACCATCCCTTGTACAAAAAAAACCAGATTACGTTTATATAACACTTTGGCTAGACCAGTGTTAACCTATGGTAGTGAAGCATGGACACTAAAAAGACAACATGAAAGCAGAATAACGGCTTGTGAAATGAGATTCATGCCACAGAACAGCGGGTTTACACCAGATGGGGGATCGGAAAAGGAACACCGGATATCTTAAAAGAATTGAAGACTACGCCAATTTTGGAATATATTAAACAGTACCAACTAAATTGGAAACACCATCTTGAAAGATGGAGTTCAAATCGGACCCCCAAAGCTGTTTATAATTATATACCAAGAGGACGAAGATCACTGGGCCATCCTATGAAACACTGGAGGGAAAATTTTCTATACGATCGTAACAGGCCTTGGCCTAATACTTGGAAGGAAGAAGAAGATGATGATGATGGACAATAAAAAATATTATTCTTATTATTTTTTATTATTGTCCATCATCTATGGGCTATTATTATGCTGGACTTGACATATATAAACTAAATATTTTAATTGAAGGGTGAAACATAAATGTATGAAGCTATATTATCTTTTGTTACATAAATTTATAGCATTATTATTAAAACGTGTACTGCACACGCAAATGTATACCTGTAGCTAAATAGTGTTACAGAGTTTACGAAGGCAGTAATATCACTTAATATAGTGTAAAGTGGACGTAAATTACGTGGCAGGAATTAAATGTTATAGCACTTATAGGATGTATTTTGCGAAAATACAAATGAATAAAAAAAATGTTGAAGAATTTGAACCCTGGCTTTGATAGATATTTCATATTCTTGTAAGTGGTTTAACGATCTACGCTACTACCGAACGTCGGATACCAGTTGGTCTAAATATTTTGTCTTGTACTTTTGCACTATGAACGAGAGTTTAACTTTATTTGAAATAGTCGCAATTTGAGTAATATTGCATTTGTCGAAACACCCGTAAATATCATAGAAAACATGTCTCCTTTGCTGTTCTTTAACTATTCAAGACGATTAAAACCAAATACAGTGTATTTAAAACATTTAACAATGCGTTAACCTCGTGAATCATAGCTTTAACTTTTAGAGTATGCGCAGTGGGCCATTACAGGGACTCCTGCTTTTTGAAGCGGCTCATTCTTTTTTCGCTAAGTGTACATACATAACAGGATATTTGAAGGGGATAATTTACAGACAGCAGAAATGCAAGTCACAGATCTAAGTGGATTAGAGGTTGAAATGGCGATAGAAGAATTGAAAGATGTATAAGGCATCCAGGTTCAGATGAGAATCCCAGACAGAAACTGATAAAATCGGGGAGCGGGGGGGGGGGGGAATTGATGGACAGTATATGTCGCTTACTTTGTATGATTTGTGAAAAAGAAGTTCTTCCAAATGAATGGAAAAAATCTATTGTCGCACCAATCTATAAGAAAGGATATAAAACTAATTGTAAAAACTACAGGGGCATTTCATTACTCTCAACTTCGCACAAAATCCTGCCAAATAGATTAGTAAGCAGACTTACTCCCTATATTGACGACATTCTAGGAGATCATCAATGTGGATTTAAAAGAAACAGGTCTACAACAGATCAGATTTTTAGCTTAAGACAGATTTTAGAAAATAAATGGGAATAAAATGGCACTTTACATCAACTATATGTAGACTTTAAAAATACATTTGATTCAATTAAGAGGCAGAAGTTATATAGTATCCTTCTGGAGTTCGGAATTCCTAAAAAGTTAGTTAGACTTATACGAATGTGTCCAAATGGCACAAAAGAGTGGGGTGTGTATAGGCAAACAGTTTTCAGATACTTTGAAAATTCACAATGGGTTGAAGCAAGGAGATGCACTATCTCCTCTACAATTCAATTTTGTATTAGAGCATGTCATTAAATCTTTGGAGAATGGAGAAGAACTATGCAACTGAATGGTATTAATCGGCTGTTAGTTTATGCTGATGCTGTGTAGTATTATTGAGCGATAACGAGAGAGATACTAAAGGGATAACATGGCACACTCTACTGAATAACACTAAGAAATTGGATGACTGGAAGTAAACATGAATAAAACTAAATATATGATCACACATAAAAATACATTATATAATGGGAATGGACAACTATTGGCAAATTAAGGATATTTGAAGAAATGGCTGATTTCAAGTATCTAGGAATAATAATTACAAATAGGAATGAGATGCACAAAGAAATTAAACCTAGACTCCAATTCTGGAAATGCATGCTATTATGCATTACGGGGAATCTTGTCCCAACTCCTTTCAAAAAACGTTTAAACTGAAAATATATAAAACAGTTATTCTCCCAGTTACATCATGTGGAATGCGGAACATGTACTCTTACTTTAAGGGAGGAAATGAGATTACGAGTATTTGAGAATAAAGTTCTTTAAAAAAATTGTGGACCAAGAAGAGATGAACAGACACATGAATGGAGAAAACTGCATAATAGTGAGCTACATGATATGTATATGTGTGTATATATATATATATATATATATATATATATGCTATATAAGAAGCTAGATATAATAAGAAGATTTATGTCTCCTAGACTGCGATGGGGCAGGACATGTGGCACGTATGGGGTATGAAAGAGGGTGCATAGAAGCTTCTTGTAGAAAAACCAGAGGAGAAAACGCCCAGTTGGTAGACCAAGAATGAGGCGGGAGAATAACATTATCCATGTTTTGAGGGAACTAGGTTATACTAGGGATGATTGGAAAACATTAGCTCAGGATAGGGATGTATGGAGAGCTTATGTCCGCGTGGCCATGGACCTACGGATTCCATAGAGCCAGTGAGTTAGTGATGTGTAACAAAGTATTGTAATTGTATCACAGAGTTTATATCACTGAATCATGCTAATGACGAAATGACATTTCTGTGTTTATAGATGTTTCTTAACCAACATAATTCTTATCGCGAAAATAGCTCAATTTCAAGCCTAATGTCAACAACATTGAAAAACAATTCTCAACTTTAAACCTTCAGCTTGAGTACCATTACTTGAACTGTAAATATAGCTTAATCAGCTTAAATATACATTCTATGATGTTCAAAGTACAATCCGTTTTAGTACATTGTAAGATAAATTGCAGAACATCCATTATATTCGTGGTAAATGCTTGTGTATGTAAGAATTCATTCAATATGCGAATTTCTTGTGCCATCTTCATAATTACTTTATTGTGTGTAGATTTAATAATAGCTACAGAAGATGATATTTCGACAGATAATGCATTTAGAATACTGGTAAGTCACATTAATACATCGTATGATATAAAATATTAATTTGCTTTCAATAATTATTATTTCTACCATACAAAACTCTAAATAATACCTTAGCCGCCTACTGTGTCTCAGCTAACCATTTGTTACTCACTGATATACACAGGAAAATAAGCATAACTGAACTAAAGGCTGTCCGCTCTTAAAGTAATCCTCATCAAAACAAAAACATGAGACCTGCTCGCTTTTCATTGGTTATGGAAACCGACGTACGATATAGAAGCGAAAAAAGTATTTCCCTTCATAAAATTAATTTTTTTTTATTGTTCCGGCTTTTACAATGAATATACATTTTTCCGGTACCCATGTTCACAGTTAACTACACATTTGTTTCAACACATTTTTCCATTCTTGTCCATCCATATATCTTCTTCTATTTCCCATTCCCTCTTAGCTTCATTGATTCCCTGAATCCACGTAATAGTTGGTCTACCCTTCTTTTTCCTTCCCTGTGGTTCCCAATCCATAATTATCTTAGGTAGTCTTCCTTCTTCCATTCTTCGAATGTGTCCGTACCAATTTAATTGTTTCTTCCTTATAAAATCTAATATTGAATATTGTACCTGCATTTTTTTCTTTTATAGGCCTATATGAATTTATGATTTTATCCTTCCTGGATATTCTTGTATTGAAAATATGTCCTGTAAATATACTTGTTATTCTTCGTGAATGAAAAGATTAATATTAAAAATATAGAAAATATTCTAAAATATACCTAATCAATAATTACAACTTAAAATAGTTTATTACATATGGATTGTGCATTTGAGCATGCTACGCCTAAATAAATTAAGTATGATTTTTAAATTTTCGTTTCAGATCAACTCCTACACCTAATGTTTTTAAGAGTATAATACATAGCGGCTAAAAAATCCGTCGTATCTGAAAACCTGTATGTACAAAAATATACATTATGACGAAACAAACATGGCGGTTGCTAAGGGTCAATTTTTAATTTCCGGTTTCAGGTAAATTCCCATTTCTAATGGTCTGATATGTCTACTTTTTTTGACAACATATCTACCTCGGTTTATTTGAATAGCATATACTCAGTTTCGTTGTGAAAATATCGAAAATTACGACAGGTAGAGCATTTTTTAATTTTTGTTCGAGGTGAACTTATACACTTAATGGTTTCAGAGCATAATAGATGCCGGCCAGACACTCGCCGTACTTGAAAACTTGTATGTACAAATTTACGTGTAGATCGGTTGAGCCGTTTAGAAGTCTATAAATCACAAACAAACTCAGGTTGAATTTATATGTATACCCGGCGTGCGCTGCTACGCCTAAATAAATTAAAATTAATGTATTTTTTACGTTTAGTTGAATAAGTGAAGGGGAAAATAATTATAAATTTATCGTAATTATTTTTAGATACCCCGTACTAATTACTCGGCGTTGCCAGGGAATCTACTTATCCCGAACTTCTTCGCATAAATGGGCTGAAAGACAAAATTCGTTTTTGTGAGTAATCTGTAAAAGAATACCCGCCATGTGCTGCTACGCTTGCTCGAGAATCTACTTATCCCGATCTTCTTGGCATAAATGGGCTTAAAGACGAACATTAATGTTTTTCTTATGTTTAGTTGAATAAATAAAAGGAAAAATAATTATAAATTTATATCGTAATTAATTTAAGATTTCCCGTGCTGATTATCACCCGGTGTTACCGGGGAATCTACTTATCCCGATCTTCTTGGCATAAATGAGCTGAAAGACAGAATTCGTTATTGTGAGTTATCCGCAAAGGAATACACGCCATGCGCTGCTATGCTTGCACAGGAATCTACGTACTTATCCCGATCTTCTTGGCATCCACGAAAGACACAAATGGTTATTGCGAGTTATCCGTAAAAGATAAACATACATTATCGCGGACTTTTTTATAGAGTGTTTTGAGATATTCATTTCTGTACACATTAATTTTGTGTATTTCTTATAGTTTAGGCAGTTTAAGCCATTTAAGCATCCAAAGAGCTACTATTTTCACATTTTTCACTACAAAGGATGTTTTTAAGGGCGTAGGCGTTGAATATCACAATTCTCCTATAGCCTATTTTCATCCCAGGAATCTCCTGAACATTTTTCAAAAAGCCCCATCACAATCGGATGTACGGTTTGGCAGCGCATAAAATATGAACAAACAAACAGCTATTTTTATATAGGCTATTAGAAGATAAGTCGGGGAAGATTTCATAAATGACAGTGAATATTACATTGATTTTAACACCTTAAAATTACATTTTCAAAAATTTATACTTGCATTCTTTTTTTTTTTTTTGAGGGAGCATTTCAAATAAAAAATAGTTTCTCTTAAAATATAATATATTATTGATATCCTTCAATCTATAATCTAACTGGGAATGAATTACTAACCTATTTTCATAATTATTTTTAATGCCCCAGTTTGTCCTTTTTGGACATTTGTGGTGTTCTCTCCTGGCAATGGCGTAATAGTAACCCACTTTCTGAGGTTGGGGCATCTGGAAGGCGGGGTTACGTTGCCCTGATGTGATGGGTGATGATGATGTTAGTGTTGCGCCAGGAGAGTCCCTAATTCTAAGCTTAATCTAAGATGAACATGAATGATGATGATGATGATTGCGATGGCCATATGATGTTCAGGGACCGTTTGGGCCTTAAAGTTCTCCTGACATTTGTCTTACAGGTGAGGAAAAACCCCGATAAAAACCTCTTCCAGAAAAACTGTCCCGACCGGGGATCGAACCAGGGCCCGCTGCGTGACAAGGCAGCACGCTACCTCGAGACCACAGCGGTGGACTTTAGCCTTAATTGTAGAAATGTAAAAACTATTTGTGATTAACTTTCAATGGAAACTGAAACATCTTCCTCAACTTTTAATATTCTCATGGAACTAACTAACTACTTGCACTATCGAACCCGTAGGTTCATGGCCGCGCGGACATAAGCTCTCTATAATCCCTATCTTGACCTAATGTTTTCCAATGATTCCCGGTATAATCTACTTCCCTCAAATCTTGGTTAATGTTATTTTCCCACCTCATTCTTGGTCTATCAATTGGGCGTTTTCCCCTCTGGTTTTCCTACAAGAGGCTTCAATGCACGTCTTTCATTCCCCATTCGTGTCACATGTCCTGCCCACCGCAGTCTACGAGATTTAACTGTTCTTATGTAACTTGCATTTAATATTCTCATGGAAGCTATCTAGAAATGAACCTTCCCCCAAATAATTACATAACGCAGTTTTTTTTTATGTGTTGGTTTATGGTGGAATACCGATACATTCTTAAAAAAAAATAAAGTTGTTTCCTCCTTAGCAAAAAATAAATATGCCTCAAAGAACATGTCAGCCTTTCAGTATAAATGAAGATCTTCAAAAAAAATTAAAGTGTCATTTAGGGGAAAGAATATTATTTTATGTCATAATCTTATCAGTTCCTTGTTATTGTAGAAACCCTAGCACAAGGACCGAGATAATACCTAAAAAAATGCTTTATTTTTTTTGTTTTTAAATAAGTTATGGTTATTTCATATAGGGCTATTGTGGTTAATATTTAATATTTTTATCAGCATACTTTAAAATAAATAAAAATGGTATATTTTCTTAAGAAAAAGAAAAAAATACAATCAATAACAATCTTTTCCTGTTTCAGAGAGTTCTTCCGCTTAGGAAACGACCTAAATCTCAGAATCGGCCATCCAGAAAAGAGAACAAAAAACCATACCAATCTAAAGCTCCACAACAACATAAAAAAAATCAGAAGGAAGAGAAAATATTCAGAGATGGAATTTACTTTTCTCCGATTGTAGATTGGTGGATCTTGAGAACGCGATAATATACAAAGAAAAAAATAAATCAACTATTTATTTTTTTCTGAAAATACAATTTAAATTACTTCACATCCGTATTAATAATAAATAATGATTCACGTAGGCTACAACATTTCATCAAAATGAACAATAAAGACTTTCATAAAATGAGCAAGAACATTCATTTCAACAAAAGAGATAGATTGGAATAAATTGAATATATCTAATAGATAAAAACTGTTTTAATTATACAATTCACTGAAGATGACTGTAATTTGTTAAGAGTGATTTCATTTTACTGTATTTCTTAATCAGATTTTATGTAAAATACAACTGTCTTTCACATATTTTACCTTTTATTCTAACTATAGTATCCTTGGAAACATAAATTTGTAGACATCAATAGTTTCAAAGCATTGTGGATCTTAATAAGATTTTACGTAAAATACCGGCACACCTGTTTTTTCACATAATTATGCCAAATTTTGCACTAACTATATTATCATAAGTAATGTCACGAGTGATTTTCAAATTATCGATTAATGCACGATGTCACGAAGTGACGAGTGAATTTATCTAGAGAATTTGGAAATCAAGAGTGGCATCTGTTAGGAATATTTCTACATCAGTTAGGAAAACCCGGGTAAGTCAACTTTTGGTCGAAAATGAGTTAACATCTCCCGATCACTTTTGATCCGATGCACGTTCGGTAAAAACGGTAAGTCTTCAAGCGAATAGTGACGGTGTTATTAAGCATTGAATTTTCGATGTAACTCAATTTGTATGCACTCTTTGATGTAAGTGACTTCCATGGTTTTGTATCATGCGAACAAGGAAAAGGAAAATACGAGGAAGTCTAGTTGCATTGTTTTGACTCGGTGACAAACGATACTGCCGATAAGGAAAAAGCGGATAATTCTACTTCCATCGTTTATATCAATTTCAAAACAACCGATAAGCCAATAAGCTCAAGTTAACCAAAAATATACTTTACTTTTATTTTTTTTTATAAGTGAGTGACGGAATCATACTATTAACGGAGTAATATTATACGCAAGCGTACATAATGGCAACACAGCTTTATTATTCTTGATAGTTTCATTGTTGCTGTATCACTTCCTTTGCAATCTGTTCATTTTCGTTGTTGAGTTGAGAAGTTAATGATGGACATGAATTATGAATGCTGGGGCACGGTATTTTTTATACTGTTCAACTAGCTCTATTTTTTTAAATACTGGTTTTCCTTCTTGTTTTATTTTTTCTGCTTTACCCGTTGGTTAACTTTCTTTAATTCTCACATAGACACAAGGACAGGACACACACACCCAGACCCAAGGTGGAGATTTAAAATCCCCTTACCCCGCCGGGAATCTAACCCGGGTCGCGGGAGTGGAAGGTAGGGACTCCATCGACTACGCCACGGCGACGGACAGTATAAAATCACATTTTTAACTTGAAAATATTACATTTCATACCATAGGTATACCTTTATTAGGGTCATTATTTATTTCTCCATCGTCACTACACTTAGAATATCCTGCCATCACACTGGTATTTATAATATTAGGGTCATGATTTATTTGTGGCTGCGGTATCGAAAGCAATGTACAGGTACCTGAAATAGATAAAAAATAAATAATACACTACTTTAATTAACTAAATAATACTTTTTTCAGAAATTACGGATGCTTCAATAGAGTATAAAGTCGATTAGTAAGTTGTAAATATTATATTTTATACTATAGGCCTACCTGTATTAGGGTCATGCTCTATTTCTCCTTCGTCACTACATTTAGAATTTCCTGCCCTCACACTGGTATTTATAATATTAGATTCAAGATTTGTTTGTGGCTGTGGTATTGAAAGTAATGTGGAAGGACCTGAAGTAAATAAATAAAATAAATAATTTTCACAAACCTCCAAGCACTAAAAATAAACTTATTTTAAGAACATTAATAATAACACTTGTACATATTGCTATGTATTGTAATATAAAATCAAATTTATTTTACTTACGTTTTTCCTCTTGCAGATTTTCATGTCTTCCTTTCATTTTATCTTCATGAGAATCACAATTATTTTTATCAAAGGTTCTTTTAGCTAAATTCACTAAACGTTGACCACAACTAAGCATTACGCCAGTTTAAGCTATGTATTATACATGGGGAAAACTGGTGTAATGCAGTTACCCCTGTTGGTGAAACTGACCCCTAGAGTGTTTCCATGGACTATATAATTCATGCCCCAAATGGTAGTCAATGACCAATCACGTTTGAATGAATTGTTTTATACACAGTCGTGTTTTACCTCGCTCTTTATCGATTTCTCTTTGTTAGCTCCTGCTTTTGTGATAAAGAAAGCTGCTCCTTTTTAATATTCTAAACAGGTCAGATCATTATTTTTTTCCGACAAATAAATTGAATATAGCAAATAATGAACAGATTTCATGATTTTACTGAGTTTACTAAAAAAATAAATGAATAGCCTATAATGTTGATTATAATATACAGTTTGACGTGTTTCATTTTTTCTCCACTAGGGCAATTCTTATAATATTCAAAATTAATATAAAATTATGGAATATTCACCTGAAAGGTCCGTCTGCTTAACTTAATTAATTATTTAACTGTAGTGCTTTCGGGACTTGTCCCATCGTCGGCAGGATTCAAAACTGGTGTTTCACTGAAGATCTGGTAGAGGGGGTTGCATGTATTGGGTTTGTTTTCGTTTATCAGGCTGTCGTTGTTGTGAGCTGCTTTCATGATTTCCATCTCTTCGAGTACATCTTCGCTGGATTATTTTCTCTGTGCATTACTGTTAGGGGGTGTTTTCAATATTTAACATGCGATGTTCTTCATGGATAACGTGTTTTGCATAGCTTGATTTCCCTTCTGCGTGAATGAAGTCTCGAAAATGTTCTTTGAATCTGATGTTAAAACTCCTGTTTGTCCTTCGTATATAAAATTTGTTGCAGTCCTTACATGTTAGTTTATAAACTCCTTTGCTGTTGAAAATGTTATTTTCTTCAATGTTATTGTTTGTTATGTTGTTTAATTTATTATTGGTTCTGTATGCTATTTTTACGTTTTTATCGGCTTTCTTTAGTGTATTGGCTAATTTTGTCGTTTCTTTTCCTGTGTATGTAAGTGTTATCCATGTTTTCTTGTTGTTGTCAGATTCTTTTTCTAGTTTAGTTATGTTGTTCTTCCTGTTTTGTTTTTTTTACGAGCTTATCTATGAATTCTTCATTATAGCCATTGGTTTTTGCCATATATTTAATGTAGTTGACTTCTTGGATATAATTGTCTTTGCTTAATGGGAGTTTCAACATTCTACTGACTAAGCTATTAAATGTAACAGAAAATTAGTACATTTAATAGCTTAGTCAGTAGAATGTTGAAACTGCCATTAAGCAAAGACAATTATATCCAAGAAGTCAACTACATTAAATATATGGCAAAAACCAATGGCTATAATGAAGAATTCATAGATAAGCTCGTAAAAAAAAACAAAACAGGAAGAACAACATAACCAACATAACTAAACTAGAAAAAGAATCTGACAACAACAAGAAAACATGGATAACACTTACATACACAGGAAAAGAAACGACAAAATTAGCCAATACACTAAAGAAAGCCGATAAAAACGTAAAAATAGCATACAGAACCAATAACAAATTAAACAACATAATAAACAATAACATTGAAGAAAATAACATTTTCAACAGCAAAGGAGTTTATAAACTAACATGAAAGGACTGCAACAAATTTTATATAGGAAGGACAAACAGGAGTTTTAACATCAGATTCAAAGAACATTTTCGAGACTTCATTCACGCAGGAGGGAAATAAAGCTATGCAAAACACGTTATCCATGAAAGACATCGCATGTTAAATATTGAAAACACCCTAACAGTAATGCACAGAGAAAATAATCCAGCGAAGATAAACATATTCGAAGAGATGGAAATCATGAAAGCAGCTCACAACGACAGCCTGATAAACGAAAACAAACCCAATACATGCAACCCCCTCTACCAGATCTTCAGTGAAACACCAGTTTCGAATCCTGCCGATGATGGGACAAATCCCGAAAGCCCTACAGTTAAGTAATTAATTAAGTTGAGCAGGTGAATATTCCATAATGTTATATTAATTTTGAATAATACCTCAACGGAACACATCATGAAACTATAAAAGTTCTTATAATAGTGCGATAATATTTGGCAATAAATAATATGATCAAGTTGCAGTGAACATACATAATTTCACATTTCTGATTTGTTTTCAAACATCGTCGTTTACATTAAATGTATAAATATTTTAAAATACCGGAAACTATATTTAAATAATGATTTTTGAGTAAATAGCTTAATTTCATTCATTAGATTGTCCTAACAAATACCACTCTTGATTTCCAAATCCTCTAGATAAATTCACTCGTCAGTTGGAGACTCGTGAATTTATCGATGATTTGGAAATCACTAGTGACATTACTTATGACTATTTAACTCATACTCCAAATGGGAGTGAATGAATTTTGATTTACAACCAATCACAGTCTTTTTCATCTCGATTTTATCAGTTTAATTTTATCATATTAAAATCAAGCTCCTCCTTTTTAATATTCTGAATAGGTCAGAGCATTATTTTGCAGTGACTGACTGTCTAAGAAATATGGCTACCAGATTGTATATATAGTGCACGAATGTAAACAGATACTGCTTGCGGGATATAATAGAAACACATTCGTAGTAATTGATTAGACCACAATAAAAAGAATTTTAACTTGACCTGTGTAAGTATCTTGATGTGGTTACATCAATTAAAGTTTAAAGGTTGTATTGGGAAGGGAATGTACAAAGAATGCCTGAACATGAGATACCCAAGAAAATCATGGAATGTAAATTTGAAGGAAAAAGGAATGTGGGACATCCAAGATTGAATTGGATGAGTGGAATTTTGGAGGATCTGAAGAAGCTGAGAATCAAGGGATGGTGGCTGGTTGCTAGAGACAGAGATGCCTGGAAGAGGGTTCTAAGAGAAGCCAAAGCTAAAATCAGGCTGCAGTGATATTACTGCTTATGATAATCTACATAATTAAGGTGTCTAGAATTCAAGGGAGGTTAGTGGATTAATCAATTTTGAGAAAATGCAGTTTAATGTTTGATACTGTGCCAATTATCATTGTTTTTTTTTCTCAAAGTTCATATCCTCTATATTAAATTAGAGTCCACCGCTGTGGTCTCGAGGTAGCGTGCTGCCTTGTCACACAGCGGGCCCGGGTTCGATCCCCGGTCAAGGCAGTTTTTCTGGGTGAGGTTTTTATCGGGGTTTTTCCTCACCTGTAAGACAAATCTCAGGAAAACTTTAAGGCCCAAATGGTCCCCGAAATCATATGGCCATCATCATCATCCTTATCATTATCATCCTTCACCGGTGTGGAAAGCAACGGGAAGCTACCACACCCACACAATTCCCTAGTAAAACTGCAAGCATAGCATGAAAATGCTATGATTGCAGTGAAGGACCTGCCTTCGGGCAGAATTACTACGGATGGATGGATATTAAATTAATGTTAGGAAGTAAACATTATGAGGTATAATCATTGAAATTCATCAGAGAACAATTTTGATAACTCATCTCATAGAATTTGTCTTTTTCACAATACTGCAGTTTCAAACTAAGTCTAGTTTATCCTCAGCGGAAGATGGTGACAATAGAAGAGCTGATGGCTGAAGAATTTCATCAGTCGGAGTTATGGCTGAAGATGAACTTAGTTAAAACTGCAGTATCCTGAAAAGGACAAATTTTATGAGGTGGATTGTCAAAAATGTTCTCCGATGAATTTCAAATTCATATCATCTTATTATTAAATCAGCATCCATACAATTCATAGGATATCTCCCTTGTCCTTCAAACAACTGACACTCAGACATTAAGTGCATTAACTAAAAAGTACACTTAACCCCTTTGGCTTCTAGATGCCTTATTTACAATGCATTGAATTGTATTATATGTTGGCAAACCTAGGTAACTGAAACCCCCCCCCCCTTTCATATTCTCAATCCACCAGTCATCACTGGAAAATATCAACATAGGAAGATGGAAATCTCTATGACATGTCACATATAGCCAGCTGAGTGTATTCCATCACTAATTTGTAAATATATGTTCTTGATTCAACAATAAAATTATTAAAATTTAAAACCAAATTCTTTACGCTTATTTAAAATAGAAGACAGGATATGAGGTGAGGTGTAAAGAATTTTATTTTAAATTAAACCTCATAGTGATAATTCCTGCAATAGTTCAATGAAGTTATTTATTCCCAATATTTTAATGTTAGATCATAAGCCATCTGGAGGCCTCTCATATTTTATGTCATATACATAGGCAGAGGAAGACCTAAAACCTTCAGAAGTCAGGGAATATGTTTATACATGAAGGAGAAACATCTACGAGTATAACCATGAGATTGGATGGACCGACAAAATTGGCTATTAGGAATTGGACGATGTCAAAGACAATCAACCAATGATCTATCTATCTATACAGTATATCCATTTTCACTTCCTGGTGGCAGTTTGGTGAGTTGATTATTTCAATCCTAAGTTGATGTTTACTGAGGCAACTGCAATATAGCTAGAGATGATTTACAAAATGTTTCTGGTATCAGTTTTGGATCCTGTGGAAATGTCCTTCAGTTATAGTTATCATTTGTAGTGGTTAGATTGAAATTATAACTATTGGAGATTATCCTTTTGATTATTATTCTCTCTATAGATTCAAAGGGGAGTTTCTGGGGTTTTGGATATTTGATTTCATATAATTTTTAGCTAACAGTCCTTTCATTTCCTTTTATGCCACTGTGTGCTAACATCCATTGTAACATTATGTATTTTTAAAATATAAATTTAACAATGTTTAAATATTATAATGAAAAAGAAAAGAAGCTGTAGGTATAGAAATTTAATTTTTACAAACACCTGACTTAGTAATTTACATAATATGTTGTTGAGAAATTAAAAATGTATAAGCAAAAACAAAAATGTGTTTTTAATAATTAAAATGTTCATGAAACATTGTATAAACAACACATTCTTTTCATTGCACATCCCCAGTGAGTCTTATGGTCCACCAATTAGTGCCACCAGAGCTCTTTTATAGTCACCAGATGTCTCACTCTGAAAAAAAAAAATCTTCTTTGAAACATGCCATCAGTATGGAATAATTTATAACATAACAAAAGAGAAATTTCATTCAGTCACATATACTAAATACTTAAATAACATGATGCATTTTGACTATAATAAGAATATAACAACAAAAGTAGTATTCAATGTATATATTATAAATTTATATTTTTTTAATTGAAGGACAAATTATTTTGAAGAGTAATATATGTGCTTAGACTGGGGTTTGAACCCAGAATCTTTAACTTTATATGCTAATGCTCTGCCACTGAGTTATTCAAGGCCTCCAATCTAAACACAACATTTTTCTCTTGTGGTGCATTTCAATTTCCAAGGCTTTATAAGAGAAAAATTTATGTTTAGATTGGAGGCCTTGGATAGCTTAGTAGCAGAGTGTTAGCATATAAAGGTAAAGGTCCTGGGTTCAAACCCAGGTCTAGGCATATATTTTTCTCTTCAAATATATCGGCTGTGGTGGACTACTGGTTATGCTCCTTGCTTCTGGTCCCGAGGGTCGCAGGTTCAAACCCGGCCGGGGTCGATGGATTTTTTAGGATGGAAAAATCCAAGGAGCAAGTCCTCCGGGAGGGACTTTAAGTCGTGGGTCCCGAGTCTGAAGATTTTCAGGCTCGTAAAAAATCCTTAAGCCTGAATGAAAAGGCCTCTAAGCAAAATTTACCGAATTTTCCCGTCCTAGTACTATATTGGTTTCCTAGATGTCAGTATGAGACAGAACACTGACCACAGACCACTCAAAATGACATCTATACGAAAACAAGTGTAACTAAATTAGTATGGTTCAAATTCTTCCCTGTAGGGGGAGACCGCCTAAATCTCTGTAAAGGAAAAACATGGGCTTACAAAAAAAAAATATAATAGTAGTATGATAAAATCAAATGTTTTATACCTCTCCTCATAATTAATCTTCTAAGTATATCGCGATTTCAGGGTCTTGGCAACCCCATCCTCAGTACACTCTTGACGACTGATGTTATGTCGATTGGAAGAACAACTTCTTCTTCCCTCTGTTGATGAACCGATAAACCTCTGGATCAAGTCAGAATTCACGGTGATTTCGAAGTTCATAAGTTTTTCTTTGTTTTTCTGAATGTGGATTTTTTTCCCAAACCGTGAGTTCCTTTCGTTTATCTAATTGTTTAATTAGACTAGCTTTTGATTCAATTAGATGATCATCATCATCTTCAAGGTATGGGCCTGTTGGCCCGTTCCGCTTCCCGGTGCACTATATGCTGCAGGTGCAGGTCGTCTTTCCAATGACATTTTGGTCTTCCTACATTTCTTCGGCCTAGAGGTTTAAATGAAGCAGCTGTTTTGACAAACGACTATTTGGCATTCTTTGTATATGTTCAAACCAATTATATTTATTTCTGTGTATTCTCTCATTTATATTATATATTTGTTGTTTAGAAGATTAATTATGACAAGAGATATAAAACATGATTTTATCTTAAATTAAACCTCATAGTGATTTATTCCTATAAAAGTTCAATATAATAGTAGTATTTTCCATTACTTAACAGATATTTCATATAACTCGCTCATGGAGTAAATATCTTTATTTGGTCTATGTGAGGAAAAAAAATTAACTTTTAATTACAATCATGGAACACACTTTATTTGTACACTTCTACAAATATGAAATAATTAACATAACTATAAATGGTATCTAAAGCTTCTTGTGCTTATGCTCTACTATATAGCTATTGAAACGCCCTTCACTGACCAAGCACAAATTCCTCTCTCTTTAATCTCCGAATCACTTGTAATTAGTAAAACTATGTTCACAAGACTAGATGAGAGTGTTTCTACTGTGAGAGGCCATTGTGATGGGATTTAAGCTGTAACATCAGCTAAATTACTGATTTGGGAATTTATGTTACCAGACAAGCTGTCTTTTGACCACAGTTAACAAAGCTAAGAGAAAAATTTGCAACTGAGCCAGGATTTGAACCCATGATCTCTTGTTTTATGTACAGGTGCCCTACTATGAACTATTTAAACATAGCTTATATTTCTCCCAGTCACCTCCTGCCTTAATTAATAATTAAGAATTCGATTTAACACCTCACCTTATAATTATAGATTTCTCGAAGACCAGTTTCAATAATTCTTTGTATCATATTCAGTTCTATCTAACTGTTGAATTGGTGGTTGGCAATCCTGAATTCACATTCAGAAATATAAAAGGATAATCATTAATTTTGAAATACCTGGAGAAAAATATTTAATTTGGAAGTTCATCAGTCAGCCAACAGAGCAAGCAGGAAGCAATCTACAGGATCGCCAACCACCAATTCAACAGTTAGAACTGAAATTAATCTAACTTTACATAGTAACTTCAATGGTATTTTGACATGAATTTTAAAAGTATCGATTTTTCTTTATATTTAAAGGAAATGACACTATAAGGTTCATTTCAATTAATGGATAGTTTGATTTTTATAACTCACCTCATAATTGTAGATTTCTTGAAGACTATAGTTTTGATACACTATGAATCATTATCAATTGCATATAATTATCCCTGAGGCAATATAGAAATACAAGTATCTAAATGTAAAAAAATTAAATGGGCCACTCCATGAAAAGATGGAATGAAAATCCCATTGTCAGGACGTAATACCTGAGAGAATGATGGTGAAGGTGATGGAATCAAGTATGATATAACAATTAACAGAGAAAAACAAAAGCTATAAATCCATATGGAAAATTCCCTGTGAATGTTATAGTACCTATATGTTTAGATTATAAAATATTAAATAGAGTAAATTTTATACATATATTTCAAGTTCTGTTACAAAGCATTTTTATTATATGGGTCCGAAACCTGGACAGTAAGTAGAAAACAAGCCAACAAATTGTTAGCAATAGAATGGATTTTTGTAGGCAATCGACAAGAATTTCAAGAAGGGATAAAGTCAGAAACAGCACAATAAGGGAAATTATGCAAGTTGAAAAAAAGTATTAGAAAAAATAGAAGAAAAATGTTTTGAAATAGTGTGGACACCTCATAAGAATGGAAGAAGATGGAATACCAAAGAAATCTTTGATTGGAAAGCTAATGGGAGAAGTGGAAGAGGCAGACATAGAGAATGTTGGATAGATGGAGTGAAAAGAAGCATGGAAGCTAGAGTTTGAGGGAAGAAGATGCTTTAGACAGGAACCTTTTGCGACAAATCACTTTGGGTTGAAGGAGAAACACTGTATTGTGGAATATTTCTAAAAAAATGTATTTATATATTTCGGGAAATTAACAAATATAACTAAATAATGGAAATAATGAACAATATAATGAAAACAATTCTGGTACAAAGAAAATTCTAGAACTTGCCTATAAAAGACATTAGAAACAACTATGCATGGAAAGGGATGATAGCAGATTAATAGCCAGTGAAATTAAATTTATGATATAATAGCAGTTATTAGCGCTCATAAATATCTGCAAAAATTATTCAAAGTCCATAACACAAAAATATTCCAAGTCCTCATCACTCTACCAGGAGTGAAGGACCCTACAGCACAGGCTCTTTGCCCATCAACCCTGTATCCAACTTTGTGGTGAGACCAATTCAGTGCTCTGATTGGCTCACAGGAAACATACATTTAAACATCAAAATTATTAGTAATATCATTAAAAAATCATAATAATCATAATTAAAAATACATTTTGCAATATACAATGTTATATATTAACACAAAAATCAAAATATAAATCAAATAACTTACAATAAAAATACACAAGCTAATACACGGTCACCCATACCCTTCGGTTCCATACTGGGAATGACCTCATTACAGGAATCGCTCACCAAATACATAGTCTAATTGACTTCATATTTAATATATAAATTTAACCAATCTAATTAATATACTTTATCGCAGGAGCCATTATATTATAAAATAGGAGCACATTTACTGCTGTATACCCCTAATGCCATGGTTGCTTACATTGAATATATCACATACTGCTATATTATCTACAACAGTCTTATACCAACTAATTATTATTAAGCCGGGGCTAATGTTAGTAGGACAGGAACCCAGGCTGGTGATTCCTTGTAATCGCCAGCGAAGGGAGCTAGTTGTAGCTGTATTGCAAACTTCACAAGTCGCAGCCACATCCAACATATTCCCATTCACCAATGACCAATAGCATTTATACCTAATGAGTTATACCTAATGTGGATATTAATAAAAGAATTTAAATTGGAGCCAATATTAAACCACATACAATTTAGTTAGACCTACTGAATTAATCGTTCACATTGTATGCATCTACACAGAATATCCTCTTCTTCTTCTTCTTCCTCCCAAGTATTGGGCCAAGGCCTGTTACGATCCTATAGAAAATTTTCCCTCCAGCGTTTCATAGGACGGCCCAGAGATCTTCGTCCTCTTGGTATATAATTATAAACAGCTTTGGGGATCCAATTTGAACTCATTCTTTCAAGATGGTGTTTCCAATTTAGTTGGTACTGTTTAATATATTCCAAAATTGGCATAGTCTTCAATTCTTTTAAGATATCGGTGTTCCTTTTCCGATCCCATCTGGTGTAACCCACTGTTCTGCGCATGAATCTCATTTCACAAGTCGTTATTCTGCTTTCATGTTGTCTTTTTAGTGTCCATGCTTCACTACCACAGGTCAACACTGGTCTAGCCAAGGTGTTATATAAACGTAATCTCGTGTTTTTTTTGTACAAGGGATGGTTTCATAACTTGATTAATAATTTCTAAACTTTTATTATAACTAGTAATTTTTTCAGGGATATCTTTTTCATCCCAGATAGAGAGATAATATCCAAGATATTTAAATTGATTAGATCTCTCTAAAATTTTATTCTGGAGACAGATTTTACTTTGTATGGGGTCCTTCCCATGAAATGCCATAATTTTAGTTTTGTAAATTGATATTTCCATATTAAATTTGGCACATATTTTTTGTAAATTATAAATTGAATATCTAAAGGCGTGTATCACTATTATCCACATAGAAAGAGAATTAACCCATTCACTTCAGTTTTAAATGTTCAATGCATTTCCTCAGAAACCAGATTTAAGTTACTGTAAATTTTATTGTCTATTTTCAGATTTCAGACATTAAAAACAAACAAAATATAACGATACTTGAGATCACAATATTGGTGAAGGCCTAAACACATTCCTCTACTATTCATAAACGTTAACAAAAGATTTCCCTGCCAAGGGATGTACAAAATATTGCAAAATATATAACAGCAGAGTTAAGCGAGTGTTCCTTGTCTTCTGACTTGAAGGTCATTTAACTGCCGGCGAGGCTACCTCGTCTTTCGAGGCTAATGGGTTAAGGAGCAGCTAACGAAGCATTAGGCCGAAAATTGAGCAGTGGGGACCAAAAGACCTAATACTTGAGGAGCAAAAATTGAAAAATTGTTACTAAAAATGTTGCCAATTTAGAAAGATTATTGTAAATTTATTTGGTATTTGAAGAAAGTTCAGTTATCCTATGTGATGTACCAGTCATGTAAATCTTGAAAAAGAGAACAAGTAGTTATTAACTATATTAATACTTTTTTCTTGAAAATATAATAGGAAGTAACATTATGAGGTTTTACCTCATAATTAATTTTAGTCTGTGTATTCTTACCTCATGAGGTAAGAATACACAGACCAAACTTAATAATTACTTTGATATTACCGATAAAACAAATTTCCAACATGTTTATCCAGGTTAGGTTAGATTAAGTAGGTTAGGTTAGATTGGCTTGGTTAGATTAGTTTGGGTAGGTTAGATTGTGTAGGTTTGATTAGTTTGGGTAGATCAGTTAGATTAGATTTAAATAAGTGCTTTGTTTCCATGTTTCTTAAATTGTTATTCTGTTTGAACAATGATTAATAGATACCTTCCACATTTACATATTGTTAATATGGCATTAGACTATTTTTACCTTAACTTTCCTTTCAATTCTCACTCGTTTCTTGGAATTAAAAAAAAAGAAACAAAACATAGATATTCCTCAGGTAATTATTCACATATTGCTACAATTTTTTTTAAAAATTTATATAGACTGTTACATCACATTAGCATCCACAACAGTTTAGTTGCCCATAAATAAATTGAACAAAGCTGTGAATAAATTTAGATATACTGTATAAGAATTTTCTGCTAAAAGTTAGAAATATTTTTTATATTTATTCATTGACTTACCTTAACAGCACTTTCCAAAGTTTTGTCAAATAAACGCTCAAATTCTTGTTTGATGTTACCCAAATCAATTTCACTTCGACTCACAATAATACGAATAAGAGTGGTATCATCTGTTCCAAATCCATCCATTGCTTTCTTCAGTCTCTTTGCAAAAAAAGCAGGTGGGCTTTGCACACACTCAACTGATTGAAAAAGAATATAAAATCAATTTAATCTAACAAGTAATTAATTACACAGGTCTGCATGATTTTGTGGTAAATTAGAAAATAGGCCATTTTGATATAGATTATTATTCTGAATCCAAACATAATGTCAGTTTATTAATATCACTTCATGTTTAAGCTCAATTCCATTTTTATTGTTGTAATGGTCCATCGATGTACATTTTTGTACAGTACAGGTTTCAATCATATTGCACATAAACATGCAATAATTTTCAACAGTTTAATATACAGATTAACAAGCATTCCACTAAATGAAGAGGATTTTAAGAAAGAATACAATCACATTTTAAACATAGCTAGTTTAAATGGCTTCAAGAATGAATGAATTAATTAATTAATTAATGAATTAAAGAAATTCAGACAAATAAAAAAAGAATAAATGAATACACCACCCTACAATCTGATTCCAAGAAAGAAAAACAATTCAAGAAAATTACTTACCATCCTCAAATACACAACAATTTTTTTTAAAATATCAAGAATTTCATTATCACATTAGCACTGATAAATAAATTTAGCCTGGTTAATCTACTTATATCTAGTAAGAAAGTTAATACACCAGATAGTAAAAAAATATGGAAATTTTCAAATTAATTGTAAAGACTGCAATAAACTATATATAGGAAAAACAAAAAGGAATTTAGACACTCACAAAAAAGAACACTTTAGAAATATTAAAAATGGTGAAATTGAAAAATCAGCAATTGCAGCTCATAGTTTGCTAGAGTGTCATAAAATTGAAAAAAAAAAAAAAAAAAAAGGATAAACGTTATGAGCATTTGGCAAAACCCTTGAATTTGACAGTTTGGAAAAAAAAAAAAAAAGTATTCAAAAGAACAAATTTATATCCACAAATTTTGAAATTTCTGGTGAGCAAGATTTGATCTCAAAGTTCATCAAACTTATACCAGATGGCAACTTTGAAGATGTAGACCAAAATTCAACAGTTGTAAAGATGACTGAAGATGTGAGGGATGCCTCTTGAAACTGCAGTACCGTGCTTGAAGATCACAGAGTATGAGGTGAGGTACGACTCATTATATATTAATTATTATCTCGTCTTTATTTATACACACTCTCTCTCCCAATTTAATAAAGGTATTTATTGTGGTACTGTTTACAGGTTTGTGTATTATTGTTTTATTTTTAAAATAAGGACCTCACAATTATTTCCTTGAATTAAATCCTAGGTTTGAAGGTATTTATATTTCAACACTAAATTATGTATGTTTTTATTACTCATTTAATACATCTCAATGAAGGATAAATTATATTTGAAGAGAAAAATGTACACTCAGACTGGGACTTGAAGCCAGCACCTTTTGCTTTATATGCGAATGCTCTAACAACTGAGCTACCTGAGCACTTCAATCAATATGCAAATTTTTCTATAATGTAATGTAAAATTCCTAATAAAGGTCTTCTTAATAAAAAGAAGTCACCATTTGTATGATTGAGCAACGGTTTGTAGCATTTGGCACTTGGGAATTAGCAGTCTGTATAAGAGAAAACAGAAAGTAACACACAATACAATTCTTTAGAATTAATTCTTTCAACTCTATGACTACCACTAGTAGGTGATGGAAGTATTTCGATATGCCATGCCCAGCATTTACCATTCTAAGATTTGTATAAATACCATATAAGGATTTCTTACAAAGTACTTGGTTACTAGGTAACTCAATCAAAACTGATTTATCAGTAATGAAAAATATAAAAATAAAACTTACCTATGGCTAACATTGCTTCCAATAATTCCCCTGAGAGCTCTGCTTCTAAAGCCTGCTCAATTGTGCGTCCAGATACATTCTTATATTCCTCAAAAACAAGCTTTAGTTGTGGGAAACTCTCATGTGCCATGATCCGATTGAATACTTCTTCATCTGTTCCCAGCTTCAACTCACCTACAAAACAATGTCCAGCATCAGTATATACATGTGATGGAATATCTGGTGTAATTTCTATACAGCTTACAATATGAAGTGTGGCATAAACAAATCCATACCTAGGTTGGATCTCTGGAGGTAAATTCAATTCAGTGCTATTAATATAAAAAATATTATCTCATAACTAGAGTCCGGATGTTAGGCACTTAAAAAGTTCAAAATAGGCAGGCAAAAAGGCACTAAAAACATTAATATAGGCACTCAAAAAAGGCTCTTACAAAAAATGGACAACATAAAATTTTACACCTAACGTAAAGAATATAAGCATATGCTCTCAATAGCATACAAAGATATCAGATGATTTTGGAACTTGTTTTGCCTTTTTACAAAGAGCATACTTATGTTTTGCAGTGTATACGTGCTGCAAAACATGGCACTTCTTCGCGCAATTCACTGAAATTTTACACACTTTGCAAAACAATGTCACTTGAGAGAATATTTCCGCACCAAATTCTTTCATGAAATTGGTCAGTTTGTCTTTTACTGTTGTCCATTCATTAGGCATCGTGAAACAACTGTTCTAAAGGTAAAAAAATATAAAAAAGCACACAACTTTGTCTTTGAAACACCTGTCTGTGAACGAGGACTACAGACTGAATTCAGTGTTATAGATATGTTATGAAGTTTGTCCATTTCAATTAATTTCATCGAAATACTAGGTTAATTTCGATAAAAATGGCAAATAGGCATTTATGGGCATTGTAAGCTGAAATAGGCATTTATAGGCAAAATTAACTTCATGGAAAACAACTCTAGGTTCGTCGGTATAAACTTACATGAAGTCACTTTTACAATATCTATAATAAACAAGATTAGGTGTTCAAAATGCTACCATCACACTGAATACAGGCATAGCATCGTCGTAGAAAGTTATGGCGCACTCTACCAAGTACCTCACAAACCTCATCAGATGTTGCAAGTATTCGAGCGAGAAGTTCCTCTTGGCTGGGAACTGGTGCCTCGTACACGAGGCTTTTGATATGTCCCCAGAACAAAAAATAAGGAGGCGTCAGATCAGGAGAACTGGGTGGCCATGCAATTGGACCTTCCCTTCCGATCCAACGCCCGAGATGAGTGTCATTGAGTAAGTTACGCATTTGAAGATGTACTGTGCTGGTGCTCCGTCTAGTTGCATTCACATTTGAAGACTCACGATAAGTGGTACATCCTTTAACAATTCTGGAAGAACTTACTGGAAAAATAACTTGTATCTCATCCCATTCAAGGTTGGTGGCATGAGGTATGGTCCGATTATGTTATCACCAATAATACCGGCCCATACATTCACTCAAAATCTATTATGGCGGTGGTGATGTTGGAATGCAACGTGGGGATTGTGCCGCGCCCAAACATAGCTGTTACGACAATTAAAGAACCCATCTCCGGTGAACTGTCCTTCATATGTGAACAACACGTTGCTTAAAAATTAGGCTCCTGATAAATTATGATATTCACATACAAACCCTGAACGTTCTGTGGATGGTATAAGTGTCATGCAGGACACGCTAAGCACTACTTTGGCAAATTTCCATGGCATGAACGATGGTACGCGTTCATGTTCTTCCACATGACAAGTACTTCCTCTTCCATAGCAACTGTTCGAGTCGTACCTGGCCGGCCTACATAATGCAATGAACCGAAAGGAACCTGTCTCCCCGAGTCAGTAGTGAAAGTTTTGAAACGCTCGAGGCTGTGGTTGTCGTCTGTTCGGATATTGTCCGCTGTACAGGCATTCAGCTTCGCGTGCATTAGGAATTCGCTTTACCATACATGAATTACAAGTTTCGAAGTTTTGACAACATGTATTCCATTTCAGCCTTGGCGCAGAGCTACGGGACTTGCGCTGGTTCGAGTCTCCATGGGGGAAGAAATTTTCTCATGGTATTTCGGCCAGTATGGGACCGGTGCCCACCCAGCATCGTGAGGCAATTGGGTAGCTACAATAAGTAGCGGCTCCAGGTTGAGGAACCAGCTATAACGGCTGGGGGACTCGACATGCTAACCACATGTCACCCCTACACTGGCTGTTGATCATCTACCTCTGTGATTGACACATGTGGATGTGAAGGGCCAGCAGCCGGCTGGTAAAAGGGCAACCGCTGAAAAAGTGGAAAGACCCTCAATCGGAATCGGTATTCCATTTCACAAAAATCACAAACGCAGCTACCTTCAACGTAATGGTGTAGTGGAGCTTTACAATAAACTGCAGATACCGTACTGAAATGAAAACAACCTACAGAGCGCATGAATTACTATCAGGTGTAAACAGTGGAGTACACAAGTGCTATACTGCACTGAACGATATGACAACAGATCGTGCGTCTTCATAAATGAATACAGTAGAGCATCGAATGCAATGCCTCTCTGAAAAGTAAGCTTAGATCAGCATTGTAGTTCCTGATTTTCACAGGTTTGTACTGATCCAAGATCACTTTCCAGACTAACAAAAGTTGTCGCTTTTCAACCCCTCTAAAAGCTCCTAAAATTTGTGCGCGACCCTTTGAATCGCCCTGTATATCAACACCACGAGATAGCATATATTAATTGTATATTGATATATTTGTCACAGTGTTGTTTGTTGCTATGAGACAGACGTTCTTTATATCACATATAAAATTGGTATAAAAATATATGAATTTGCGTACAAGTGATTCAAAGAAATGAGTTTTAAAAATTCTATCAACATTTCTGAAAGTTCATTGACATATTTCCAGTACATCCTTGTATCGAAGTAAGTAGTTAATAATTTACCTTCCTTGGGTGGTAAATTCTAATACTCATGTATACATATCAACAGAACACTAGCATAGCATAGCATAGCGTGAGTGCAAACACGTATTTTATGATTTTTTTTACCATTCAGATCACATTAGCGAATAACGTGTAATTGTATTGGTAATATTCACATTAAGTATTAAGATTTGTCTCTATCTCTGTAACATCTTGGTAACAAATAATAATCAAATACCTTTTTTTAAATTAAATTAATTTTTTTTAGGCATTAAACTACTAAAATGATATATGGAACATATTTTAATACAAAGAAAATTGAATGTTGATATACAGAATTTCATCTATAATCTTTTTTCTCATCATCATCATCATCATCGTCAATTCAGCCTCAATACAAATACCATCCTAAAGTATTTTGAATGGACGCCCTTGTCTTCTTCCTGCAGGTTGATAGATTAACATCTGCTTGGGTATCCTGTGAACCATCATTCAATGAATGTTGCATCCACCATGACTTATAATTAGAGTCCGGATTTGTATGTAATAACTTATTTTTTCCTTGATATGTTCTTTCGAAATAATCGAAAATGTTGACGATTCTCATAAATCGAAACCTTATACTCAAGTCTGATATTAGATATTTTATTCATTACTACATATTTATCAGAATCTTACATATTTCTTTAAATATAAAATGGTCTTCAAATGTAAGTTTATAAAATGTTTGTGTACAGTGCTAGTAAGGAGGTAAAATGTTTGTATGATTTGTTCTCAACTCTGTTTGGAGGCTCTTATGATTGACATATCACTATATAACTATATTTTGTGTGGTCAATCCTGCTGACTTTTTTAATTTTCTTGGTAAAAATGACATGGAATATCCCACAATTAAACAAAATGCAAACATTCATTAAGGTTTATAGTTTTCTTGGAAAATCTTAGCCTCAGTTATTTTTCATACCTTTCAAAATCGATTCAAATGCTAAAAGAGTTTGCTTCTTCCTCCCCATCTGCATGAGGAGTGAGTGAGAGTTTAAGTAGCTTCTACTATTTCTAACTATACCAGATTATCCAAACAGGTAGCTCCATTACACCCTGATGTTGTTAAACAAAACTCTTAAAATTGAATACAATTTAAGAATATAAAATAATATTTTCCATTGCTTGATATTCTGGGGTGGAGTGAGAATATCAGGATAGAACAAAGATCCATCCATCCATAGTAATTCTGCCCGAAGACAGATCTTTCACTGCAATCATAGCATTTGCATGCTATGCTTTGCAGCTTTACTAGGGAATTTTAGGTGTGGTAGCTTCCCGTTGCTTTCCACACCAATGAAGGATGGTGATGATAGGCTGAATATGAATGATGATGATTGCGATGGCCATATGATTTCGGGGACCATTTAGGCCTTAAAGTTTTCCTGACATTTGTCTTAGAGATGAGGAAAAACCCCGATAAAAACCTCATCCAGAAAAATTGTCCCGACCGGGGATCGAACCCGGGCCCGCTGCGTGACAAGGCAGCACGCTACCCCGAGACCACAGCGGTGGACAGTATAAATATATTAACGCCAACTTTTTTATAAAATTAGTGAATTTTATGAGAAAAATACAATAACAAAACAAAGCTTGGACAAAGAAATGACACAGTATTTTATTAAGACATAACTTTTGATTATTTATAATAAAAATTATTCTAACTCTTGACTAAATGAGTTTAAATTATATTTTGAGTAATTTAAGCCAATTTTTTTTTCAGACATGGCATAATCCAAAATCAACAAGTAAATATTGCATAATATTATAACTAATTGAACAGATCAAATAATGAAGTGACACTTAAATTGCCAAAAACTTAGTTTCTCTTGACAGTTATTAAAATTTTTCAGACCACAGCGAGAACAGAATATTGAAAAACTAAGTTATTACTATATATTGTGTAATTCGACATACATTTGAATATTCTTTCAAATTCAACTCATTCGTATTTATATAGTTTTATTCAATCTTATATATAAAAATTAATGTTTGTTTGTTTGTATATTTGTTTGTTTGTACTTTATGCGCGGCCATACCGTTGATCCGATTGTGATGGGTTTTTTTTGCAAAATGTTCAGGAGGTTCCCGGGATGAACATAGGCTATAAGAGAGTTGTGATATTCAACTTCTACACCCTTAAAAATCGTCCTTTATAGTGGAAAACGTGAAAAAAGTAGCTCTTTGAACGCTTAAATGTCTTACGCTGCCTAAACCATAAGAAATTCACAAAATTAATGTACACAGAATTGAATACCGGTATCTCAAAAAGCTCTACAAAAAAGTCTGCGACAGCATATGTTTATCTCGTACCGATAACTCACAAAAACCATTTTTGTCTTTCATTGATACCAAGAGTCCCTTATCTCTTACGGATAACTCACAATAACCATTTTTGTCTTTCATTGATGCCAAGAGTCTCGCGCCGTAGCCGAGTGGTTAAGGCAAGAAGTTTTGGCGCAGAACTACGGCACTTACGCTGGTTCGAGTCTCTATGGGGGAGGAAATTCTTCTCATGGAATGTCGGCCAGTATGGGACCGGTGCACGGTGGGTCAGAAATGAAATCTAGATGGAAAAAACTGTTTTGACTCACTCTCATCAATTTTTTTTTCACTCTAATGACGGTTCTTAACTTATCTGCAAAGGAGGGTACAGTTCTAATGTTCATGACTGTGTGACGTCATCATTCACACTTCTTGAGCCACAACAGAAGGCTGTAAGAGGTTTTCTTGCAAACTTATTTAATAATATCTAATTACGTCCTAATTGCTGAGTTTTATGGTAAAAAAGTAACATATTTTTATTGTCCGCCCATGACATGAGAATTGAACGTTCGGGCAGGACAACGTCTGCTGGGTACGCTAGTATTAAATAAATTGAATCATTTTATGTTATATGTTATGTGTCAATTTAAGGGCTAAAGCCAATATCATAGATACAAAATCAGTAGCAAGGCCTATAACTAGAAAATTAGGTAGTGTAGGCACAATTATTGGAAAATGTTTAATATCCTTCGGAGATTTTTATGGCAATAGAAAAATGAATTATAATGTACAAGTTACCATGTTTATTTCTGTTAAAGAACTATACTCTTTACACAACTAAATGTGAACATCTTCATATTACTACTGTAAAATGTTACTTAAGTGATTGTCTCGTAGAGTTTTCTGCTTCAAAGACAATACAAATGTAGAACCACTCACATATATTTTAAAGAACAATCTGTAATTGTGAAGGATGGTAGGCTTCTGAACTGGTGAAGGCTATTCTGGCGAGATGAACATCTATGAACATGCTACTTACTAGTTATGAAATATATTTATAGTTATCGAAAGTTGCCAACATGACTCAAATTTCAGCTATAGCTAATAGCAAAATGTTTATTTAGTTACGTGTGGTAGTTTAGATTACATTAGTGAGTAGAACATATTTGTTAAGTATCGGTTACTGTGTTTTATTTCGTTAGCATGTTTCTTATTTGTTAGATACTCTCTTTTACAAATCAACATGGACGTGATCCAACGATAATATGGTGTCATTTACGTTATTTTTACATCAACTTATGATTTAATTTTCAGGCATTTTCGCGATTTTTGAAAATACACATTTGTAGCTGATGTAGTTACTTAATTACTTATATATCAATTTTTTAAAGTATTTATTAAATTTCTCCCAATTGGAGGCTGCTCCCCCCCCAGGAGCTATCACCTTGACGTGGTGGGGGGGGGGCTTAGTACCCGATGAACCAGACGACTCTACTGGGGAAGATTGACTTAGGTTAATCTTGCTGGTGGGTAAGAGGCGAGGGGAACTAAGTATAGCTCACAACGAAGGAATGGCGTCTGTATCCATATTGGGCGGCCATATCTTCCCCAAGTCTTCAACAGTCAACAGGGCGACAAGGAATAGCACAGCTAAACTTGTAGGGCTTGAAGAGCGGAAGAAGCAGCCCTCTCTTGGGGGGTGGATACCCAGATGAGCATGTTTGGAGGCTCAGAGGAAGCAGCCCTTCCACCTTCCTTGTCCTGCGAAGCGCTCGTAACGCTTCCAGGAGACATTTATCTTACTGAGAAGCTTCATGGCAATCAGCCGGATTGTCATAAAAGGGAAGGCGTGATGTTGGAAGACCTAGAAGACGTTGGGCTGATGCATTATGAAGTCGGAACGGGCAATTGCCTAATCCCTGGAGTGATGATGATGATGATTGGAGGCTGCTTGAAGACAACGCATACTAATACTATTACAACTAAATACTGAGAGATGAAAACAAGTGCATGTGAATATAATAAAACAATTGAGATAATGTAATACGCAGTCAGTTGTAGACGTATGAATGAGATGTTCTATAAAGATGATTCCTTAAGATTTTCAGAGATTCTCGAACAACTGTGATGGCTAGATCTTGTGGATAGTTGTTTGTTAGGTACAAATTTTACAGAAAATAATACTCTTAAATAAAATTCAGAAGAAAACTCTAGTTTCAGATCAAATTATATGAAGTACCATAACTTTGTCTCAAACTATAACCCTAATACATATATTAAGCTGAAATAGGATTTATATATGTCCGATAATAATAAATATTTATTACTGGACATAACTCTCACGTAATTTCTGTGTTTTTCTTTCTTTACTCGAATATACTGTATGTAGTGACCAACTCTACGTTTTACAGGGACACCCGTAACTGCAACTTCTCTAAAAAAACATTAAACTGCAAACTTATGCAACAATTGTTCACCCAATAATATTACATGGATGCAAAACATAGACTCTTATTTTCAGGGAGAAGATAATGTTACAAGTATTAGAGAACAAAGTTTTTTTAAACATTTTTGACCAAAGAGACAAACAAACAAGTGATTGCAGAAAACTGCATAACAGAAAGCTACATGAAGTCAGATGTATTAAGAACAGTTAATCTCGCAAATTGCAAAGGACATGACTTGCAGAACGGATGGGGGATGAAAGAGGGGTTTTGGAAACTGTATAGAAAATAAGAATGAGAGTGTGCAGTAGGTACTGCCATGAATGAGGTGGGAGAATAACATTAACCACGATTTCATGAGAAAAATTACATATGAATGACTGAAAAAAATTGTTCAGGATATGGATATGTGGATACCTTACATTTGCGCGGTCATGAACCTACGAATTCGATAGTGCCAGTGCATATATTAGTTAATTTTAGTTAAGGATATCAAGATGACAACCTTGTTCTAAGAACTCGTTCTTACTAATAACGCATAATATATTTAGGTTTGGTTCACATTTAAACAGATTGTTATTTAGTTTAAAAGCTAACTAAAATTATTCATTTAATTCCAACTCCATGACGCGACAGGCCTAGAAGGCCCTTGGCCAACCAGTCGACTGCTGCCCTCACCTCCACCTGTGTTCATCAGAGGTAGACGATCGTTCAGCCAGTGTAGGGGAGACATGTAGTCAGCGTGTCGGGTCCCCTAGCTGTTATAGCTGGTTTCCTCAACCTGGAGCCGCTACTTATTGCAGTTACCCAAATGCCTCACAATGCGGGGTTACCACCGGACCCATATTGGACGAAATTCCATGAGAAAACATATTCCTTCACGGAGACTCGAACCAGTGTAAATCCCGTAGTTTGCACCAAGGCATCCTACCTTAACCACTCGGCTACAACGCGGGACAAAATGAGTCACACTAGCCTGTTATTGTCTTTTTTATGTAGCACACGCCATTAGTTAGGTTGAATTTTAGTCTGTTAGTTTTTAAGATGACTTTTTTTCGAGACATTGCTATTTATTATAACTTGATCGTTCATAAGAATCGTCACTAGAATAAGTTTATGTTGTAATTAACTGAACTGAACTAGTTCAAAAGAGGTATCTACTACATAATTACCAAATGATTATGAAATGCATTAATTTACTTCAATTCGTTGGTTACGTAAATTCTGGAATTATAGCACAGATGACTTGTTAATGTTTTCAATTTTAATTGGCTTATAACTATGTACTATTATGTTCTAGTGTTTAATGGATCGCTAGAGAAGATAATTAAACGTGAAAGACACTGTGGTAAACACTAGCAGAACTATCAAGATATAATTATCTGTTTTCTTCGCCAATTTAGAGAGCATCCCAATCGAAGTGCAAGAAGGAAACTTGGTGAAATGCTTCATTCTCATCTGCTGAAAGATCGTCAATTTGCAGCATTTCAAAACTCTAAACCTTAAAATGCTTATAGCAAAATCCCTAAAATAATGACTTATAAATGTAGTTTCTTACAATTTTACTCCAGTTAAGAATAATGAATGCATTATAGGACAACAATATTTAGAAGATAGTAAAATATGTCGTTCTTAATATTACAGATTTTATCTTTAACATTAATCGAGATTATATGTAAAATAAATCGTTATAACATGTATTGCACAACATACTGAATTCAGTGTCACAGTAACGTTATAAATTTATACAATTTAACGCTCTACCATTAGGAGCAAAGTCACTTTTCGGTAAACTTTCCATTATAATTCGTCATCAGAATACATTGGACGTTTTCAAAGTAGTACATACTTTCATAAGGTCCTAATTCATGACACTGTCGCTATCACAACGGAAAACACTAGGTGATGGGATGATGATAAGTAGATGTAGATGTTCTTCCAGTTAAGATTTGACAAGCTGCAACTGATTTTTTCCTTGAAATTTTTGGTAAAATGTGGCTTGTTGCAAGAAGCATGTTTCATTTTTTTTCCAAGTTGATTTTTCTATAGTGTTGGTACATTTCTTTGTTTACATTTCTATTGACTGCAGCTTCAACGAGTTGATGTAGTTGTATGATTAACTGGAGGCCTTCCTTGGCTGATCAGTATGGTATTTCATTACATTGTACGGAGGTATTCCATTGAAGTTTAATTATTTTCTGGATAGTTCGGAAGTCTGTGAATACGGCTTGAATGTTTGATACATGAGAACATGAGGGATGTTTTTGTGTCGAAGCTTGTATTGCTGATTTTTTAATCAGAGCCGCTGTTGCTGTTGTCTAATGTGCTGCATCTAACACTGAAGTCATTAGCAGTCTTGCTCTCCAATACTTTGAGGTCTTAGAATCTTCATGTTTGACAGCGATACAGTTGTTCAGATGACCTTAGTCCATTTCTTCTTCTGGGTGATTGCATAAAATGCATTTCGGTGAAGGCAGAACATTGATTTTGTAAAGGTGTTTTCCCAGACATTCGTGGCCCGTTGCCATCCTAAAGTGTGCTACTTCTGTTTGTCTTGGTATGTTCGGTATACCAATATGTTTTATTAGGCTTCCCATTTTTTGTTTCTGGCCACTGTTTGAAGTCTATTGTCATTCAAAATGTTGTATTTTAAGTTTATGTGGCGTTTCACCGAGGAGTATGGTGTTGATTTAGATCTGGGCAATTGATCAATGCGAGATCCTTTTTTGGCGACGAGATCGGCTGTTTCATTACCGGCAATCCCACAGTGTGAGGGTAGCCATTGGAGGACAATTTCTTTACCACAGTTTCGCAGGTCAGCAATAATGTCATAGCATTCTTTGCAGTCAAAACTTTTTGGTCAGTAAATTTCCTGAATAGCTGCCTCGGAGTCACAGATGAGCACTAATTTTAATCAGAGTAGAAGAGTACATTATTCAAACTTTCTTGCCGGACTTATAGTTGTTGAAAGGCAATATTTATGGCTGTTAAGGGGACCTAATGGTGAAAATGTTGAAAACATTGTAAAAACTGCATTTTTTGTTTATTTGCTTTTTAATGACTCTGATTCTTTAGGATCATTTTCGTGTAAACATGTTTATCGTAGGAGTAAAATTTAACCCGAGACGTAAAAGTTTTAATGCGCTTGCACGTATGCACTACTACTTAAAACATTTAAAATGCGTTTTTTCGGTTTTAATTATTTTGACATTTTCCAAAACTTAAAATGCTTCTTACGATGCAATATTTTTGCTAACAAAGTGACATTTATGGCTAGACTCTCCAATAAATACTAATTCAAACTTGCTATGCACTTACTAGTCTAAGACACGTGTGTTCTCTTAAATTGAGATGGAAAAAACAATAAGAGTGAAAAAAAATGAAAAATAGGCATTATCCTCCCTTTATGAACATGTTTTGCATAAAAATGAATTTAGCAATCATGAAGAGTCTGAATCTCAAATTTCAACAGAGAATATTTAAAAATACATCGTAAGGAGCATTTTTACGAGATATTACAAATATAGTTTTAAAAATCATAATTCTGAAACTCTTCTACTTATAATCACCAAACTTCACACGAACGTTTCTATAAGCACATAATACATGTGATAAAAATTTCAAAACAATCAGATGAAACTTAAAACAAATTTTAAATTCCCCATTCGGTCCCCTTAATTTTATATCTGAGTTGATGCAGTAATTTCCAATTTATAGAAGGAGAATACTGTGCAGTATACACTGATTCCAACATTACCTCCAACCACTAGCTCAGAATAATATGTGTATATTTATTTATATCATCATCTTCTTCTTTCAAACAAGTTGAAGGCTTAAATACTGTAAAGGTTTAAGTGAAGCATTCTTGGTCTATCTTTTCTAAGACATCCCAAATATATATTTACTTCCATACGGTATTGAAGCATATATAACCATTCATCTTAAAGAAACAATCTGTTAACAGTTTTTAGTACCGTTGTTTCAGTTTCCAAACATCTGCTGCCAATATTAGCCTGTAACAGCCATAGTGCGCGTCAAACATAGAGTCATGTCCAGAGCGATGTATTTTGTTTCTTTCCGAGACCTACAAAACGTAACAAACACGCTAATCTACAGATAAGTTCAAATAGATTAAAAATAGTGATAGTACTACCAGCAGGTAAAATACCTGTGAACAATTAAAAAAATAAACAATGTACGATCTAATATTCATACATCAATAAATTTGTTAAAATAAACAAATGTTTTTATTTCTTCATTTTAATATTCAATCAAATATTATAATGAAGTACACAGCATTAAGGATTTACTCTCTGAACTGAAAGAACCCAGTTATTAAAAACAATTGATTTGAAGTTAAATATATGATCTGTAAGTCTTTATGAATTTGAAAATACGCTCAAAATACGATTAATGGTATAATGTATATACGTACATTATTTCCTCTCCTCACAAAATTTGTAAATATTATACAACATATAAAGTGTTTATAAAACAAACAGAATATCACCTCTATGCACATTTATTTTATGGATATTACGTTAAGTCTTCTTATTTTAAACACAATCTTTTTAGTTAAAAATGTTGTAAGTTTCTTTGTAGCAATTGTAAACAGAAAGATAACTACGCATGTTTATATGTACTCTTCAACTACGGATATATTTAAAGAAACTAGTAAGAATTTTTTCTTATTCTAGGGATGGCGTGAGAAACGAAGAATATAGGAAGTGCACAGTGATCCACAATGCGAAGAAATCGGCAAATATCCGAAGTCACTGTTTGGCTCCCATGTGTAAGAATAACAATTATAATTGATGCGAGGACTTTTAATTAGTTGTTACACGCAATATATTAGTCAATGACTGATTTTAACAACTTATTTGCAAGATATTTCGATAAATATATTAATCTACAAAATCATAGATAGCGCTAATAATTTAGAAAATAATAATAATAATAAATAAATAACAATATAATATATAATAATAGATATTATTATTATTATTATTAACAGATTTACAATGTTTACACATCTTTCTATGCTTTAAGTTTTATTTTTCTTCTCCTTTCGTCTCTATCCATCCACTTTTTAGTCTCATTATTACTTGCATACATTGTGATGATTGATGATGACGATGGGCTTGGGCTTGGTTTTGGGGCTTGGCACAAGGGGCTTATGCTTGGGCACGGGCTTAGGCTCGGGAGCACGGGCAATATTTCTCGGGCAGGGAGCTTCGTGCAAGATTTCTCGGGCATGGTACTCGGTCACGGGGATCGCTCACGGGATCGGAGACGGAGCTAAGGGCACGGGGATCGGGCACTGGGCACGGGCACGGGGCTTGGGCAAGGAGCTCGTGCAAGATTTTCGGGCATGGGGCTAAGGCACTGGGTTCGAGCACGGGATTGGGCAAGGAGACTCGTGCAAGTTTTCTCGAGCGGGGCTCGGGCCTGGGGCTAAGGCAGGTGCTTGGGCACGGTACTCGATCACGGGGATTAGGCACGGGGATCGCTCACAGGATCAGAGATGGAGCTAGGGGCACGGGGATCGCTAACGAAATCAGAGACGGAGCTCGGGCACGGGGATCGCTCACGGGATCGGAGACGGAGCTAGGGATACGGGGATCGGGCACTGGGCTCGGGCACGGGGCTTGGGCAAGGAGCTCGTGCAAGATTTTCGGGCATGGGGCTAAGGCTCTGGGTTCGAGCACGGGATTGGGCAAGGAGACTCGTGCAAGATTTCTCGAGCGGGGCTCGGGCCTGGGGCTAAGGCAGGTGCTTGGGCACGGTACTCGATCACGAGGATTAGGCACAGGGATCGCTCACAGGATCAGAGACGGAGCTAGGGACACGGGGATCGCTCACGGGATCAGAGACGGAGCTAAGGGCACGGGATCGGAGACGGAGCTAGGGATGCGGGGATCGGGCACTGGGCAAGGGGCTTTGGCAAGGAGCTCGTGCAAGATTTTCGGGCATGGGGTTAAGGCTCTGGGTTCGAGCACGGGATTGGCAAAGGAGACTCGTGCAAGTTTTCTTGAGCGGGGCTCGGGCCTGGGGCTAAGGCAGGTGCTTGGGCACGGGGATCGTTCACAGGATCAGAGACGGAGCTAGGGGCACGGGGATCGCTCACGGGATCAGAGACGGAGCTAAGGGCACGGAGCTCGGGCACGGGGATCGCTCACGGGATCGGAGACGGAGCTAAGGGCACGAGGCTCGGGCACAGGGTTCGGACTTGGGACAAGGAGCTCGTGTAAGAATTCTCGGGCATTGGGGCTCGGTTCTGGGACTAAGACAGGTGCTCGGGTACAGGGTTCAGGCAAGATGCTCGGGGTTTCAGGCTTTGCGCTTCGGATTTTGGGCTTCTGGCTTGGTCTTTGGGCTTGGCTTTTACTGTGGCTTGAGCTTGGATAGACGAATAGGTATTAGCAATCCTTTATGTTGCTAGTGTTCTTATATTCATTTTCCTTAGTTTAAATTGGCTTCAATAATTAACGAAATAGCTTCATTTCTTTCCGCTGTAAAGTTTCACTTGGAGTTGTGATTTTATGATTTTGAAACTTGACCCTTAAAATGTACTTTAGTTGTCAACGCAAATTCTTTGAATGAGTTTACACGTCGAAGTCCTTCATTAATGTACTGCGTAAATCTAATTTAACACACTTTAGCAAACCATTTCACATATACCAGTTCAGCAACACTTTAAAGTATACTTAGTATTATAAATTGTCGTGGGAAATGGCGGCTAAAACTTTATAACTCAAAATAACTTTCGTTTTTTCAAGTCCGAAATAAAATGTATTATTTGTATTATAATTCTGTTGTGTGCTGATTTTCTGTTAAATAATATGGATGCATAAGTCTGTTTAACACAATTATACGTAGTGGATGGTAGTAAAATAATTTTCAGAAAAAGAGCTGCTAGTTTGACCAAAATGTTGTAGAATAACAATTCAGTTTTTATGTTTCATAATTTCACGAACCGCAAATTAATCTAATAATTAGTATAAAGGTTAAATTCTTTGGTAAACTACTTGTGTACAAAACTGTTTATATGTTTCCCATCTAACGAAAAGTAAACATTTTGATTTTTGCCGGTTTTTTGACATTTTGGATCACTGAGCACTGGGCATCTGGTAGCAATTGCATTTGTTGGGGCAGCATATGAAGAACCATATATGACAGAAGCAACGTCGGCGGCAGGTGAGCAATTCCACTTATGGATATGTTACAATTTCAATAAATCTTTAGTTCAAACCCTGTGCCATTTAATATATAATTCGTTTGACCTGTAAATTTTGCTTTATTATTTGAGAGAAACGATGCAGGGGATTAATATAATAAAAAAAATTCAGAAGGAAATTTTACAATAGATATTTGCTATTAAAACAGTTGTAACTATGTCACATTTTTGTAAACACTGTTTACAACATATATTATTTCCCCCAGTTATTATAAAAGTTTATTCCAAATACTATTTTTAAAAAATCACTTTCAAGAGTTCACTTCAAGCTTAAATACGATTATTTAAAAACGACAAAATATAATATTAAAGATGTTAGGCCCAAAACGTAGTCTATGACTATCTCACATTATCTGTAATATACAAATGATATTATATACTACCAGAGTACCGGCCATACATATGTATGTATATATTTAAAGTCAATATTTGTTAGTTATACTCTTCTCTGTAATTAAACCAGTTACTGTGAAAAATATTAAATGTAACACACAAAATGTATTTATTGGTATGATGTTTCCATTGAATTGCTCAGGAATAGGGACAGTCGAGGCGCAGTGACACTGATATTGTAATTGCGGTGCAGCAGCAGGTATGAAACCAGGAAGTAACGGAGGAAGCAGATTTTTCGACTTGGGTTGTGAGGATGTGTGTGGCGAGGGTGATGATAGCAAATTGACGATCATTAAAATAGGTAAAGTTTATATTTGAATTCTTTATTCTTTTTTAGCTTTCTTGTATTTACTTATACGTCAATTATTGTTTTAATATAATTATTTACTTATTAAAAATATGCATAAGAACATGGTTAAAATCTTTCTGTTTTGTTCTAATATAAAGTGTAGGTCAAGTAGAAAATGGAACAAATATCTGTAAACTACTCTAATATGAAGATATTTTGTTTGAAACATAATATCCATCAAATCTTGACGTGAATTCATAGAGGTATAATTGAAAGTGCATATGAAGATTTTCCTATGGATAATACTTGTTTTTTTTTTTTTGGTATCGATATTTACAGACCACAGACAATGTGATTTTCTGTTTGTTTTCTCGAATAAGTCAAATAATAGTTAAAAATATTAATTTTAAAATAAAACTGATCTCTGTAAAAATAGGGAATACTGAATAAAAAAAAATATTGCATTATTTTGATTAAATGTACAAAAATATGTATATACATTGTAAACCTGGAAATAAATAATTATATTTTCACTCAACTTCATATTTACTATTATTGTATTATTAGTTCTTTTTATCCGAAGAGAACAAAAACTAACAGCTGAGCCTCGATGTCAAATTACCTGGTCCTCCATGTTGGAGGTTTTAGCAATGGGCCAGCTCCCTGTTCTAGAGATATATAATGTATACTGCTATAAGACCAAAAGAGAACAAAGTAGGACTAGATCAATACGAGCAAAGTTTCAGATGTGATTCAAACAAACCCGATGTATGGACGGCGTTTTCATTGGTCGAATAACTGTTCACTTTTAAACATGTAAGAAAATGAATTTCACTTTCTAATACTCGAAATGAATAAAATAAAAATAATACACACACATTTATATGACACGAAAAGAAAAATAAACGCCTGAACCGGAATTTGAACCCAGACCCTTGAATTGATACTTCAGTGTGCTACCAATTACTCTATCCAGATATATTAGTACGAATATATATATTTTTTCTTTAGGCTATATATATTCTCTGTCAGGAGAGGTAGCGAGAACTCGATCTCACTGCCCTTTAGTGGCTACTATATCTTATACTAGCTGGCCCGGCGAACGTCGTATCGTCTTTAAATATTTTTATGTTAATTTTTCCGATGTTTTAATAGTTATCTGCTATTCGGGGCGGAAACAAATCCAACAAATCAAAGATCATAAAATTCGGTCCAGCCGTTCTTGAGTTATAAATAGTGTAACTAATCCGACTTTGTTATATATATATATAGAAGTCCCAGCCACGCGTTGCTGTGGCTAAGGTATACGTTAAATTATGTTGTAGTAAACCAAGTGAGAAATCTAAATCAGAAAGTTTTTGTTTTACACAATTTTTTAGTTCTGGTACGTTAATTACACCCGGTATAAATATGGGTGGTGGTTTATGTGGAAGTGGTTTTGTTGATTGAGATGAATTTATGTTGTCTGCATTCTCAGTATCATCCATAAGTGTATCATAAGGATTATATACATTTATTGATGGAATATTTTGAGGAGGCTTGCTGATTTCATTATACTTTCGTTTTTTCTACGAACTTGTTGGCAGTTTGGATTCTCATCATCATCATCAAGAAGTCTCTGTATAGTAATATCATCTTGTGATATATTATAGTCATCTTGTTTTTCATTTAATTGAGGCATGGAGATTGTTTCTGTAATATTAGGCATATTATTATAACTAACAGACTTACTTACAGTTCTTTAGGTTTTATATTTGTTTTATTAATTTAGCCTTTATTTCAATTTTATGTTTTTCTGACCAAGAATGAGTGGCTATTCTACTTCCTCATTTTTAACATTCCTAATATATTCCTTCACTCTTGTATACAATTTTTTTTTTGTTTTCCTTGTGTAGATTTTATCATAATCCCCTCTTATGTCTAGTAAATACATTATTTATTTTCTTCTTATATTTTCTCATTTTTGTTGAATAGATTATTTTATTGAGACTGAAGTCATTTTTCAATGTCATTGCTATGTTGAACGTTTGACATTTTTTGAAACTTATAATGCTTCATATGAAAACTTCTTGGATTGGAGAAAATGGAAGAAGAAAATAAATCAGTATCCATAAGAGATATAATGTGGAGATTGTGATAAAATCTACACAGGGAAAACAAAAATAAATTTGAAAACCAGAGTGAAGGAGCTTCTTAGGAATGTTAAAAATGGAGAAGTAGAAAACACCACAGTAGCCGCTCGAGTTTGGTCAGAAAAACAACACATTTAAAGAAAACATGAATTAAAAAACAGAAATAAAAACCTAAAGAACTGAAAATTTTGGAAGAAATTCTACATTTAAAAAAATAAGGAGAAATTAATGAATTTTGTAATTCCCGGGGAATGTGATTTGATTTGGAAGTTCATCAGTCTACCAACTGATGGAGGAAGAAACTGTGCATCACCACAACAGAAAATGGTTGAGAATATAGAGAAGATAGAATACATGCTCTGAAATTGGTCTTGAAAGAAGACAAAATATGAGGTGAGGTGATATTTATTAATATTAACATTATTAATATCTCAAAGTAATCAATTGAATTGGTGTTTACTTGATGAATATCCGAAAAATAACTACAGTTTAAATAAACTAATAAAAACCAATAAAAATGAAAAAACTGATAAAAATAAAAAGTCAGGAATATATCAAATTGAATGCATGTGTTGTGAAAAGATATGTATAGGAAAAACAAAAAGAAAACTAACAATTAGAACCAAAGAACACATAAGAAATATTAAAAATGGGGAAATAGAAAAATCTGCAGTTGCTGCTCATGTTTGGTCTGAAAAACATAATATAAATTCAGACACTAAATTATTAAAACAGTTAGAAAATACAAAAGAGGTGACTATTTGGGAAAAAATCTATATTCAGAAGAACAAACACAGAGTTATGAATTTTGAATACCGACGGAGCATGACCTTGTTTGGAGGTTCTTTGGCCAACCACAGGATGGAGCTGACATCGACATCCAGGGTGTGCAACATAATGCAACATAAATCAAACCAGTCTGGACAAGCTGACGATAAAACAGAATTGTTTTGAAACATGCCCAAGAACAAATCAACATTAATATTGAGGTAAGATGATCAGACTAAAAATAATATCATCCATAATCTATTTAATAAATAAAACTTCGATATTTGAAGAGAAAAATTATACACTCAAACTGGGGTTTGAACCCTGGACCTTTGGCTTTCTAGGCCAATGCTTTACTGCTGAGCTATCTGAGCACTCCAATACAAATGCAATTTTTTCTCTTATAGGCCTACATTGTTAATTTCCAAGTGCTGAATGCTATGAGTAATTGCTCAATTATGCAAATGGTGGCTTCTTATTTTGAAGACATTTATTGGGAATTTAAACATTACTTTATAAAGTCAGCAGGGCTTCTTTCAATGTTTTTATTATTCATTTAATACTTCTCACTGAAGGACAAATTATATTTGAAGAGAAAATTTGTATGCTCAAACTCAGGTTTGAACCCAGGACCTTCAGCTTTCTAACCGCTGAGCTATCTGAGCACTCCAATATAAACGCAATTTTTTCTCTTATACATTGTCAATTCCTGAGTGCCGAATACTATGAGCCTATGCTCGATTATGCAAATGGGCGGCTTCTTATTTAAGAAGACATTTATAGGGAATTTAAACATTACTTTATAAAGCCAGTAGGGCTTCTTCCAATGTTTTATTATTAATTTAATACTTCTCACTGAAGGGCAAATTATATTTGAAAATAAAACTTTGATAGTTTTATTAATTAAACATCTCATAGTGTTACTTCCTACTAACAAATGTAGAAAAAATATTGTATTGTATATAACTTTTAAATTTAAAAAATGTATTATGATCAAATGTTTATAATCACAAGCTGCAGCTCAGAAAAGAAAACCAGTTGTATAGATAAATCTCAACTACCAGCTAGAGTTTACTACTTCATATTCTACATTACCAGGTGCAAATCTTCAAATTGTATCATTGAGATATAGTGTGATTTAAGAAAGAAATATTAAAGCTCAGACTAGGATTTGAATTGATTTGGTCTGAGCATTAATTTTTCTTTCTAAAATACTGTAAAACTATGTCCAATTCTGGAAAGTATTAATTTAGAATATAACATCAAAATTATAGTTTGATGTTCAAAAATGTCCATACAGTATTAATACTGTCTTCTATAATAGGATGTATGTGTGATCATAGAAGTTCAAAGCTTATAAACCAGAGTTTAATTACCAGTACTTACTCAAGGTATTGATAAATTTGGGCACTTGCCCAGAGTGCTTAGGGGCACATAAAGGATCTTCCAAAAAAAATGAAAAAATAAATTCTTTAACATGGGGCAGGTTCATATATATATATATATATATATATATATACACACACACACACATATACATTTTAATTAACAGACATAGGTGGAGAATACATTAGTCATCTATCAGGTCATATTCAGCATTATTTCATTTTGTTTCTTGAAGTAGACTACTACAGAGTTCTTCTTCATTTATAACCTAATGGGCATACAGCATTTTGTGCAGTTGGATGTGCCAGAGCCAGCTTTGCTCCTACATGAACTCCACATGTAAAGCATGTATAAAAATCTTACCTTATAGAAAATGCTGGAAATGTCATCCATCCTCGGCTAAACAGGCATTATATCAGGAAAACACATTCTGATTCACTTCATTAAGTTGGGCCTCTGTAATGTTTCCTATTTAATTTCTAATATTTTGTTTTAGTTCTTCCGATGTATGAGGATTGTCTTGTAAACTTTGTCTGTCTGGTTACCCCACAAGTAAAAATCACACACTGTTAGATCAGGGGAGTGAGAGGGCCATACACCAGCACTAATCACTTTATCTTGAAACACTTCCCTAATTTTATTCATGGGCTTCTCTGCTGTATGAGTAGTAGCAGAATCTTGTTAAAACTCATATGATTTCTCTTCTTCTGTCAGTTAATAAAATAATGTGGTCAAAATGTCAATTTCAGTACCTCTCTTCTATAAGGTAAGATTTTTATACATGCTTTACATGTGGAGTTTATGTAGGAGCAAAGCCGGCTGTGGCACATCCAACCTTAGACAGGCAAAATTCCGTGTGCCTGTTAGGTTATAAATGAAGAACCCTGTACTTCAGTTGGCATTACCTGGTAGAGGATTCTATCTGTATGGAGTGGGATCATCATGGCAAGAGACTTCTGGTTTAATGTTGTATTTATAAATACAAAATTTAAAGACAGTCAATGACTTTTGATGATGTATAAGGTTCCATTATTAGTAAAGTCCAAATTTTAAACTGCATAGAATCTATTCCACATATAATAATTCTAGGCTGCAATATTAACAGTGTGAGATAAGTAGTCTAAAGTGAAGGAATTTTTATAAGTAAAGTAGTACCATAAACATGACATCTACTCAGGGGCAGCCAGTCCTTAAGGGCACAGGGGCATGTGCCCCTCTTATAATTTATGTATTTACTGATAATATTTAAAATGTTCTTGCATATTATCTAGTATATATAATATATACTGCTGTGGTCTCGAGGTAGCGTGCTGCCTTGTCACGCAGCGGGCCCGGTTCGATCCCCGGTCGGGGCAGTTTTTCTGGGTGAGGTTTTTGTCGGGGTTTTTCCTCACCTGTAAGACAAATGCCAGGAAAACTTTAAGGCCCAAATGGTCCCCGAAATCATATGGCCATCATCCTTATCATTATCATCCTTACCATTATCATTATCATCATCATCCTTCACCGGTGTGGAAAGCAACGGGAAGTTACCACACCTACACAATTCCCTAGTAAAGCTGCAAAGCATAGCATGAAAATGCTATGATTGCAGTGAAAGACCTACCCCTTAGGCAGAATTACTATGGATGGATATAATATATATGTATCACTTTGGATGAATGTAACTTATTTTTGTACAGTGTTAAGAATAATGAGAAATTTGAATTCTCATTACCTTGGGCACATAATCCTTGTGAACAGAATCTCCCATATAAGAACAATGTCCTTGTGGAGTATTGTGATGGCAGTGTTCACAAGACAGAACATTTGAAATTCAGGTAGAGTATGGGGCACATCCATAGTGTGACTTCGATGACTAAAGAAATACAGGCAGAAAATGCACAAGTTCATTCACTCCCTCAGGCTTCAAGGATGTATTATACCACAAGTTAACTCCGCACAGGTGGAGGGGAAGAGTTTTAGCGCTAGTGTTGCTGAACTACTAAATCTATGGAAGGGATATAGGAGAAGACTACATCCAATCACATACTGAATGGTTCAGTTTTAAGTGTGGGCATAGAATCCCTAAACATGTGTGAAAGATCTTAACATGGTTGTCAAATTAGTCATTTAAGCATGGAACGATCAAACGGTCAGATCATTTAAAATCACAGTACTTGTCATCTCTCTGTTACCAGCCTCACAATAAATCACAAATGGCAACATGTAATGAGAAGGGTCAGCCCATTCCTACACGTAACCCCAATAGTAACAGGGTTGTCAAATTAGTCATTTTGCCAATGACCACGTAGAAGGACGGATCATTAAAATCCATAATATTTGTCAGCTCTCTACCTGTCAGACAAAGAACATATACAGAGGACAGGAAGTGGCAACATAGTAAGAAAGAGAAAGACAGCATGTTAGTTAACATATTTTCCGCCTGTGAAGATTACTTGGTGGAGTAGTTCTAAGGGTCTTTTTATTGTTTTAGTTTATTTTAAACTATCATAATTGTTATACAACACTAGGGCCTAACTGCAATAATAATAAAATACTATAAAAAACCCGATAAAGAACAGACACATATACATGTGTATTATACCAAAAAATAGGGCATAAATATTCACCCTTTAAATGCGGATTGAAATCTCCATCCAAATATACGTAAGTGTTTTAAGATAAAAAACGAAGGAAAAAATAATATAAAATAACTTTCCACATCAATATATTTGTCAAATAATGAAGTCACACTTACGAAATCTTATATAATATCAAAAACAACTTATTAGTTTCAACCAAATAGGAAATTCTTACGAAACCTTATATAACCCAAACACATTAGGGAAGAAGTTAAAAACACATTATACAACTTGGCCATGACACACTAGGAATATTACAACAGATGGGGCAAGAAATAGGGCTTCCATTAGCTTTAGGGGATGGTGAAAGGTACAGATAATCATATAAAAGCCGGGATTTTTTAGTGGAAAAGGCAGAACGGCAGCGGGACCGATTGCGGTCCCCCCCAGCGGGGCCCAGCGGGCCGGTGGCAACTACATGGGTAATATAAAACCTTTCCTTCATTTTTGGTCATTTTCAGACATAGAATTTAAATAAGGGACCAAATGGTCCTAGAAACTTAAGATAACGAACAAAGTTGAATATTTTAACATGATTGTTTTCTCTCTCTTTGAATTTTAGCATTTTAATATTTTGAATATTTTTACGTTTGACAATGTGGCGATTTCAGCTGTTTTTAAATAACTTGTTTTATATGTTATTAATCTAATATCTCTTTATGTTTGACTTTATTTTAATAAATTATGTTAATTTTTCGTTTACTGTGTTTTAACATGTTTAATTGTGGAACTCTTCCTCCAAAACCAAGGCCAACCGCTCGGGCCAAAGACCACTTAAACAGTAAGGTTTTCACGCTATCAATACGCAGGGGCTTAACAGACGCTGCGCGTAACAATCATCATCATCATGAACAAATTCGTTTTAGGCCATGTGGCCTGTACGGTATTTTAAACTATTATTTATTAAATAACATTAGGACCATCTGAAACAATTTTAAATCTTTACCAATACTGCTTTTAGAGAATGGGTATATAATACACTTCACTTGTGCAGAGAAGAACCAGTTTTTGACAATATGTTCTGATAGAAATTAACATTCAGAAGATAAACTGAATGGAAATATATTCACCTTAGATATATGTTCCACTAGATAACATATCTATCACAAATATATTATTTAAGAAACAGAATTAGCAATGTATTTCTTAAATCATTAAGTGAAGTCTTCATACTGACAATGAGTATGGTAAATAAGTTTGGTCTGACAATGAATATGGTATATAAGTTTGGTCTGTATTTTTCTTATCTCATATAGTTGTTTCTTTAAAACATATGTTTCATAGCATGTTTGCTCCATCTTCCCTTGGTACAGACTGATTTTTTCCAGTTATCGGCCCTGGATCTCGACTCCTGCTCCCTCTTTTTGTGGTCCAAAGAACTTACTAATTGGGCTCCTCTCCCCATGAATTTCAAAATTCATAATTCTCTCCTTGTTATTCTGTATGTAGATTGTTTCCCATATGGTGAGTTAATTTGTGTTTTCTGTTATAATAACTTTGTATTAACATCTATTTTGTGTTTTTCTGACCAAACGTGAGCAGCTATTGTAGATTTTCTACTTCTCCTTTTTTACATTTCTTATGTGTTCTTTGGTTCTAATGGTTGAATTTCTCTTTGTTTTCCCTATGTATATCTTATCATAAACTGCACATTTTATTTGATATATTCCTGATTCTTTTTACTATCAACGATATTTTCAATTTTGTTGGTTTTTATTAGTTTATTTAGACTATAAACATTCTTTGGTGCTAATCTGATTTTTTTAAAATTAATATCAGATTAGCATCAAAGAATGATTATAATCTATATAAACTAATAAAAAACCAACAAAATTGAAAAGATTGATGACAGTAAAAAAATCAGGAATACTGTGGTATATCAAATAAAATGTGTAGATTGTGATAAGACATACATAGGGAAAACAAAGAGAAATTTAACCATTAGAACCAAAGAACACATAAGAAATGTAAAAAAGGAGAAGTAGAAAAGTTTGCAGTAGCTGCTCACGTTTGGTCAGAAAAACACAAAATAAATGTTAACACAAAATTATTAAAACAGTTAGAAAACACAAATGAACTCACCACATGGAGAAAAAAATCTACATACAGAAGAACAAGGAGAGAATTATGAAATTCCTGAGTAAAGGAACCTAATTAGCAAGTTCTTTGGACCACAGAAAGAGGGAGCAGGAGTCAAGATCCTGGGCTGCAACAACTTGGGAAAAATCAATCTGTACCAACTGAAGATGGAGCAAACATACATTGAAACATATCTCTTAAAGGAACAATTATATGAGGAAAGAAAAATACAGAGCAAACTGATTTATTAAGTAAAACCTCACAATGTTACTTCCTATTGTATTTTCAATAAATATGCTATTTATTAAAAAAATTGTTTCATTTATCTTATGACTAATTATCAAAATTAATAAGAATTAATGAAAATTAATAAGGCCTATCAGTACCATAGTACTTTCATTTAACTTCATACTAAATAGCAAGGAGCTAGAAAATCACTAATATTTTTACTGACAGATAACAAGCTCTCTTTAACATCGATAAATATACTGTATTCAGCCTTTAAGTCTGAAAAAAAACAATAATATTTATATTTTCCAAATTCTCCCTGAAATTCTATCACATATTAAAAGCATTACCTGCTGCATAAAGTTGTTCTGCAGATTCTCTTGCCCGACCAGGATCAACTGAATAATCATCTCGCACCCCCTAGAATCATAAATGTTAAAATATTTTTCTATAAAAGAAATACTGCTCACCTACGTCAATTGTGAACCTTCAAAAAAAGACATCAAAATAAACAGAACGCTGGATATATGAAAGATTACAAAATACAAAAAGCTATTAAAAATCTTAAATGAGCCTGAGATGCAGATTAGAAAATAATAATATGCCTAATAAATTTATGTTAATTTCTTGAATAATTCTTAATTTATTGTGCAATTAAAAACAATGTATTTAGGAATTGTAAAAAGAATTCCAAGTATTAGCAACAATGTCTAAATTAAATATATACACTTTTCTTATTTAATTTAATATTACCATATATGGGATTTAATATGTAAGGTCATATTGCATTAGATTCTGTTTTTCTATACATCAGGCTATGAATTCCTATAGTTGTGTGTGTCATGATTTTCTATAGAAGTTTATTGATTTAATAACGTAAAAGGACTTGGGACAGTTCATGAGTGTAATACATCTGTAGCAGTAATAATCATTCAAATAAACGTGTTTATTGGCAGGGCCACGTGGTTATCTACATCTAGAAGGCGAAAGTTTCTTGCATTTCTTTCATTCTGAGGGATTATACATGAGTTAAATTCTACCTTTATAAAATCTGAATATTCATAATTTCAACACCATTGATGACAATAGTTTTTAATGTAACTGCCAGTCTATTCATTTTGTCCAGTTATTATGATGAAATGAGCTAGTTGTGAAATTCTAACCAAAAATTGCCTTGATTATGAAGGAAAAAATTCAGAGAGACTGTCAGAGCTGATTTTGAATCTGGTATCTCATACATATGAGTCTGAAATGCTATTATCTGGATAACTTGTAGGTAAAATAGGTATGTAAGCAAATGTAAATAAATAATTTATGGAGTTTAATAAAAAATTCAACTTATTAATGATTTAAAATTCATACACAGAGAGTAAATGAATTACATCACACAATTTAACTGCTTGCAGTGTCATCTCACAATATAGGAATCAGTAGTTTGCAAAGAATTTAAGGAATGCAAGTAAATAAATTATGTGAAAATAAAGTAGCGATGTAATACAATCAAACCTCCGTATAACAAAGAATGATACAATGATAAACCTACATAAAGCAATATTTTTCCATTGTCTGGGAAATTTCTTATCCTAATAACTTTGTATAATGATGTTATATGTAAATTTATACATTTAGGTTGATCAATAAACCATTTTTTGAAGAGAAAAATTTTACAGTTATGATATTATTAATAATCACATATAAAATCTTCTTGAATAAGAAACAAACCAATTGCATTGTGAACAATGATTTGTCACTATGGGAAGTGGGGATTTTATAAGTGGGAGAAAAATATTTTGCAATAGGGATGCCTGGATAGCACAATCGTTGGTATGCCAGTATATAAATCTGGAAGTCTTGGGTTCAAAATGTGGTTCAGGAAAAAAAGTATCTTAAAAAAACTTACATATCACTCGTTACAATGACTATTTACTCATGCCCCAAATGGGAGTCAATGACCAATCACGTTTCAATGATTTTTGATTTACAACCAATCACAGTTGTGTTTCGCCTAGAATTTACCAACTAAAGTTTATCATAAAAAAGGAAGCATCTCCTTTTTTAACATTCTGAATAGGTCATAGCATTATTTTGTAGTGACTGACTCTCCAAGAAATATGGCTACCAGATTGTATATATAGTGCATGAATATCAACACATAGTGCATGCGGGAGTTAATATAAAAACATTTGTAGCAATTGATTATACCACCAAAAAATGAAACCACTGATTGCACTTTCTTAAATGCATTTTTTCCCAGGTAATAACATTCCAGAAAAATATAATTGTCATATTTACATCATAGGACATCAGAAATGAATTAATATACAGTTTGATATGTTTCATTTTGCTCCAATAGAGTGTATTCTTACAATATTGTGTTCCTTTGGCAATAAATAATATGATCTGTTTGCAGTGATGAACAAAAGAAGCAAATGAAGCATACCAATCATTTCTCATTTGTTTTCAAACATCGCCGTTTACATTAAATATATAAATATTTTAAAATAACTATATTTAAATAATGATTTGTGAGTAAACAGCTTAATTTGATTTGTTAAACCTCAGGGGTCCTCATCTAGGGGATATGTGGATGGCGACCACAAGGTGCCCAAGCCGAGCAAAACATTTCTTCCACTTACTTGTGTTTTGCACTCTTTTAACTTTACTATCTAACCTCTCTTTGTTAACTCTTGTTTTTTCGACCCCGTCGCTATTAGGGCATCCGAGGGTTAAGGAGTCTTTCCTTTCTTCCATTTCTTCTTTCCTTTATTTTCTTTTCTTCTCCAGAAAAGCCTGACCAGAGGTTATAAGATGGCAGGCCCATCACTGGTCTTGCCTTCTTTTGGCCAGCAATCAATCGAAGGGACTATTATTATGCTTTCAAGTCTTATACGAGAATTTTCCGGAAGAAGCTGGAGGGAAAATTTTCTATAGGATCGTAACAGGCCTTGGCCTAATACTTGGAAGGAAGAAGAAGAAGAAGAAATAGTCCTAACAAATGCCACTCTTGATTTCCAAATTCTCTAGATAAATTCACTCCTCACGATCACTCCTCACTTCGTGAGTCGTGAATTTATCAATAATTTGGAAATCACTCGTGGCATTACTTATGACAAAGAAGTTTTAGAAACATCCTGTTATAATTAGACATATTTTGAAGTACAATGGTTTTTGGTATTCAGTAATTTCATGCTGAAGACAATAACAGGAAACTAGATGTGTGTCCAAGGTTTCCACAGAGGGAAGAAACCAGATTTTGAATAAAGTATTTTTTATTTTATTAAATGAATCTTCCAAGTTATTTTCCATTTGCAGGTTTAAAGAGATATGACATCTTCTACACACAAATTATTAAGTTCAGAAATAAAATTTGCGACTTTTAGAGACTTAAATGATGGGATGAAACAGAAAACAATTGCAAATGATTTTCACAATCTACCTTAACTACATTTCTTAATAAAAGAAAAGAAATCTAGAAAAGTTTTAAGTGGCATAATCAAATGCAAACAAAAAACAATTGTTGCTGGCAAATGTAGAAGTATGACAGTGCTATAGAAAAGTGGTTTAAAGAAATGAGAGCTCAAACTATCCCTATAGGAGGTCCTAAGACGTGCAGAAAACTCTTAATTTTACCAAACTTTCCCATGAGTCAACCTTTAAAACAACCAATGGCTAGCTATAGCTAGGTAAGAGAAGACCGCTCCCTTTGCCAAAGCTGAATCTTGGTATGAAAGTCAAATGAAAATTGTCCTTAAAAAATACAATACCAAAGACATCTTTAACCTAATAAAATGTAGCTATTTTGTCAAATGATACCAGAAAAAAATGGCTTCTTTTCAAAATAGACAGATTATCAGCGCTAACACTACTTCACTACTACATTTTCAATTATGTGATGAAATTTATACTACTAGGATATGTAAGTATAACATAGTACAATATTCTTTAATATTTAAAGGAAGTGACATTATGAGGTTAATTTCAATTAACAATTGAGTTAGAATTTAACACCTCACCTCATAACTGTAGATTTCTCGAAGACATGTTTCAATACTTCCAGATGGAGCTGAAGATGATATGCAGAAGTATTGAAACATGTCTTCGAGAAATCTACAATTATGAGGTAAGGTGTTAACTTCTAACTAATTAATAAAAACATCAAAATATGAAGCTTTACCACTCAAAAGTAATGTGTAAAATCTCATTAAAAATACTTCTGAATAGAAGACGTCAGTTAGCGTGTTGGTAGCAACAGCTATTGGCCTTCGGATGAACGAGAATTATATAAGAGAAAAGAAATGTTGATGTTCATATCGGGCTCTGATGGTATAATTGGTATCATACTGATGCACAGAATCAGAGATCCAGGGTTCAAGTCCCGGTTAAAGCATTAATTTTTTTTAAATAAAAATCTAACTCAGTTATTAATTAAATAGTACAATATGTTTAGGTTGTTTGCATGTTACTTACCACCTTGAATTATTCTATAGGTTAAACAGAGTTTTGTAAGTTGTATTCCATTTTTCTAATACCAGTATTGTACAATGAAATACATTAAACCTTCATTTGTAAGAATAACCTTAGTATAAAAATACAATCTGAAAGGACCCACAATTGTTATTATATCAACTTTGACTTTGAATGTGAGGCCAGCAGCCAGCTGGTAGGCCAAGGGACTTCTAGGCCTGTCAAGCCATGGACTTTTTTGTTTGTAACCAATTATTAATGGTGAGATTTCCTAGAATTACTAATATCTGAAATTAATATAGTACAAATTGCATTGCACTTCTCTTTTATATGGATTTATCAGTTTCAGACTTTACTTAGTTACTTTCCTTATAACTCCGTCAATTTACTTTCCACACCACTGGTACCTACCATATTTCTTAAGTAAGGTTACTTTATAAACAGTAAAAATGGTATGGTGTAATTTATTTACATCCTGTATAAATTAGCATGAAGTGAGAAACTTGTGTCTAAAACATTCCCATTATTTGTCTTTCATTCTTTTTAATTTTATTTTTATTATAGAGGAATCCTAATTTAATAATTTTAAACTTACAGTAACTAAGAGTGTAAGCAAACGTCTGAAATGTCCTGATGTCTCACTGCACAAGTTCTTTGATAATGGCTGATCATATACTGAAAAAGGAAACAAAAATTAAAATAAACTTACAATGACAATGAGGGTAAGTAAGCGCCTGAAATCTCCTGATGTTTCACTGCACATGTGTTCTGCTAATGGCCGATCATACACTGCAATCAAAATGCACAATTTAAGTTACTTTACATATAAAATTATATATAGGACTACGTTCAGTAGTCTATTCTCTTTACAAATTGCAAAAATGAAGTGGCTAATATATAATTACAAACAGAAAGATTCAAAAGAAGGGATAATAAATTTGTATGTCATCATCAACATCATGATGTATTGACATATCTTCATGAAACCAATGTTCTAAACTACTACTCTTTTCTTCAAATCTGTTTTCCCAATTTATATCTTAATTCTTTAAAATTATTTTAACCTCTTCAGATGTCATGTGCCATTAATAACAAAAAAAAGTTTTATTTTCCTGCTTTGAATGTTTAGAGGTATCATTTATTACAGAGCAAACAATTTGTATCAGTGCATAATAATTAAGCTTATTGTTCGAATTCAAGCATGTGCTGAAACTATTTTCAAATAAAAAGTTAATTCTTTGTGTAATTTAAATTTATTTTCTGAATGGTATTTTTACTATGAATGATGACAAAAACTTCATAATTTTTTCTCTCTCTTATATTCTATAAAAAGTGATCACACATGCTATTCCTGAATATTAGGCAAATTCAAAATCCTCCTTTATTCAAGTACCTTTAATTAATATTTTTAGGAAGTAACCCTATGAGGTTCATTTAATAATCTAAATAATCAAAAAATTAACACCTCACCTCATTATTTGTAGAATTATTGAGAACATGTTTTTATTATTAATTTAACACATCTCATTTAAGGATAAATTAATTTTTTTTTAATTTGAAGAGAAAAATTTTTGCCCAGGCTGGGACCCGAACCTGGGACCTTTGGTTTACTGTACCAATGCTCTTCCAACTGAGCTACCGGGGCGAGTTCCAATCTAGATGCAAATTTTTCTCTTACATACGTTGTAATTCCCGTGCACCAAATGCTTGAAGCTGTGGCTTCATCTTTGCAAATGGCAGCTTTTTAATTAAGAAGACTTTATTGGGAATTTAAACATTACTTTTAAAAGCCAAGTAGGGCTTGTATTGATGTTTCTATTATTAATTTAACACATCTCATTGAAGGATAAATTTAATTTGAAGAGAAAAATTTTCGCCCAGACCGGGACCCGAACCCAGGACCTTTGGTTTACTGTACCAATGCTCTTCCAATTGAGCTTCAAATTAAATTTATTGAGAACATGTTCAAATTGAAAGCATTTTGAAACATGTTCTCAAGAATTCTACAAATGATGAGGTGAGGAGTTAATTTTCTGAGTCTTTAGATCGCACCTTTAATTCACATAAAATATGAATACTATATTCTCAAAATAATCATCTAAATCAGTAAGTTATTAATAATATTTGAAGAAAAAATATATAATTTATCCTTCAGTGAGAAGTGTTAAATTAATAATAAAAACATCAAGTTATTAATAATTTTAGTAATTAAATTAAAGCCTCTAACGGAAATGAGTACCAGGCGCTTGTTCTGGGGTAAAGGCGGCCGTCACGCAGGGCTGACAACCCGGCTGACGTAAAAGTGCCGATTGTCTAGAAAAAGTGGGAGCCTTAACCTCCTACTACCCCAAGGGCCTCCGGGTCTGTTGTGGGATCACTTTACTTTACTTTACTTTATGTATTGGTTTCTATCATACTGTAGAATGAACATTTTCTACTTATGTATCTGCAAGAAATATTTTTTTCTACTATTCATCAAATAATATTTATTTGGTTGCCACCATGACTTTCAATTAAATTTCGTACAGATGATGTATTCCTGATAGAGATAATGTAAGATTAATAACAGCTGATACTGTTACAAATGTTTCATGTACAATATTTTTACTTCCTGCATGTTCATTTTCCATATATAGTCTTAGAAAAAAGAAACAGTGCCCAGATATTTTACAAGTTCCAGCAAGGAGAGGCACCCCATATAATCAGATGACAAGCAACCATGTTCACAAGTGAACACTACTTGACAAAATAAAATTAGTTCACATATAAAAATTAGTGATATTTAAACAAATATCTTGACGAATTATCACCATGCATCTTATCTGTCACAAGTAATAATTTTTAAATCTTCGACCTCATTAGAAATCAAACTTGGACCTTCAGAGATCTCAAGACAGGATGCAACTGATTGCACCATTGTAGCAAACACAAGAGATATTTACACCTGCCTGACTTGAACTCAAAGGATAGGCCCAATTGTAAATCGCACACAAAAACTTAGTGATGTAAGCTGCTCTTGAATATTAACTTTTCTGTCAAAGAGTTACATCATAACTTCTTCTATTACTATACCTTGCACTAAAAAAATGTGGTTTAATCAAAATTACAGTGGGAAATAACATTATGAGATCATTGACAATTTATAAATTGACGAAGGCAAAGGCCTTTAAAACCAGTATCGTGAAAACTAGAACATGATGAGGTGAGATGAAATAGACATATAACTGATTCAATTTATAAAAATACTATGGCATTAAATTATAATTTATAGTAGCATAATATTTTGTATTTTAGGTATTAGTTGATTTATAGGAAGCCAGATATAATAAGAACAGTTAAGTCTCATAGACTGTGATGGGCAGGACATGTGGCACAAATGGGGATGAAAGACTGCATGGAAGATTCTTGTAGGAAAAACCAGAGGGAAAACGTCCAGTTGTTAGACCAAGAATGAGGTGGGAGAATAACATTAACTATGATTTGAGGGAAGTAGATTATACAGGGAATGATTGGAAAACATTAGCTCAGGATAGGGATGTATGGATAGCTTATGTCTGCATGGCCATGAACCCACGGATTTGATAGTGCCAGTGAGTTAGTTAGTTATGTATTAGTTATTTTTATTTCTGGACAATTATTAGATTTTTAGGAGTATCTCAAAATGCAATAGTTAAAAGAGTTGGCCATACTTATTTTCAAATTGGAGAACTAAGACCTAGCAGTGGTTGAATAAAGATGAACAGTGTCCCTAACATTTTTCATGATTATAGATGACTATTGTATTCATAAATGCATGAACCACAATGGTTTTTAAAATATGTACTGAAATGTGGAACCCTGTACATATCATATCTTCCAGGGCTGAATTTTTTAGTCCTGGTGAACTCATGTTTACCAGCTTCCCTCTAGTTCAGAGGTTAAACCCCCACCAGGATTGATGGATATTTAAGGGCATAAAAAGCTCAAGCATGGCTTCCTTCGGTAGGAAAGTAATGATTTGGATTCCATGTCATACCTCAAACCTAAAATAAGAGCAACACTTGTTGATTGTTTCATACCCACATTTGAATTGCGATACTAATAACTCAAAATGTAAAATAGTCAATTAAACAATAATACTAACAATATAGTGAGTGAATCCAGTTAAGGATTAATGTTGAGTTGTTTTTGACTCCCTTGCATACCCGGGTTTCATCACTGCATTTGTGACATTCTCAATGCTGTATCACGTTCACAACGCGTTGATGTAGTGATGAAACCTGGGTATGTAAGGGAGTTAAGAAGTATGAGGTGTTATGACCAAGATTATCATAGGTCATAAAGTAGCGTTCCAGGAAGGAAAAAAGGTTCAATATTTTTAATTGACCTTGGCCCAAGCGGTTGGCTTTCGGTCGTGACGGAGAAAATGCTATAATCACAACTAACGGGAGCATCACATTGTACATAGAAAGATTTAAAACCATAAAACAAAACACATTTATTATAAATGTCAACATTACATAAAACATAATCAAAAAGAAAATGGTTATAAACTTCTTGGGCAAGGAATCTAAAATCGTCATATTGGAACGCGCCGAATTTGATTTAAAACTTAATATGCATATATATGAGAGAGTTCAACTGAGTCAACTGTGGATTATTAAACCTTTATTAATTTTAACTTTAACCAAATTAAGCTAACATTTTTAGAGTTTTTGAACTTTATAGTTTAGAAGTTAAATTGATCCACCATAGTGATGTTATTCAAAACTTATACTTACCCATGTAGAGGATTCATTGGTCCCAAGGGAAACTGTAGTGAATACTTCAGTCCCTGCCTCCAGACACACCGTTTGCCTAAATTGAAAATCGATATATATGTGATTTTTTCAGCTTTCCTATTTCCAAATCCTTTCTTTTTTATTTTAAAAACTTGCCCCCAATTTCTCATCGTTGCCTTCAAAAATTTTTACCTATGTTCCACTTTCACTTATGTAGCTCATTTTCCCATAATGTGGACATCTCTGGTCTTTATGTCAAAACATGTTGATATTTATAAATTATATCCTGGTGTGTTGTGACATGGTTTTGATAACAATGAGTCCAGGATGCTTTATATAAAATATAATAAAATTCACTCGTTTTTTTAATTTCCTAACAGCCTTTGGTATGGATTTTAAGTATGACTATTTAGTATTTAAAGGTGATTATTTATTTCCTATCTTCCGGTATAATAATTTAACATATTTCATTTATAGGTTTATAGTTTTTTGATATAGTTAATAGACCTATTTTTTTATATTATCATTACGATTATGACCTGTTGCAATATGAGGTGAGTCAAAAACAACTCAACATTAATTAAAGAAACCTCATAGTATTATTTTCTATTATTGCGATCACGGCAGGGCCTAACCGCCATAATAATAAAGTATTATAAAAACCGATAAAACATATACACAATATACTTGTTTATTATACCAGAAGATAGGGAATAAATAATCACCTTTTATATGCTGATTGAAGTAACACTCAAAGTTCATACAAGGGTTTTATAAATAAAAACGAGGGTAAAAATTATAATAAAATAGAATATCTTAGACTAGAAGTGATTTCACATCAATATATTTTTCAAACTATGAGGACACACTTACGAAAGCTTATATAACCAGATAAACAACTTTGCTTTTGACTAACACATTATATAAGTGGAAAAATATCTTATACAACTTGCCCTGATAGAACTAGGAATATTACGAAATATTGAGTAATAAAATTAGGGTTTCCACAAATTTTGAAAATAAAGAAAGGTAAAAATCAGGATATATAAATTCTAAGTTTTTGGAAAGAAACCAGAACGGTGTGGAGGACCGAAAGGTCCTCCTAGGGAGGAGTGCAGCCTCTACATGGGTAAGATGCATTGTAATACTATGGTCATTCTAAAAGAATATATTTTTTAAAAATGGTCATTTTCTTGAAGAAAAATAACTTAGAATAATTTGGAAGACTAAAAGGTCAAATAACTTAGAATAATTTCGTTAATTATTAAGAATATGCTTTATTATAAGAAGATCTAAGGGTCAAGCAAAATGAATAATAACCTAAAGTTGATTTTTAACTGGTTCTCCCTCTGAGTATTATCAAGTTTTTTTTAGTCTTTTCGGCGCGTTTCAATATGGCGATTTTAGCTGGCTTTAATCACTTGCTTATATGTTTTGTCCAATCTTAAAATATACGTTATGACTGGGGTTAACCTCCATTATAACACCATAACTTAACCGGTTAAGGATGTTCAATAGCTTGCAGGACTTAGTGTCCATCAATCAATGAGTTGGTTTTCATGGTGAGACAATTGCAATGTTACAATAAAAGTTCCAGAATTTGCTTTCATCAAACTCACACTCATGCTGAAACTTCAATATCTTATGAAATTATCAGTCACTATTGGAAGTTCTTTGCCATTTACAGAGTTTATTGCATCTCTCATGTTCACTTTAAATTAATTTTGGTATGGACCTCTGATTTTTTAAAGAAAACACATGACATTAGATCTGAACTACATCGTTAGCTCTTATTATTCATCTACAAAATGCACAATGAAATTTTGCCAATAATAGTGTCAGAGGTATATGTGTCTGCCTCATGAAAATTAACACAATGGTTGCCAAGGATGAGCTGCTAAGAACTTACATGCACCTTAACTGGATACATTGTACTTTGCTTTATAATAAATAGTTTTTCTGACATACTTTTTAATTTAAATTCATGAGAGAACATTTTTTTAAAACTCACCTCATAAATTTTGTGCTTTTCATGAAACTGAAGTTTCGTGAAAAGCACTAAATTTATGAGGTTTGTTTTCAAAAAATGTTCTCCAATGAATTTAAATGATTATACCTCAATGTTTATTTCCCAACATTAATTTAATATACTTTATAATGTTTATATACATACCTGAGAAGCTAAAATATCTGCCAAAAACCTAGTTAATGTTTTTTGAAACATAATAAAGAAAAAAAGTCTTTGATCTTATAAAGGAAATATGAATATTTAATTTCCCTTCTAGCTCAATTTTTGTTTATCAAAACTTTTTTTTTCTATTAATTATGATATACTCGTATTATCCACACCTAATGTGAATTATCCCGTAGCACATTTTTTAAGTAAAAGAAATTCATGTTCTGTACTTTCAGAAAATTGGCAGTTAGGCTTGCATTAGCTCATGAAAAAAAAAGTTAAAACATTTTCTTTGATTAAAATAAAATATTGAGTGATACATTTCCTCCTCCATGGCATTACATGCCTAGAACATGAAAGGCTTACCAAATGGCTACTGACCTTACATCAAAATATATCAATCCAGCAAGTATATAACCAACATGTGATCAGCATGTTACATATTGCTTCTACTTAAATGAAGAATCATATTTTATGGAGGGTTGTGTCCGATCTCTGGTAATAAATTTCACTTGGATCTTACCTTAAGAGAAGATGTGCCACCACCACCCATTGTGCTCTATTTGATGCCCCTTTCTGCATGCAATGAGTTCTGTACTTTAATTTCTACTGGAGAAAACTTTCACAAAGCACACGCATATGTTCATTTGCTCCCATTCCACCTTACAGGCTTTCCTAAACTGTTGTGACACAAAGTCACCTATTTCCTAATGCCCTTTTCAAAAGTCCAAAAACATAAAAGTCCTAAGACACAAAAGTCCTAAGACACAAATGTCCTAAGACACAAAAGTCCTAAGACTCAAAAGTTCTAAGACACAAATCCTAAGACAAAAAGCAAATGTCCTAAGACACTAAAGTTCTAAGGCACGAATATCCTAAGACAAAAAAGTCCTAAAACACAAAAGTCCTAAGACACCAAAGTCAGTAAGGTCTAATTTGCTTCAGTGTCTTAGCAACAACATCCATGTTGAATGCTTATACAGACACAATGACAACTGATATCTTTTCATGCCCTGATCTGCAAACTTGCATGATGGTTCCACAGTCACATTAACAATTTATTACCAGAGATCGAAAACAACCTTCTGTATTCACAGATCCAATTAAAAAAAACATTCTGACAGTAAAGAGAAATAATTTTTTTCTAAATGAGAAAATTATTTCCAATTATGATTGCTAGAGAAAATTTCAACTTACTTCTCTCATAAGTATCAACAATTTCTTTAATTTCTTTGCTATTTCTTGTGCATAAAATTTCAATCAGTGTTTCCTCCTCAGTGCCTAATCCTTTCATTGCTTTGTGGAGTTGCTTACATAAATACTCAACAGGTGGAATCACTAGCGCTACAATTACATCTTCAAAGTTTCCACCTAACTCACTTTTCAAATCTTCGATAAGATCCTACAAATCAAAGTATAACATTACTGCTATCTTATATATTGTTCAGATAATAGTATTTGAAAAGTTCAAGAAAAGAAAGAGCTAAGTTCAGATAAATACATTTTGCAGAAACATTTTTAAATTCAAATATTTCAGAATGCATGGTCCTACTCAGGAAAAAGGAGAATGGCGAATATGATATAATAAAGCATTATATCATTTGTATACGTCACCAGACATTGTTGCAGACATTAAAATTGCTAGATTGAGATGGGCAGGACATCCAGAATGGATAAAAATGAAACTGTTAGAAAAATAATGAAGGGATCATCCAGCTGGAAGAAGGAACATTGGAAGACATAAAGCTAGGTGGATGGATGGAGTTTTGGAAGACGTCCAAAGACTTGAAATTCAAAATTGGTGGACAGTCACCAGGAAGAGAGGTCTGGAGAAGAACACTTAGGCAGGTTATGATTCGACCCAGGTTGTTATGCCAAATATGACGATGATGATGATTGAAATATTTCATATCTCACAGAGTTGTGTAATATATTACAGTTGCTATGCACAACTTGCTTTTCCATTTTCCCCAGTAAAATATAGCCTAAAAAGTTAGATACATATTTTGAATATCTGGGATAAAAGCCAATTATCAAAAGAACCAGATTTTTCATGCCCTTAGTGGTATAATAAAATCAAAAAGTGTATTAATAAATTGAGTTGCTCAGTGGAAAAGAGACACATGCCACAAATCTGCCGATTGTGAGTTTTTGTTATGGTTAAGTAGATCCTGCTATCTTGCATCAATTTTAATAACTATTTGCATGGTGGTAAGGTTTCATTCAGATACTAAGTTTGTGTAACTAACACTAGTGAACTTGAAGGCTGTAGAAATGCATTTCTAGCAGTCCAGGGAATATCAGTAAAATGTTTAAGAACTGTTCGGAAAAGTTAAGAATGTGTTATGGAAGTTTCTGATGATGAAGAAGACAGTCAATCAACATCAGAAATTTGTGTCCATACACCCACTGAAGACAGAAGAGTCATTATGTGGGGCATATGCCACTATTTAATTTGTACAAATTACCTGTCCTATTACATAAAAACACTTAATACTAGGAACATTTCAACTAATATTTAATAAGATATTCAATGCATCATCTAATTCAAGATCCTGGTTAAAAAATTAAAACATAGTGTCCATATTCCACAGATAAACAACTTTCAGAAATTCCTTGTTTCTGTAAAATAGTTTTCTTGTGGCATGTGCCTCTATTCCACTGGGCAACTCAATTGTAAATTGAGCTTATAGACTGATAATAATCTGGCCTACAGTCACATATGTTTCCAAAACATGGCATCTAAAAATATATTATGAAATTATGATAGCAGCCTGAGAATGTTTTGACAATATGATCAAATAAAGACTTGAAGAAATATATTGTAAACCAAACATCATAGCATAAATTAAAAGCAGAATCTCTTGGTTGGAATGTAATCAGAAGGGATAATAACAGAAGGGTAAAACGTTTTACAGATGTAAAAAAGAAGGTAGGAAGACCAAGGCAAGACCAAGGAATAGATGATTATATTATATACTGTGAGGATTTTTAGTTGTCATGATTTCTACTATCCTCTTCTAACCTTAAGTGCCATCCTGGTCCTTGTCTAACAATATTCACAATAAAATTTATGGTCTTCTATTGTCAAAATTCTTGTAAATGTTTGGGTGTTTTCACCCCCACCCTCCTAACACATAAATAACCACATGTGGTTATTTAGTTTAAGCACGGCATTCAGCTGCTTTTGGTCTTCCCTCAGGTATATTATGGTGATGGAAGGAAAGGTGAGTATGTGTCTTTTCTAAAACCAACCAGATTACTTTTCTCTCTTAAAATGACTGGACAGCTAATTCCTCACAGATTGTAAATAACTTAAGAAGAATGAATGTTAAGAGATTGAGACTTAGGCTGCTTTGGAAAGGGAGAGGAGGAGCAACAATGTAATGCAAATATCAGGCTTATAATATCATACATCCACAATTCGACAAAACTCAACTTAGCTCTAGCTTTTCCTAAACCCTTTATTTGAGCATTTTGAGAATTCCTGGAGTCAACTTCTTGGACAAACTAAAATTACTAAAAATTTTCATTATTTTCCTCAATTAAATGAACATTTCATAATTAACCATAATTCCATAATAATTTTAAATAGGATCTTTCAGTGTGTACCAATAAGTGATACCGTGTGTAGTCATGTGCTTTAGTTTCTAATTTTAAAGGATATTAATGATTAAATAATTCATGGTACAGTAATGAAAATCCAACACAGCAATTTCCTTGAAAACTCAAAACCACTATTCAATTTGGCCAGCTTTAGATTTTGAATCCAGGATCTCCTAAATATATTCTCAAATACATGTATCCAAACCAACTCACTCAGTTAAAAAATGACAAATATTTAAAAATGTAATTAAAAATATAAATATAAATAAATTCCCATTTTTATAAATATAATTAATTTTGCTTAATTAGATGCTTTAACTAATTAATAATTATAATCTACATGAAAATGAGAAGTTTTAAAAAAAGAGAAGAAGGAAGGTAGAGGCAGAGAAAGGTAATAAAAGAGCATGATATAATAAGAGAACATATAATACACAAATTTTAGTACACTGTAATTAAATAAATAAATAAAATATGAAGATATTTAATTTTAAATCATCTTGTAGACACTAAAGTTTTTTAAATATTTTATCTCACAATTGCTTATATTTAATTTATTTATTTAATTCCCATTGAGTTACCTTAACAGTTATAACCTATATTTGGGAATTGCTAATGGGTAGTGATATTAATATAACATATTATTATATATTATATAACAACACATAATTCTCCAATCTCTTGTAAATTGTTGGAAATAAAAAAAAAATCATAAGATTATTGACTAAACAAAATAAAATTATTCATCTCCAATTGGTACTAAAATTTAACAGAAAAAGAATCAAAACTTGCGTTATCATTCTCAAAAAATAATTATTAAAAGAAACTTCCAGAAAAAACTGATGGAGCACTTTAAAACACAAAGTAATGATAAATCATGGGTGGATATCTTACAGAATAAAAACTTAATACCTGAACAACCAAGGCATGAAGCAGTAGCAACATTCAGACTGTTAACAGGCCATGACTATCTGGCAGCACACTTACACAAAAATTGGGATCTTCAACTCTCCAAATTGTTTACTGTGTCAAGATAATAACTCAACAATGGACAAAGACACCTTGCTAACTATAAGGCTCTCAAGATGTCACCTGCAAGAACTGTGGCTGGGCTCTATTGGGAAGCAGGAAAGCAAATGGAACACATCCAAGTTAATGGGCATTACACTACTATTGACTGTCCAACGGATCTGTGCCCTCATAAGATATGTGAACTAAAGCCTACTTCCTTCTCTGCCTTGGGAAATCATTTTCCTTCTTGCATTTCTATCTCTCCCTCTCTTTTCTATCTCTCTCTTCCACTTGCACTTCAGTGTTGTCAACTTGACTCCAACCTTGCATTATTCAATATACTGGGGGAAGTTTGACAACATCCCTACTCGATGGCTATTGTTTGACATAATGGGAGGGGAGTGCAGTGAAATGGTGTGAATATTGACTTGTACTTTTCTAAGAACGATGCCAGTGCTACAGGGGCACAGATCCATTGGTCCATGTATACTAACTACTATATTAATCCCATCTGAAACCTCTCACTGTTACATGAGAGTGAAACTTGGACACTGTCAAATAGAGATTGGAATAAAATAGAGTCAGCAGAAATGAAATTTTAAAGATCCATTAAGGGATGTTCTAAATTAGATAAATTAAGAAACAAAAATATCTGCAATAATCCCAACATCTTTCCCCTCCATGAAAAAATTTGGATTAATGGAAGTAGATGGAATTCCCATATATTGAAGATGCCAACATCCTGCATTCCAAGATAATGGAATCAGGGAACAAACAAGGAAGCATTGGAAAGAGTAAATTTATCTGTAATATAGGCCAGAACAGGAGATTCTCCTAAACCTTGAAGTGATGGTGGTGATGAAACCTCTCCTATGTAATTCCCATTCTCACCTTCACAAGGTAAAACCTGTTATAAATAAATGAGGCTCAGGGAATCAAATCATGGTGGTATATCAACTATATCAAACACTGAGCAAATGTAATGAAGTGCATCCAGATGGTGAAAGGTCACAACCTTAACCTATCACTGGATAACCTCCTTGCCAGAAACTTGTTGAAGGGATGCTCATTTGTTTTCAAGACCACAAAGGAAAATTGTAAGATATCAAAAACAAACATCTAAATCAGTTGTCACAAGGATGAATAGTAAACCCAGTTTTGAAATGTAATCCACATGGAAGATCACTGGAACATCCTAAGAAATATTGATATTGTTCGTGCCATGCTTTAACAGCCTCATTTCCTGGAACTGACAAAAAATCTTTGATTTCAACTACCTTCCTGAGTGTCATTAACCAAAGTCAACCGCCTTTCAACCCTCATTGGAAAGAAAGAGATAGATATATTCTGAAGTTGTCAAATCAACTAACTGATTTTTTTTACAGGTATATGCATGTTAATATAACATAAAATGTTTTAAATTTTAAAATCCTATTTTTGAAGTGTATTGTGGACATGACAACATTGGAAAATGGAAACATTGGCGCGTGGTAGTTGTAAATATTAGCTTAGGTTTCTCAGGTGGTGAGAGAAGGCCATTAAAGCATGGCCTACACTATAGGAGAGTTTCCTGTAGATCATAACAGTCCTGTAAGGGGGTTACTTGAAAGGACAGTAATGATAACCAACAGGATTTACTGAACTGTGGTCAACACCCCAATTAAAGAAAAGAAAACCTTAGCTTTGATCTAGATTTAGATATGCAGATCTTTTTTTTATTCAATGCTCAGGTTGTCATTTTGACATTTCTAGTGTGCTCTCCTGGCATTGGCATAATTTGTAACCCACATCTGAGGTTGGGGTGCCTGAAAGATGGGGTTATGGCTGCCCCGATGATATCATGGGTGATGATGATAGTGGAGTGCCAGGAGAGTCCTTAAACCTAAGCTTAATCTAAGGTGAATATGAATGATGGTGATTATGATGGCCAAATGATGTTCGGGGATTGTTTGGGGCTTAAAGTTTCCTGACATTTGTCTTACAAGTGAGGAAAAACACCGAAAAAATCTCACCCAGGAAACTGTCCCAACCAGGGATCAAACCAGAGCCTGCTGCGTGACATGTTAGCATGCTCCCTCAAGACCACAGCAGCAGACTATATGCAGATTATAATTTATTGCATTTTTTTTACCAATGCCACCAGGTAGTCTTTACGACTTTTCTGGTATTCTCTCCTGGCTTGGGTGAATTGTAACCCACTTCTTAAGTTAGGGTGCCTGGAAGACAGATTTACGTTGGCCTGATGATATAATAGGCAATGAATGATAATAAAGTATAAAGAGAATTTTTAAGCTTAAACATAACCCATCTGCTTCAGGTTTAAATGCTCAATGCATTTCCTCAGAAACTGGATTTAAATCACCGTAAATTAAACTGTCTATTTTCCGACTTTCAAAACAAACAAAAGATAACGGTATTTGAGATCAAATAAGAGTGATGGCCAAAACACATTCCTCTACTATTCATAAATGTTAACAAAAGATTACCCTGCCAAGGGATGTACAAAATATATAAAAGGCTAAGTGAAGTGAGTGTACCTCGTCTTCTGAGGCAAATGGGTTAATCTATAACCAAATAATACATGGCCACCAGGAATAATTCCATGTTTAAGAAAAAATTCCTGCAGTCTGATTGCAAATCGAACTTGGGGCCTCATGAAATGTAATCAGAAGCTCTAACACTAGCCCATGATTTTTATATATATTGAATTTGTTATTCTTATTTTACAAGTTTTTTTTTTTCGGTCTGATACTATTTACCAAAATTATTGGTTGGTATCTAATGTCAAGCACTTGACAATGAAATCATTTGCTCTCTTGCACTCCAATATTTATCAGGAAGGCTGCTCTCTTCTACAAAACTGGACAATGGGGGAGATGGTTTTGTTCCATAATTTCTCCAATATTTCTCAAGATGATATTAGATAAAAATCCAACTAAACATATTACATACCCTTCCATATTCCTCTGTGAAGAACTTGGATACCTGTTGACGTTGAATATTTGAACGGTGTGTGAGAATATCAATAATAGCTTGTTCATCTGTACCAAATCCTTTCATTGCAGCTCGCAAGGTTGTTCCATCATCAGCTGCGCTGAAACCTGATGCAGGTGTCACTGTAGGAATTGGCTAAAACACATGAAAGTGATGTAGTTGCCAAACATTTGCAACAATCATATATAATTAATTCTGAATTATAATAAAACAGAAAACTTTAGATACAGGTACTAATGCCATAATACAATAATTTGGCATTAATAAATAAGAGAAACTTAAAAGTTTTGTATTAAAATATTATTTAGTAATTTAACCATCAGAATAATATTGAGCTGAAATCATAAGTTAACAGCAAAATCTATGCATTACCATTTATCACTATTTGACAAGAAAATGTATAATATAGGACTACTGGTCTTGAACTTTATCTTAATACCTTAATTATGCAACAATTATGGTATTTTCCTAATTATTTTGAAATACCAATCAAAGGTATGTGAGAATCTAATATATATATATATATATATATATATATATATATATATGTTATAATTAAATCTTTAACATTGAGCAATGCAAGCTTAATATGGTATGATAAGAAAAATAAATGCCTGGACGGGATTCGAACCCGGATCTCTGAGATCCGGGTTCGAATCCCGTCCAGGCATTTATTTTTCTTATCATACCATATATATATATATATATGTCCACTACAGTGGTCTCGAGGTAGCCTGCTGCCTTGTCATGCAGCGGGCCCGGGTTCGATCCCCGGTTGGGGCAGTTTGTCTGGGTGAGGTTTTTATCAGGGTTTTTCCTCACCTGTAAGACAAATGTCAGGAAAACTTTAAGGCCCAAACAGTCCCCAAAATCATATGGCCATCATCATCATCATCATCCTTTACCAGTGTGGAAAACAACGGGAAGCTACCACACCTACAATTCCCTAGTAAAGCTGCAAGCATAGCATGAAAATGCTATGATTGCAGTGAAGAACCTGCCTTTGGGCAGAATTACTATGGATGGATATATATATATAAGACTGTTTGTGATAAATAAGAAGGATATTCATTATCTAAAGTTCAAATTCACATATAAAGGATAACAGAAAAAATCTAATATTCCACTTTAAGTAAAATAATTTGTTTCTAAACATCATGAGGAAATAATTAAAAATGATTAATATCTTTGTCTTCTCAAATTAGAAAGATACAGACTTAGCAAAATACGAGTAGATATCAATTATCATAGATCTTTATACTGCATCCAAATATAGTTTATAGGTTTTACAGGTTATTTTTTATTTAAGTTTACATTTTTTAAATATTTAATAGTAATTCAAGAAAAGAGGAACTTGAATGATTTTCAACAAAATAAAGCAGTCTGGCTGAAACTTTTGTTGAAGTTTGGTCCAAATAGTCTAAGAAGCAATTGATTGTATAATAATTATTTAAATTGCAAATAAACATATTTGAATTTCTTAAGATGTTAAAATGTTGTGTGACTCTTGATAAGATATCTAATATTGTTATACGCGTACCATCATATACAAATTGATATCGGAGTATTACATGCAGACTTGGGCTGATATATTAAAACAGTAGTAGTATAATAAATAATATGAATATTAAGTTACTTAAAATTACTTACCGTATAAAAATACTGTGCCATTGTGTTTATATTTTCTCTTCACTAAAGAATATATGAATATGCTAGTACTTTCACTGTTACTTGATCCTGAAATTGATACAACATTTTTGAACATTTAAATTTGAGAAGCCCTGTAACAACATTACATAAAAACATGTATTATACTGATTCAATCATTTGTTGTTTATATTTAAATATTATAAGGCCTGGGAAACAGTTTATTCAGCCCTATCATAACAACCGAGTATCTTGAACTTCTGTAGGAAAACCAAGTAGGTTATATACTTGATATAATACAACTAAAGAGAAAAACGTCTGCCTAAACTGGGATTTGAACCCAAGATCTCTAGCTTTACACTAAATGTTTCTACTTAGGCAATCCAGGAAGAGAGAGAAATATTTTTCTACTTAAATTTACATACACTGTTACTGCGCCGTAGCCGAGTAGTTAAGGCAAAATTATCAATGACACATCTTGAACATCCCAATTTCGTAGCTATTTGTCGATTGGAAAGGCCCATCTATTTGAAGGCACTAACTCTTGTTTTCTCTTCATTTGATGGAGGCTTTCCACGCGGCATTGTACGTACTACTGACTTGTAACTGATGAACGATGCTCACAGACACGTCTTCTCCATATAATTGCAGTGTTTTGTTTACATTTATGTCCGTGTAAGAGCCAGAAGTTGACCTGCCTTTATACCGATTTCCACCCCTAGGACAGCGTTTGCTTAGTTTTTACATAATATTTACGTATATAATTAATACAAACTGTGGAGACCTGTATGAAATTATGTCCTAGATAATTACATGTAATCTATGACACACATACGGTATTTGCATAAATATTCCAGGTTGTTTTACTACTAAAAGTTAGTGCCTTTATACCAATTTCCTCCACTGTATATGGCTGCTAGATTTCTGATTTCAAATTATATATGGTTCAGGGAAATGTACGATTGGATAAGCTGATATTAATTGGCTAATGTAACTCACTGTTTAAATGTACTTACCTACAGTCAATGTAATATTTACGTCAACGGCATGCGTTGTTCATTCAAATAGATGAAGAACTGAATGTTGTAATTGTTGAGTGAACAATAATAAATCGAAAGATAAGTTTGCTTTGACTATTTAACTCATGCCCCAAATGGGAATCAATAACCAATCACATTTCAATGAATTTTGATTTACAACCAATCACAGCAGTTTTTTCACCTCGATTTTATCAGTTTAAAATTATCACATTAAAATCAAGCTCCTCCTTTTTAAGATTCTGAATAGGTCAGATCATTATTTTGCAGTGATTGACTCTAAATGCGTTGAATATAACAATTTATATATTGAGATGTAAAAATCCTTACATTCCAGAAAAATATAATTGACATATTTACATCATAGGACATCAGAAATTAATTAATATCCTATCATATTGGTTATAAACAGTTTGAGGTGTTTCATTTTTTTCTCCACTAGGTTGCATTCTTACAATATTGCGATCCTTCGGCAATTAATAATAAATGTTCTGGTTGCAGTGATGAACAAATGACATAACAAACATTTCTCATTTGTTTCCAGACATCGCCGTTTACATTAAATATATAAATATTTTAAAATAACTATATTTAAATAATGATTTGTGAATAAACAGCTTAATTGTATTCGTTAAATAGTCCTAACAAATGCCTATGATACTTATGATAAAAATCACTACTGATAGTAGTTTAAGTTGTGATCTTTATAAAGAATTAGTGTGAGTCTGTCTGTCTATATTTTATGTATTCAAAAACTACTTGAGCGATTTGAATAAGTTTTTTTTTTTATCATTTAGAGATTTTTTTTGGAGAATTAACATATATAACATATTACCTACGTACTATGGGGTAGCAGCTAAAAAGGGGGGGCATCGGTGCACTACTTAAAAATGTCGCTTTTTGGACGCTTAAGTGTCTTATGTTGCCTAAACCACAACAAATACACCAAATTAATGTACACAGAATTGAATATCTAAAAAATCTACAAAAAAAGTCTAAGGCAGCACATGTCTATGTTTTATGGATAACTCACAATAACCATTTTTACACGCTTTATATTAGCTTGGCCTGTATCTATCTATCTATGTAACGGAATCTTTCAACGCGATTTTCACCCACTTAAAATCATCGGATCGACTTGAAACTTTGTATACTTGTAGAGGACCCGTGACAATACAATAATTTCATATTTATTTTCTAAAATCCTGGCCATAATCATCAGAAAATCAAAAAAAGTGTTTTTGTATCAATGTAACGGAATCTTTCAACGTGATTTTCACCCACTTAGAAACATTGGATCGACTTGAAACTTTGTATACGTGTAGAGGACCCGTGACAATACAATAATTTCATATTTTGTTTCTAAAATCCTGGCCAGAATCATTCGAAAATTTAAAAAATTAAAACTGGTATAATAGGTTGCGGACTTGTTGAGTTTTTAGTCAATCGTTATAAGAGCTCAGTTGGTAGAGCAACTCTTAGTGGTATATAATTTTAGTAATCCATACGTCGCTGGTTCAAATCCGGATGGGAGGGTTTTTTTTATAGAAGAGTATTACTTTTAGCTCATACTACAATAGTATCGAATTTAAAGATATTTACATTTTTATCTTATTCTGTAAAATATTAAAACTAAAAAATAAAAAATAAATAATAGTTTTAAAAAACTAAAAGAACACGCTTTATTAGAAAACTAAAAAATGAAAAATAATTTTAATTTCCAATACGCTTGGGATAAAATAAAGTGGTCAACAAAAAAATCATCTCCAACACATATAGAATAAAATTAGAGTTATCAACAAAAAGAAAATAATTTTACCATCAAAAGCGTGGGGTGATTTTTATGATTTTTACATTTTCCTCGTAGAAAGCTTACTTTTACCAATATCTGTTTATTTATTTTGAGTTCATTGAGGACAAGAAGACAGGGATAAATATATAACCGGGCAATGCCGGGTAATCAGCTCGGGGTATCTAAAAATAATTAAGGTATACATTTATAATTATATATTTTTTTACTTATTCAACTAAGCATAAAAACACGTTTCATTCATTTAAGCGTAACAGCACACGCCGGATATTAGCCAGTATCTATATAATAATAATAATAATAATAATAATAATAATAATAATAATAATAATAATAATAATAATAATAATAATTTAGCCTAATATCAATTTGTAGCTATTAAAACTACCAATAACCGAAATGTTATATAAAATAATTCACACTTGACACTCTTGTCAGAATAGCGGGATCGAAATTCCATCTTTCTTTCCTGGAAAACAAATTTGGTACCGTAATAACTTCCTCAAATAACTGTTGCTTCTTCCTAAGTTATAATAGGCGTGCTTCAATTGAAATAATCCCAAGAGTTTTCTTCTTTATTAGAATTTCGATAGTTTATTTTATCTTTCTTTATTTAGCGCTGAAAACGACCCATACACTGAAGATATACACTTAGCGACAAAAAGAATGGGCCGAATCTTGATCTCGAATATTTTAAGTTCAAACGCGCGATTCACACGAGTAAATTAATTGCACAGTAGAGCTACAATACGTTTCTCTTCTTTCTTTGTAGAGTATTATTTCAAGCGCAATTGGCCAGCATATGCTTAGTGGCTTGATTCGTGAGCAAAAGTTCACAGGTTCGATTCCCGATTAGGTTAAATTTTTAATTGTTAAAATTCTTTCTATTTTATTCTGTCTGTCCATTCTTAAAGAAAAAAAGTACTAACCATTTGGAAGTATTACTATTTTTATTATTTATTTATAAACAGGTTTACAATGTAATAAAACATCTTCCTGTGCCCAAAGCTTTTTAAATTTATATCTTCTTTCTTCATTCTTCTCTATCTTCCCATTCCAATTCTTCTAGACTAACTCCCTCATACCTCTTCTTACACCACCCATCTATTTTAAATCTAGGTGAACCTCTCTTTCCTTTCCCAGGTGGAATCCATTCCAAAGCTTGTCTGGGTAAACTTTTCTTTGGCATCCTACATGTATGACCATACCATTCTAGTGTCTGTATCTAACAAAATCTAATAATGAATTTTGGACTTTCATTTGTTGACTGATGACTATATTTCTGATTTTTTTTCCAATTTTGAATGTCTAGTCTAGTTGAGCGTCTAAAACAATCCATTTCAGTAGACATAAGCTTTAAACTCAAATTTTTATTCACTGCACCTTATGTTAGCGTGCTTCAAATTATGGATTTATAAATTTCTAACTTGGTATACATTCATATGTTCTTATCCCACAAAACGCCATTTAACGTTGTTATTAGTGATCTGCCTTTTTCAATTTTATATTTTATGTAATTTTCTTGAGTATATTTTGAGTTAATTTTGATCCCCAGTTAATTACATTCTTCACATCCTTTGATATATCCCATCATCATCATCACCATCATCACCGTCGTCGTCGTCGCCGCCGTCGCCATCATCATCATTAATATTATTAGTATTATTAAGTTATTATTTTTATTATTATTATTATTAGTAGTATTATTATTACTGTGGATGATGGACAATAAAAAATAATATTATTATATTATATATTATATTATATTATATATATTATATTATATTATATATTATATTATATTATATATTATATTATATTATATATTATATTATATTATATATTATATTATATTATATATTATATATTTATATTATATTATATATTTATATTATATTATATATTTATATTATATTATATATTACATTATATATTACATTATATATTACATTATATATTACATTATATATTACATTACATTATATTATATTATTATATTGTCCACCGCTGTGGTCTCGAGGTAGCGTGCTGCCTTATCACGCAGCGGGCCCGGGTTCGATCCCCGGTCGGGGCAGTTTTTCTGGGTGAGGTTTTTATCGGGGTTTTTCCTCACCTGTAAGACAAATGTCAGGAAAACTTAGGCCCAAACGGTCCCCGAAATCATATGGCCATCATCATCAACCATCCTTATCATTATCATCTCATCATCATCATTCTTCACCGGTGTGGAAAGCAACGGGAAGCTACCATACCTACAATTCCCTAGTAAAGCTGCAAGCATAGCATGAAAATGCTATGATTGCAGTGACGGACCTGCCTTCGGGCAGAATTACTATGGATGGATATTATATTATATATTATATATTATATACTATATATTATATACTATATATTATATACTATATATTATATACTATATATTATATACTATATATTATATACTATATATTATATACTATATATTATATACTATATATTATATACTATATATTATATACTATATATTATATACTATATATTATATACTATATATTATATACTATATATTATATACTATATATTATATACTATATATTATATACTATATATTATATACTATATATTATATACTATATACTATATATTATATATTATATATTATATATTATATATTTTATATTATATATTATATTTTATATTATATATATTATTATATTTATATTATATATTATATTATATATTATATTATATATTATTTTTTTTTTTTCATTTATTTTTTTTTCAGCATGCCCCATTACCGTAGTAATATTACATGCATAACATAACAAACATAAAATCAGATTACATAACATTACATAACATCACATATTTGGTTTTTGTTTACATGTTTTTTTTATATTCGTCACTTGTTAATCACTCATTTTCGTACACCATTGTTTTTATATATTTTTTAAAATGTCTTAAATATTTGTGTATTAGGTCTTTCTCCGTCATAGGCCTTGTTCCTCCTTCTTTGCTGATTTCTTCTTTCAACTTATTTCTAGAATGCTGCTGCAATTCACAATTATAAAGGAGATGTTCTACATTTTGAATTGCTTTTCTACATGGACAGGTTGCGTTGTTTAATATTCCAATGCGATAAAGATGTGATTTATTTTTTCCATGAACCAGTTACCATTTCAGAAAATTCTGGAGTTATTTCACATTTAAGTTTTAATCTGTCTCTGACTGATGGGAAGAACTTCTTACATGTGGCTCCTTTATCTGCGTTGTCCCATTCGTTTCTGCCATTTAATGGTTCCTTCTTCTTTTATTTGGGCAACTATTGATGATTTTAGGTATTTTTGTTATATTCTACGGTTACGCTGGTTTCTGTTGCAGCTTGTTTTTGCCAATTGATCTGCCATTTCATTCCCATAAATTCCAACATGTGATTTTATCCAGCCGAAATGTACTATCCAATTTTGTTCCCTGAGTTTTGCTATTGTTTGTCTTATTTTTGATATGATGTATCCCTGTTTGAAGTTGTTTTTAATTAGGTCGAGAGTAACTTGACTATCTGTATAAACTGCAACAAGACTTTGTTCAGAGCTGATTTGGTCAATTGATGGTATTGCTTCTAGAGCTTTAAGATTTCCTATCTGTTCAGCTTGATTATTTGAGCAACGATTGGACAGTTTGGCTTTTATTGTATGCTCTAATTTTCCGTTTTTCAAGATAACTGCAGCAGCCCCTACCATTCCTTGGAATTTACTGCCATCAGTGTATATTTTTATTTTGTAGTTGTTCGATTCTTCAATGTCGCCCACACTAATTCTTTCTGCCGGATGTGGCCACTCCTCCTTTTTGAGTGGTATGTCAATGTTTGTGTGGTCATCGTGTATGGCTCTATATAACTGGGCTGTTTCTTGTATACTGATAGTTATGGGTTTAATTCCAGCTAAGATACAAGATACTTCATATGGTAATGTTTTATAGGCTTTGGCTATGGTGACATTTATAATTCTTTGAACCCTCTTCAACTTTTTTAAATTTTTTTGTTTTCTTAATTCTTCCTCCCATTATATTATATTATATTATATTATATTATATTATATTATATTATATTATATTATATTATATTATATTATATTATATTATATTATATTATATTATATTATATTATATTATATTATTATATTATATTATATTATATTATATTATATTATTATATGGATGCGAAACATGGACTCTTACTTTAAGGGAGGAAATGAGATTACGAGTATTTGAGAATAAAGTTCTTAGGAAAAATTTTGGACTAAAAAGAGATGAACAGACAGATGAATGGAGAAGACTGCATAACAGTGAATTTCATGGTCTTTATAGGAAGCCAGATATAATGAGAACAGTTAAGTCTCGTAGACTGCGAAGGGCAGGACATGTGGCACGGATGGGGAATGAAAGATGTGCATGGAAGCTTCTTGTAGGAAAACCAGAGGGTAAAACGCCGAGTTGGTAGACCAAGAATGAGGTGGGAGAATAACATCTATGGTTTGAGGGAAGTAGATTATACAGGGATGATTGGAAAACATTGGCTCAGGATAGGGATGTCTGCGCGGCCATGAACCTATGAGTTCGTTAGTGCAGTGAGTTGTTAGTTTTAATTATTATTATTTTTTATTGTCCAACATTTATGGGCTATTATTATGCTGGACTTGCATATATAAACTAAATATTTTAATTGAAGGGTGAAACTGTTTCCTCATTAATACGTAATAAATAAATAAACACATAAATATATGAAGCTATATTATCTATTATTACATACATTTATAGCATTATTATTAAAACGTGGTCCTGCACACACAATTAAATTTATAGCGGTAGCTAAATTGTTTTATTGAGTTTACGAAGGCAGGAATATTACTTAATATAGTTTAAGTGGACTAGATTACGTTGCAGGAATTAAATGTTATAGCACTTATAAGATGTATTTTTCGAAAATACATCATCATCATCATCAACCATGCAAGTATTAGGCCTTATGGCATGTTACGGTCTCAAAGAGGAATTTTCCATCCAGCGCTTTTTTGGACGTCCCAGCGATGTTTAACGATCTACGTTACTCGAACGTCGGATAGTAGTTTTGTAAATATTGGTTGTCTTGTACTTTTGAACTATGAACGAGAGTTTAACTTTAATTGAAATGTCGCAATTTGAGTTATATTGCATTTGTCGAACAGTCGTAAATATCTAGAAACATGTCTCCTTCACTGTTCTTTAACTATTTAAAACGATTAAAACCAAATACAATGTATTTAAAACATTTAACAGTGCGTTACCTCGTGAATCATAGCTTTAGCTTTTGGAGCATGCGCAGTGGGCCATAACAGGGACTGCTTTTTGAAGCGACTCATTTTATTTGTCGCTAAGTGTACATTATAATTAGTGTAGCGATTGAATGGTACACACTTTGTTTTCTTACGATGTGCACTTTACACTAAATGTTACTGTTTACATCACCCTATGATCGATGCCCATAATTTATGCAATTCAAAAGCACAATAGTTGTTTACAATGCAGTGAATTCAAAAACAACGCTTACCTTTGAATGCGGTAAAGTCATATCTCATAGATTGTCATAAGTAATGCCACGAGTGATTTCCAAATTATCGATAAATTCACGACTCACGAAGTGAGAAGTGAATTTATCTAGAGAATTTGGAAATCAAGAGTGGCATTTGTTAGGACTATTTAACGAATAAAATTAAGCTGTTTACTCACAAATCAGTATTTAAATATAGTTATTTTAAAATATTTATATATTTAATGTAAACGTCGATGTTTGAAAACAAATGAGAAACGATTGGTACACTTTATTTGCTTCTTTTGTTCGTCACTGCAACCAGATCATATTATTTATTGCCAAAGGAACGCAATATTGTAAGAATGCACTCTAGTGGAGAAAAAATGAAACACGTCAAAGTGTATATTAATTCATTTCTGATGTCCTATGATGTAAATATGACAATTATATTTTTCTGGGAAAAATACATTTAAGAAAGTGCAAAGAGTGGTTTCTTTTTTTGGTGGTATAATCAATCGCTACAACTGTTTTTATATTAACTCCCGCATGCGGTATGTGTTGACATTCATGCACTATATATACAATCTGGTAGCCGTATTTCTTACAGAGTCAGTCACTGCAAAATAATGCTATGACCTATTCAGAATGTTAAAAAGGAGGTGCTTTCTTTATTATGATAAACTTTATTTGGTAAATTCTAGGCGAAACACGACTGCGATTGGTTGTAAACAAAAAATCATTGTAACGTGATTGGTCATTGACTCCCATTTGGGGCATGAGTTAAATAGCCATGTTAAATTTAAAGTCTTAACTTTTGTACCTATGGAGCTCAGGCGCTCATGTTTCACCTGGTAACTTATTTTTGCCTTCTATTCCCAATTAGGCCTACATACGGTATTACTGCCTTTTCAGATAATCATGAAAAAGCGTTCCTTTGTTATATGTTATAATAAATCAACATTTAAGATTACAACAGACATGTTTCTTTTTTGTTCAACAGATTGCGCAAAACTATTTACAAATTTACCATTGTTAATTCAAAATTGTCAATTTACGTAATGCATATTGTTTACTTAGCTGTTTCAATAGATAGTACGAATACGAGATGGAATTGCAAATTCTATCGTTTCATCCCTAAGAAGACTGAATCGGCCTAGATCCAAGGATTTTTAGACCAGCTTAAATATTCTGACTCCATAGGGAATAATTGAATTCGCGACCTTCCGACTTTAAGCGCGTTTTCTAACCTACTAAGTTATGGAGTGCCCCACATTAAAATTATATATATATATATATATATATATATATATATATATGTGTGTGTGTGTTAATAACAATAGCCTTATGTAACCTGAATTTATGTTGATGTAAGATCAGTATCTATAAACAAGGGTGTAGTGTCTTACGTATTACTGCAAATACTAATAATTACAAACATTTGCTTCCACAAATCTTTCGATTGTCCCACAAAATTAATATAGCCTACCCTTAATTCTGTGTGTCAAATATTGAACATATTATTAAGCACATGTTACTTATTTCCACAAAAATAAAAACGAATGTTTTTTTTTTCAATGCCACATGTTTGTCATTTCACATTTCAGGTATTCTCTCCTGACATTGGCGTAATGTAACAAACTTCTGAGGTTGGAACGCCTGGAAGGCGGGGTTACGCTGCCCCAATGATATGATAGATGATGATAGGTAATGATGCACCAGGAGAGGCCTTAAACCTAAGCTTAATCCAATGAGGTAAATATGACATTGATGATAATGATGGCTAGATGATATTCGGGGACCGTTTGGGTCTTAAAGTATCCTGACATTTGTCTTACAGATGAGGGGAAAAAAAAAACGAAAAACCTCACCCCCAGGAAACTTGCCCCGAGCGGGGATCGAACCCGGGCCCGCTGCGTGACAAGGCAGCACGCTACCTCGATACAACAGTGGTGGACGTAAAAACGAATGTAAAGATAATAATTAAAGTATTTACAGCTCCAGAAAAAAAACACTTTATTGCTACATGTAGGCTACCTAAATTCTACACAACTGCAGGATCTGAACATAGATATTTAGGATCTAAATTGTAAAATGAATTAATTAGATCCAATCCAAAACTAAACAAATAAACACTGATTTTGTTTGTTTTCTATTAATTCAGTTTAAACTATCACCTTACAGGTACTATTTACATGCTTTCACGCCACCCGAGCCTTACAGCACTTTTAGATTAAGGAAAAAATAATTAAATTAAATATTTATATTTTTAAAAATGGTATGTAGTAGCCTATTTGTCTTATATCCTAATGTACTTCATTTCTTTCTTCAGTTCTGTATTAATCTCTCATACATTACTTTGTTTATTACCTATATCACGTTACTTTCTGTACCCTATAGGCTATATAACATATCAAATGAAATATTTAAAATCAGGTGGTGCCCATTTACTTCAGTCTACAACGTATTTCAAATTTCGGGGACGCTTGATACCCCTGAAGTCATGTAATACTAGACGCCACACTGACGCTATCCAGCTGAGAAAGGGTGAGAGAGAGAAACTGTTGGGCGTCGCCGGTTATTGTAGCAACTCTGCAATATCACATCTAGCACTGAGGGAATCCCTGCTGAGGGTTTAACTGGTAAAAGAAAATATATCTAGAAAGAGAACTTTTGTCTTTATCATCTAAGGATAAATCATAATGCATTCATGGCAATTATTCCGTCATGGTGACAACAGAAATTGAACTAATTTCACAGTTTCAGTATAGTAAATGATGCATTCTCCGATAGGTTTTACTGCGCTTCCACACGTAAAAAAAATGTAATAAGTAATAATGAAAAAATAATAGTTTTAAAAAACTAAAAGAACACGATCCCTATTAGTCTGCAGCCGACTGTTGAGGAGTTCACAGAGAGCACGCAGTATCTCCTGAAGATGTCTACCGCAGCAGTAGACGAAACGTCGAGTAGAAGAACGACTGGACCACGGCCTATATGCCCGGAAGACGAACCTAATAGGGATCAAGACGCCGGCCGTGAAAGCCTACAGTTATATAAAAGAACACGCTTTATTAGAAAACTAAAAAATGAAAAATAATTTTAATTTTCAATACGCTTGGGATAAAATAAAGTGGTCAACAAAAAAATCATCTCCAACACATATAGAATAAAATTAGAGTTATCAACAAAAAGAAAATAATTTTACCATCAAAAGCGTGGGGTGCTCTATATCAGTTAATATATTTGATAATAAACAGATATTGGTAAAAGTAAGCTCTCTAAGAAGAAAATATAAAAATCATAAAAAGCACCCCACGCTTTTGATGGTAAATTTATTTTCTTTTTGTTGATAACTCTAATTTTATTCTATATGTGTTGGAGATGATTTTTTTGTTGACCAATTTATTTTATCCCAAGCGTATTGGAAATAAAAATTATTTTTCATTTTTTAGTTTTCTAATAAAGCGTGCTCTTTAGTTTTTTTAAACTATTATTTATTTTTTATTTTTTAGCTTTAATATTTTACAGAATAAGATAAAAATGTAAATATCTTTAAATTCAATACTATTGTAGTATGAGCAAAAAGTAATACTCTTCTATAAAAAAAGACCCTCCCAGCCGGATTTGAACCAGCGACGTACGGATTACTGAAATTATATACCACTAAAAGTTCACTGCTCTACCAACTGAGCTCTTAAAACGATTGACTAAAAACTCGACAAGTCCGCAAGCTATTATACCAGTTTTCATTTGTTTGATTTTCGGATGATTCTGGCCAGGATTTTAGAAACAAAATATGAAATTATTGTATTGTCACGGGTCCTCTACACGTATACAAAGTTTCAAGTCGATCCAATGTTTCTAAGTGGGTGAAAATCGCGTTGAAAGATTCCGTTACATTGATACAAAAACACTTTTTTTTTTAATTTTCTGATGATTATGGCCAGGATTTTAGAAAATAAATATGAAATTATTGTATTGTCACGGGTTCTCTACAAGTATTCAAAGTTTCAAGTCGATCCAATGTTTCTAAGTGGGTGAAAATCGCGTTAAAAGATTCCGTTACATTGATACAAAAACACTTTTTTTTATTTTCTGATGATTATGGCCAGGACTTTAGAAAATAAATATGAAATTATTGTATTGTCACGGGTCCTCTACAAGTATACAAAGTTTCAAGTCGATCCAATGATTTTAAGTGGGTGAAAATCGCGTTGAAAGATTCCGTTACATAGATAGATAGATAGATACAGGTCAAGCTAATATAAATCGTGTAAAAAGTAGCATGAAGAGGCAATGCTGACTTAAGTGGTTGCTGTCATTGGCTAGTGGATCATAGTAAAGGAATCACCTGATTATCATAACGGAAGCTTTAGATTCGGATTTCTTAATCGGAATTTGCTACAACTCATATAACCATTTGTCCTCAAAAGGCTGAGTGAACTTATTTCCAACCCCACACATACAAAGATACAACGAATTGCCCTGCAACTGGAATAACCTGTATTCCAGTAGTAGATCAATTCTTCGATTCCTCTCTTGAAGAAAATGGAACCCCAGGTTCCAAGGCTTGAGCCCATTTGCCCCGGTTGTTCAATTTTGAATGTTAAATTTGTAGCTAATGCCGCAGCGCCGGGCTCTTGGGTCTATTTCTGCATTTGCCTTTGTACTAGGGGAAACCGCAGAAAACCCTGGTCAAAATAGTCGGTCCCGGGACCTTGGTCAAATTTGATCTTTGTCTATGTGCCTGATGGTGACTCTCCTTCCTATATCTAATTCAATATATATTCATATAAAACGTAAACATATGTCAGTACAGTCCTGTTCTGAACTGCAGATGACATTCCGGCCATCTTAAAACTATGCAAACGATGACGTCAGAGCACCTATCAAACAGCACTGCAGTAGGATATAGTGTTCATGTTTAGTCCAACATCAATGTTTGCTGTGTAAACATTTACTACAGGTAGAGTATGGCACAGAGAAGCCGCCTAGAAGATTCTCTTCGTTGGAGGGCCATAGGAAGAACGGAAGCAGGAGAGAGTCAAGCTGATGTGGCCAGATGGTTTAATGTGAATCATTCTGTTGTTTCTCGGATGTGGCAGCAGTTTTTAGAGTCCGAAAATGTATCCCGAAGACCAGGGCAAGGACGACCAAGAGTGACATCGGAAAGAGAGGACCATTATTTGGCTCTAATGGCAAGACGGTACCGCCGTAGTACTGCACGACAACTTGCATCTGAGCCCACAGCATCCACTGGAACAGTTGTATCGAGGCATACAGTGTACAGACGGCTTCGGCAGAGAGGCCTTTATTGTCGGAGACCTGCTGTATGTGTACCACTGACGCGTATTCAGAGAAGAGGCCGTCTAGAGTGGAGTCATCAACATGCCAACTTGACGATCGAACAGTGGGCCAATGTTCTCTTCACAGACGAGTCCATATTTAGTCTTGAAAATGATTCTCGCGAATTCGCATCTGGAACACGATTTCGAGACTCAAACATTGTGGAAAGAGACCAATTTGAAGGTGGCTCAATAATAGTGTGGGCAGGAATTCTGTTGACTACTCGAACACCTCTTCATGAAATTGTACAGGTACATCGACAAGGTTTAACTGCTGTCAGGTATCGTGACGAGATCTTGGCACCTCATGTGCGGTTGTTTCGCGGTGCTGTGGATCCAAACTTCTTACTGATGGATGATAATGCTCGTCCTCATAGAGCACAGGTAGTTGATGAATTCCTGGAAACTGAAGATATTGCACGCATGGATTGGCCTGCTCGCTCTCCCGATTTGAATCCTATAGAGCATATTTGGGATGCGCTAGGGAGACGAGTTGCTTCACGTGAACATCCACCAACCACTCACCAGGCCTTTGCAGGAAGAATGGGCGTTATTGTCTCAAAATGAGATTGTTGACATTATTCACAGCATGCCACGGCGTTGTGAAGCCTGTATTGCTGCCAGAGGTGGTCACACCCAGTACTGAACACACTAACTTGTTTTCTGGATGTATTTGATATTCACTAATTTTGAAAAAAGGGACATTTTGTTTTACTGGTATGCACGAATGTTGCAGTTGTTTACTTTCTTTATTCTTCTGGTTGTTTATACTTTCGTATCATTTGTTTACACTATTTTCTGGCAAAATAAACACACAAAAATGAAATTTCAGTTTGTTGCTTTAATTTTGGACACTAGTGTGTGTGTATATATATATATATATATATATGATTATGTTTCAGGGTCGTCCCGCTGGATGTAGCTGTGCTCCAATAAATTTTGATTATCCTACACATAAAGAAAACAATTATTTCAAGTTCGGACTAGGACGGTGGTTGGCGTTGCTGTAGCGCACATCGCATTGAATACAACATAGTAGCGCAATATCGCCGTTCCAATTCCTACCTTTCTGACTAATACAATATTTGCAAGCCTTGTAACTAAGAAACCAAGTATCTCTGAACATATGCTAGCATAATTTCATAATCTCTTTCTGCCTCTGCCTCTCCCTCCCTCCCTCCCTCTCTCTCTCTCTCTCTCATATATATATATATATATATATATATGATATGAAAAGAAAAATGAATGCTTGAGTCGGGATTCGAACTCGAGTCTATATATATATATATATATATATATATATAAACATGATAAGCTTGCATTGCTCAATATCAAATATTTAATTATAACATTATATATATATACATAACATACTAACATACAATAAAATGTTAACTAATCAATTAAATGTTCCAATGAACTTAATATAGTCTGTTATAGTCTATTGTTTCCCTTATCACGTTGTGTTATATGAGCAGCAATTTCCTCCTGTAACCTCCTAATCTACTCTTCATAGCAAGCACCATTAGAGGAAATATTAAAACCCGTTAATTCTGTAAACTAATATATAAAAATCAATATTTGTTTGTTTGTTCGTATTTTGTACGCTGCCATGCCGTTCATCCGATTTTGATGGGGCTTTTTGCAAAACGTTCAGGAGTTTCCCGGAAAGGTTCTAGGCTATAAGGGAGTTGTAATACTCAACCCCATTCACCCGTTAAAATCACCCTTTACAGTAAAAAACGTGTTTTAGGAACTTTTTGAACACTCAAATGGCTTACGCTGCCTAAACCATAACATATACACCAAATGAATGTACACAGAATTGAATATCTAAAAAAAAACCTACAAAAAAGTCCGCGACGTATGTCTATCTTTTACACGTAACTCATAATAAAAATTTTTATCTTTCAGCTCATTGATGCCAAGAAGATCGGGATGACTAGATTCCCGGACAAGCGTTGCAGCGCACGGCGGGTATTCTTTTACGGATAACTCACAATAACCATTTTTGTCTTTCAGCTCATTTATGCCAAGAAAATCGGGATAAGTAGATTCCCGGGCAACGCCGGGTAATCAGCACGGGATATCTAAAAATAGCTACGGTATCAATGTATAATTATTTTTCTTTTTATTTATTCAACTAAACGTAAAAAAAACATATTTAATTTATTTAGGCGTAGCAGTGCACACCGCGTATTAGATAGAAATAAATTATATTCCCCACAATAGGAATTGCACAAGAACATGAATACAGTAATATTAACTTGAAAATAGTCATTAAAATAAATATTGTCTTAATTACTGGACTAGCAATGAATCGGTTTGAAAATAAATTACATACTATTACTGTACATTGGTTTACGAGTACTGCACCAACGTTCATTTTTAAAACAATCAAAATTGAAATATAATTACAACCATATCGACAATCGAAGTTTCATTTAACATAATGCAAAATCTTTAAAATATTTGGTTCTATTTTAGGTTACCTATATGTGGATTTTTAGGACGTTCTTTTCAACATATCATACATTCGATAAAAAGAGACGACAGTTTTTTTTTTTTAATATTTTATATGAAGTAACTTTCCCTCGCCCCTATAAAAAACAAAATCTGATAACGTAGGTTTCTACATAATTTAATATGACTATTTAACTCATGCCCCAAATTGGAGTCAATGACCAATCACGTTACAATGATTTTTTATTTACTCTTGTTTCGCCTAGAATTTACCAACTAAAGTTTATTATAATAATAAAGAAAGCACCTCCTTTTTAGCATTCTGAATACGTCATAGCATTATTTTGCAGTGACTGACTCTCTAAGAAATACGGCTACCAGATTTTATATATAGTGCATGAATGTCAACACATACCGCATGCGGGAGTTAATATAAAAACATTTGTAGCAATTGATTATACCACCAAAAAAAGAAACCACTGTTTGCACTTTCTTAAATGTATCTTTTCCCAGAAAAAATATAATTGTCATATTTACATCATAGGACATCAGAAATGAATTAATGTACAGTTTGATGTGTTTCATTTTTTCTCTACTAGAGTGTATTCTTACAATATTGCGTTGCTTTAGCAATAAATAATATGATCTGGTTGCAGTGACGAACAAAAGAAGCAAATGAAGCGTGTCAATCGTTTCTCAATTGTTTTCAAACATCGCCGTTTATATTAAATATGTAAATATTTTAAAATAACCATATTTAAATAATGATTTGTGAGTAAACAGCTTAATTTTATTCGTTAAATAGTCCTAACAAATGCCACTCTTGATTTCCAAATTCTCTATATAAATTCACTCCTCGCTTCGTGAGTCGTGAATTTATCGATAATTTGGAAATCACTCGTGGCATTACTTATGACTATTTAACTCATGCTCCAAATGGTAGTCAATGACCAATCACGTTTCAATGAATTTTGTTTTACAACCAATGACAGTCGTGTTTCACCTCGCTCTTTATTGATTTATATTTATCAGCTCCTGCTTTTGTGATAAAGAAAGCTCCTCCTTTTTAATATTCTGAACAGCTCAGAGCATTCTCCAACAAATACATTGAATATAGCAAATAATGAACAGATTCCTTGATTTTACTGAGTTGTTTACTAAAAAAAAATTGTAACCTATAATGTTGATTATAATATACAGTTTGATGTGTTTCATTATTTCTCCACTAGGGTGATTCTCATAATGTTGCGATCCTATTTGGCAATAAATATGATCAAGTTGTAGTGAATATACATAACCTCACATTTTTTGTTTTCAAACATCACCGTTTACATTAAATATATAAATATTTTAAAATACCGCTAACTATATTTAAATAATGATTTTTTAGAAACAGCTTAATTTTATTCGTTAAATAGTCCTAGCAAATGCCACTCTTCACTTCCAAATCCTCTAGATAAATTGAAAATCACTCGTGGCATTACTTATGATAAATTGCTACCTGAATTTTGATTAATCTTATCGTAAGTGAACAGACATTAATAGTTTTACCTTAAATATGACATAGCCTAATTCTTCTTAAGAATAACAAATGATACCATTATTTGTTACCGTATGGATCCTCTTTAGGTTATATGATATCGTTATCATGATTTATGGAGTAAAGATTTATTTTAAATGGATATAATATAAAATGAGTTGAGATTGTATTGTTACTTACCCTCTTCAGTACACTAAAACCTCATTCATCCAGACCATGCCTATTTATATTATATAATGCTTCTATAAAGAACAACAGAGGGGCACGCCGTAGCGTAGTGGTTAAGGCACTGCGCTACAAGCCGGAAGGTCGAGGGTTCGAGTCCCGGTGGGGTCAGGATTTTTAAACTGACCCAAACCTTCTGGCGGCACTATGGCCCTGGGGTCGACTCAGCCTCTAAATAAAATGAGTACCAGACGCTTGTTCTGGGGTAAAGGCGGCCGTCACGCAGGGCTGACAACCCGGCTGACATCAAGTGCCGATTGTCAAGAAAAAGTGGGAGCCTTAACCTCCTACTACCCCAAGGGCCTCCTGAGGCCTGTTGTGGGATCACTTTACCTTTACCTTTAAAGAACAACAGAGCCAAATTTCAATGACAGAAGATTATAACATCACATCTAACGATGGTATAGCATTAATTTTCTTACTATTTCCACACATTTATCAATTTACATAGATGCCTCAATAGATTTATTGAACTCGAAAATTTGTCACTTTGTTCAACAAAACCAATTAGGCTTTACATATTTCAAACGTTGCTTAATATAGTGATCCCACTATAGGCCTTGGAAGGTTTCTGGAGTAGTAGGACGCTAAAGCTTCACATTTTTAGACAATAGGCCTTGGAAGGTCTCTGGAGTACTGGCACGCTAAAGCTTCACATTTTTAGACAATAGGCCTTGGAAGGTCTCTGGAGTACTGGCACGCTAAAGCTTCACATTTTTAGACAATAGGCCTTGGAAGGTCTCTGGAGTAGTAGGAGGTTAAAGCTTCACATTTTTAGACAATAGGCCTTGGAAGGTCTCTGGAGTAGTAGGACGCTGAAGCTTCACATTTTTAGACAATAGGCCTTGGAAGGTCTCTGGAGTAGTAGGACGTTAAAGCTTCACATTTTTAGACAATAGGCCTTGGAAGGTCTCTGGAGTAGTAGGACGTTAAAGCTTCACATTTTTAGACAATAGGCCTTGGAAGGTCTCTGGAGTAGTAGGACGCTAAAGCTTCACATTTTTAGACAATAGGCCTTGGAAGGTCTCTGGAGTAGTAGGACGTTGAAGCTTCACATTTTTAGACAGTAGGCCGTGGAACGTCTCTGGAGTAGTAGGACGTTAAAGCTACACAGTTTTAGACAATAGGCCTTGGAAGGTCTCTGGACTAGTAGGACGTTAAAGCTTCACAGTTTTAGACAATAGGCCTTGGAAGGTCTCTGGAGTAGTAGGACGTTAAAGCTTCACATTTTTAGACAATAGGCCTTGGAAGGTCTCTGGAGTAGTAGGACGCTAAAGCTTCACATTTTTAGACAATAGGCCTTGGAAGGTCTCTGAAGTAGTAGGACGTTAAAGCTTCACATTTTTAGACAATAGGCCTTGGAAGGTCTCTGGAGTAGGAGGACGTTAAAGCTTCACATTTTTAGACAATAGGCCTTGGAAAGTCTCTGGAGTAGTAGGACGTTAAAGCTTCACATTTTTAGACAATATGCCTTGGAAAGTCTCTGGAGTAGTAGGACGTTAAAGCTTCACATTTTTAGACAATATGCCTTGGAAGGTCTCTGGAGTAGTAGGACGTTAAAGCTTCACATTTTTAGACAATAGGCCTTGGAAAGTCTCTGGAGTAGTAGGGCGTTAAAGCTTCACATTTTAAGACAATAGGCCTTGGAAGGTCTCTGGAGTAGTAGGACGTTAAAGCTTCACATTTTTAGACAATATGCCTTGGAAAGTCTCTGGAGTAGTAGGACGTTAAAGCTTCACATTTTTAGACAATATGCCTTAGAAAGTCTCTGGAGTAGTAGGGCGTTAAAGCTTCACATTTTAAGACAATAGGCCTTGGAAGGTCTCTGGAGTAGTAGGACGTTAAAGCTTCACATTTTTAGACAATATGCCTTGGAAAGTCTCTGGAGTAGTAGGACGTTAAAGCTTCACATTTTTAGACAATATGCCTTGGAAGGTCTCTGGAGTAGTAGGACGTTAAAGCTTCACATTTTTAGACAATAGGCCTTGGAAAGTCTCTGGAGTAGTAGGGCGTTAAAGCTTCACATTTTAAGACAATAGGCCTTGGAAGGTCTCTGGAGTAGTAGGACGTTAAAGCTTCACATTTTTAGACAATAGGCCTTGGAAGGTCTCTGGAGTAGTAGGACGCTAAAGCTTCACATTTTTAGACAATAGGCCTTGGAAGGTCTCTGGAGTAGTAGGACGTTAAAGCTTCACATTTTTAGACAATAGGCGTTGGAAAGTCTCTGGAGTAGTAGGGCGTTAAAGCTTCACATTTTTAGACAATAGGACTTGGAAGGTCTTTGGAATAGTAAGAGGTTAAAGCTTCACATTTTTAGACAATAGGCCTTGGAAGGTCTTTGGAATAGTAAGAGGTTAAAGCTTAATATTTTTTAGACAATTAGCACGAGATGTCAGTCATGTTGTCAGCTTTGCATGACGGCCGCCTTTAGCCCCAGAACTTGTGTTTAGAACTAATTTCAGTTAGAGGTTGGGTCAATCCCTGAGTCACGATGGCGCCATAAGTTTTAGGTAAGTTTATAAACCCAGAACCCACCGGGACAAGAACCCTCGACCTTCCGGCTTGTAGTGTATTGCACTAACTATGCTGAAACATAGCTTAATTTCATTTAATTCTACAAAATTCAGGGCAGACAAGTAGGCCTATTATTGTACTGTTGAGTGTCTCTTGCAGAATCCAATAGCGGGTAGAGAAGAACAGTGGAAAATGAATGAGAATATTTTCTTATTTCCAATTAACATCTCTAAAAATAACGTAATTTTTTGTGTGTCATCTGCGAAGAAATAAATGAACAAACTCCATGGCGCGATTAGTCCAGAATGCCCTTAGCCTACCAGCTGGCTGCTGGTCTAACATTTACATGTGTTAAAGCCAGAGATGGGCCAGAGAACTTAAATATAATAAAATGCTAGTCCCGAAATTTTCGTTATGAAATTTTATTTCATTAACGCACGTCCGGATTCTGCGATAACCTGATTAATGTTTGACTGTACTCATATTATACACAATGCAGAGGTTCTTTACACCTTTAGGTTAAAAATTGTACAGATAGTAGAGGACTACAAACTATATTTAGATAGAAAATAAACAGTTAGAAATGCATATTTTAGGGTCTACAATATCTTGAATTGGCGTCAACTGCGAAAAATATACACTATAAGAAGTCGGATACTGTAGAAAAGTACTGGATAAATCATTGATACAACTGAATTCGAGTTCAAAGATATATGGTCTCTACTTGCATCCGTAGTAGATAACTGGGCTGAAATTGATGCAGCCTCGGTAATATTCACGAGGTACTCTTCTAAGCATGCATTTCATATACAATTTAACTGGTACTAAAGCCTGAGCTATCTACTAAATATCTGACTTGTAAACAACTTTTTTAGCACCCTGGCCAGATCTCTATGATTTAAAAAAATCAATATTTTTATCGTATGTTGTCATTTAAGGTCATATCGCTTCTCGTTTCTTAGGTTTAGCTAATAGGATTGTGAATTTTTTTTCTGTGTGTTTCTGAATAAATTAACTTATTTTAATTATACTACGAAATAGTAATTATCATGAAATGGTACTAACAGTTAAATTTGTTTTGACGATTGAAGAAAACACGAAAAACCTCAGTCAGGTTCTTTCGGCACCGGAATTTGAACTGGGTAGCTCTTGAATACGTGTCCCAAACGCTACCGCCTGAGCCATCTCCTCGGTGTTTAACCCTTAAATTGGCAAGACACTCATTTCTCGTGTCAGTTATTTAAATGTGGGGGACCGCAGTGAAAACGAAATCAACTATAACTATTATTATTAGGTATATTGTGTAATTCGACACACGTTTAAGTTATTTTTATTTGTTTATTTTCTTCTGTTTTATTTAAAATATTAAATTAATTAAACCAATTTTTGTATCCTGTAGGATAGATTGCCAATTTAAGGGTAAAGATGTTGTTAGCATGTGAAATAAACAATGCACATAAAATCTGTAACCAATTTCATTCATTAATAGTAATAATAATAATAAAGAACTGTAAGAAATAGCTATTTGTTGTTTATGTATTCAAATTGAAGGGTACAGGAAAAAACCAATTAGGCTTACTATAAGTCATTTTTGTTGAAATGAAGTTCGATGTTTCATTCATTTTTATATGGAAATAACTACATTTTAGAAGTGCGAAGTAGTGAAAGAATCAGTTTATTTGAATATATTTAGTTTCAAAGTTTTGACATAACAGGTAAAGAATAGAGTATGTTGTACAAAATTAAATGTCTGTTTTCTAAGTTTCATGGAAAAAGCGACTTACCCAACAACTCTAAAAAAATCCTAACTCAAATGAGAACAGCCCTCTTAAATAAATAAAAATTATTCATAATAATATAGATAAAAAATAACTAACAAAGGAACTGTCAATCATTACATGCCGAAACCTACCTTGAAATTTCTCCCAGAGAAGCGTTGTGATTTACTAAGTCCATGTCAAAAAAATATGCCGTTTTAAACTGCAAGGCACAGAAATCGAAGCCAGAATCCAGCAATGGCAGCCCACTGTACGGAGTACATATAAATCCCTACATGAGTAAGCACAGAGTGGAGTGAGGCGGGACGCGGAGCTGAAGGCGGGTAGTGAGGGTTTTGCAGTCTACCAATACAGGAGTTATATTACTTCCCTATTAGCTTAAATGAGAGATTTAGCGCTTGATTTTAGTGTCTTGCAGCTAAAAACGACAGATATATTTTTTTGGACATCGCCTTTCTACATCACAACGCTTCTCTGGAAGAAATTTCAGGTCGATTTCGGAATGCAGCGGTTGGCAGTTCCCATGTAAGTACAAGCGCAAAATAGTAAGAAATATATTTACAAGTTAAAGGAAACGTTTGTTCCTTTCTAAATAACTTAATTGCACCTCTAAAAGGCTGTAAAATACCAATAAATCCCACCTTATTAGCCCCTTTACGAGTATGATTCTTTTCTCATGTTCCCACCAATTGTTAATTCAAGTTTCATTCATTGCTATTACTAGGATCAGAGCTACTCTGGTTATTTGTAAGATGTCTAGACGACAATCAAGTTATCCCCACATCGGGATATATTAAGCACTGCATCTCTAATCCTAAAATGTTTGGCACTTTGTCATTAAGTACACTTTATCCTTAACCCAACCCCACGTGAAAACGTGAAATGTCGAGTGAGCGAGGATACCACGGCATAGGTCCATTACGACTAATCCACCTAACGATCAATCATGATCACTGTAGGCCCAATGGCACGGTTCACCATATTTGTGGAAAATATAAAACTATTGACTTAGTAATTGCAATGCTTGGAACCGCGAATTCCTGTATTTCTGTAGTTTTGTAATTATCATAAACTTTATGTAGGCTATACACAATACAGGGTGTTTCTAAATTAGACCGACAAACTTTGGGAGCAGATAGTTAACCTTCATTGAAGCATATTTTGTTAAGGAACCTATAGGCTGTGATGCTTCGTTTCAGTGCAAGAAGGGTCTCAGAGGAAGACATGGAAGGAAGTAGGTACGTGCAAATAAGTCATTCTGTGTCACAGAATTCTGTGTGTTAATCCAAATACTTTACAGATAAGCAGAAACAAAACATACTTAATTCTAAAAAATAAATAAATAAAATAAAATAAAAACGCTCACTCCAGTGTTGAATTGTTAGGATGGATCCAGTTTATTGTCCCATCACAACAAGTACTGGAACACACTCTCATTGACATTCAGACAAACAGTGCACCAATGTGCCATATTTTGACGTATCCTCCCAAAGATGCCAGGGGTTTCCCTTATTTCAGCTGCGCTGACAATACGTGCTACCAGATCTTCTTCTGAGTCATTATAGATTTAATAAATCATTGCCTTCATTCGGCCCCACAAAAAGAAGTCTAGGCAGATCAGGTCAGACGAGTGTGCCGGCTAGATCGTACCAATGGATGCAAAAAAAAATTGCTGTAATAGGTTATGAATGCTACTGAGCTCCAGAAGTAAACAAACCAAGCGATAGTATAATGACAAACCCCTCTTGGACTGAAATGAGTGTTTATCCGTTTCCTTCAATATCTTCGTGTAAGATCCCTCTAGCCCTGAAACAAAACGTTTCAACCCATAGGTTCCGTAACAAAATATGATTCAATGAAGGTTATCTATTTGATCCCAAACTTTATCGGTCTAATTTAGAAACACCCTGTATATGCATTTCTGACCACTATTAACCTTTTCAATATAGTTTACAGTCCTCTCCCATCTAAATGTCCTCTATTTGTTACTTTTAATAATTATAATATTCTATATCCTGAATATAAATAAATAACCGGGAATTTTTTTCGCATTTCAGTATTAGAAAAAATCCTGTTGTAATTGCCATGCGCAGTTTGAAATCGAACAGATGACAGCCATGACCTGGAGCAAGGGTTGTGAAAGAGAAGATGCTGTAAAATAGGTCATAGAGGAGAAAACAGAAAGATAACACCCATACTGTAAAGCGATGCATCAAAGTTTCGCCGATTTATTTAAATTGTAAATTACAAGAAGTTAATTTTCATTCTTACAGTAATTCATATCGAAGTTAATAAATCATTAATTGCTGTATAAGTTATAAGATCAGCCACAGGGTCCCTCCTGGTTTTGGAGCGATGACCTGACATCTTATTGAAGAGGTTCCAGTTTTTGCCACTCTTCTATGTCACAATAGGTGTGTTTGCAGAAGAGTATGCCTGACTGTTTATCGAATTTCACTGCACTTCCTAATATTAAAGGAAACACCATTTACTGCAGCACCACTCTTTATTATTTTACTTTTCAGCTGCTGAAAATTCCCAAAATCTTCTGTTGTCATTGTAATGATCATAAACGAGTTTTTGATTATGGTTGTTTTTACAACTTCATACCATTGGTTAGGTGTGTAAATATGATCTGTTTTTCGGATTTTGTTTTCTATTGTGCCAAAATCTCGGTCACTGGGTAAATAGGTATGTCCAGGAACAAGGAAATAACGTTGATTGGAGTCATAGAATCCTTTGACAATGAGAAAATAGTATATATTAAACACTGTATCGTTTTTGTTTTGCCCAGTGCAAGAGTCAGAGAAAAAACTCAACTTCTTTTATAATGAACATATGAGGGGTTGCTCAGCACTTTCACGATGCATGATGCAATTTCTGACGAACCCAGTGGGGCGATATCTTCTGGACACATGCACGTAATACCTGAATTGGAGTTGCATATGTGGAAGCCAAGGTTTTATACCAACAACTGCCTTAGGTAGAACAATGTCTCTGTTGGAATTTTAGGCGTCGGCAGTACTTGTTGTAAATCGTACATGATTACGCAGTGGATCTCAATAATTACCTGGAACAAGCCTTTGTGCATTCCCTCAACAGAGGATATGCTTTGTCAGCTCGAAGTTGATGTAGCCTGACATTCAAAGGAATATCATCTTTCGGAGAAGCACTGCACTCATCACAAGTTTTACATGTGCCTGTATGTGGTAACTTGAAGCCTATATTGAAATCTCCATTGAAAACTTTAGCAAAACCTTCATATTTTACAGATAAAACTCCTGATCCTTGGCATTTTCTTTCATACAGGCGATGCATTTCAGGCATGGATTTCACATTTTATAATGTACGCTTGTGTATTGTCTTTCCGTGAATAATGGCTTCTGTATTTTGGAAACATTTTAATATGGTCTCGAAGAGTCTCCAACAAGGCTTCAATCTTTTGTGCTTAACATTGCCATGTTTTCCGCGTCTATCTACAGGGTGTCCCAAAATTAGACCGACAAACTTTGGGAGCGGATAGATAACATTATTTTAAACACTTTTTGTTAAGGAAGGTTTTTTGCTGCGGTGCTTCGTTTAAGCGCTAGACAAGTTAATGCCATTACTGCCTCCCACCCAGCTCGTTTAGATACGTAAATTACATTTGTGTGCAGTATGTATCTTTTAAAGGAAACACACGGAAGAAACAAAACAAAGACGCTTCAATTCGGTTAGCATGTTTACTTCCTGAGCTCAACGTTGTGTTTCCCTGACATTGTGTGTTAAATTGCTGGAAGGACTGCTGCATACAAGTTTATTTACAACATGGAAAGGTACACGTGGAATGAGATGACGGACATGCTGTTGGTGTATGGAAAAACTGGTTCGGGTTGTGCGGCTGTAAGGCTTTAGCAAGAACGGTTCCGAAACCGAAGAGTTCCTCATCACAATACATTTACCAGCATTGAACGCTCCTTGGACAGACGAGAAGGTCAAGGACGGCCACGTTCTGTACGGATTCCTGAGAACGAGGAACATGTGTTGCGGTGCATTAAGAACAATTTTGCAGCTAGTACTCGCGCCATCGCTCTACAATTGCACCTAAGTCGTAGCACTGTGGGAAGAATTCTGCAGGAAATTTTGTTGCACCCTTTTCATCTTGAAAAGGTCCATGCAATGAAGGCCTGAAGACTAATCTCTGCGACAGCAATTTTGTCAATGGTATCTGGATAAAATTGAAAACGATGCACTGTTTGCATCCCATGTCATGTTCACAGATGAAGCATGTTTCACACGTGAGCAGTTATTTACATGTTTGGGCCTTCGAAAATCTCCATGCTACATTTCAGAGGTCACATCAACTGAGATTTGGTGTTAATGTGTGGGCCGGTATTGTGGATAACTTCTTATTAGGACCATACATTTTGCCCGCCCGACTCAATGCTTACAATTACTTCGTATTTCTGCAACAAGTTTTGCCTGATCTAATGGAAACAGTTCCAATTCATATCAGACAGGACATGTGGTTTCAACATGATGGGGCACCAGCTCACTTTGGTGCTGAAGTACGTCGTCATCTTACGGCTCTGGATACCCAGAGGTGGACCCATTGCCTGGCCGCCACACTCCCCTGACCTTACTCCACTTGACTTCTTTTTGTGGGGGCACATGAAGACTATCGTGTATGAAACACCTGTTGAATCTGAAGAGGACCTTGGGGCACGAATAACCTGCGCAGCTGGCGAAATCAGAGAAATGGCCGATGTATTTGTGGATGGGAGGCAGCAATGACATTAACTCGTCCAGCGCTTAAACGAAGCACCGCAACAAAAAACCTTCCTTAACAAAAAGTGTTTAAAATAATGTAATCTATCAGCTCCCAAAGTTCGTCGGTCTAATTTTGGGACACCCTGTATATGTGGCACGCCAATATGTTAGTATTAAGTTCAATTGTATTTTTGTCACCATCATTAAGAGTTTTCTTTTCACCTCTAGCTGTTGACACTCTTTTCCGTGACACTGCAAATATGTCACAAAAAGCTTTTAAACATAATCTATGATTTGTTCCAATCGTCGATATTACATGATAAGCAAATGAGTGCTTTCTTCTGCTCATTCCTACATAATTACTGTTTTTTACAATGTAGAGACAAAATACAAATTATGATTAATAAGTGTAAAATAAGAGGGATATAGAAGCAACAATTGTATTTTGAAACAATATTTTCTCTTATAACTGATAAATCAATCTGTAACACTTCTATGTTGGTATGTCTGTAACTCTCATAGCAGACAACATCAGTGGCATAGCTCCTTCTCTCACTCAATATGATCATAATCCAGATTTGTATATCTACTGGCAAGAGAATCCTACCTCATTGAAGACATCAGACTTCAAATGCTCCTACCCAGCACCAAAACATCAGAAACATTCCTAACAACAATGATCAAAAAGAGAGACGAAATACCTTCAGAATTCTATGCCACAGGGGCCATGATTGATCGATCCTGGACAGCAGCAAACTTCGAGATGAGACACATATGTACAAGAATGGCGATCCACGGGTTTCATCATATCATCTGTAAAAATCCAGCTTTCCATGAACCAAACGCAACATGTCTGTGCAAATTGTGTGAACAAAAATGTGGTCGACACCACCTGGAACTCTGTACCAAACCACCAAAAGAGCAATCTCAATCAATGAATATGCAAATATGTAACCTAATTGTATATGGCCAATTGGCTGCAACACTTGTATTATTAATATGATCATAAAGGCGCATTCAAGAATTTAGAACAACTGCTGCAGAGAGCCATGCCATGTGATTCTAGTGCACAGGATAGACGAAGGATGGCAATAGAATACCGAAAATGGCAAAAACTCGATTTTTCATTTTTTGTGGCATAGCTCCCTTTCTCACTAGACTCCTCAATTATCGCCCGTAATGTATTCCGCTTTCGGTGTCTCGTAATCCTTTGACGACAGGTCGCTTCCTTCAGCAATTATATTTAAATGAGTCTAAAGCTCTGAACTATAGGCCTACAATAATAAAAAAAACTTAATTCAAAATTTCATATTTATGACGTACTGTATTTAGTGACCTTTACCTCTGGTGTATAAACATCTAATGTAATATGTTCTATAATGTAGAGTGTAGACCTATAAAAGCCCTAAGTCTAGTTGTAACATTCTGTTTTTAGATAGCATTGCTACGTCTAAAATGAACATCCTAAAAACCATAAGACAGCATAAATTCCGTATAGTATGCAACATGTAATTAAATTATAAAATATAATTATAAAGCAAATACTGCGCTAAATTCCGATTGAGGGTCTTTCCACTTTTCAGCGGTTGTCCTTTTACCAGCCGGCTGCTGGCCCTTCACATCCACATGTGTCAATCACAGAGGTAGATGATCAACAGCCAGTGTAGGGGTGACATGTGGTTAGCATGTCGAGTACCCCAGCCGTTATAGCTGGTTCCTCAACCTGGAGCCGCTACTTATTGTAGCTACCCAATTGCCTCACGATGCTGGGTGGGCACCGGTCCCATACTGGCCGAAATACCATGAGAAAATTTCTTCCCCCATGGAGACTCGAACCAGCGCAAGTCCCGTAGCTCTCCGTTAAGGCTTCCTACCTTAACCGCTCGGCTACGGCGCGGGACCTGCGCTAAATTAAATATCTTAAAGTCGACGCTTACCTTCTATATTATCTCATAAATATACTTCATGGAATATATTATTGTAATTATTTTAGACTATTTAACTCGTGCCCCAAATGATAGTCAATGACCAATCACGTTTCAATGAGTTTTTATTTACAACCAATCACAGTCGTGTTTCGCCTAGAATTTACCAACTAAAGTTTATCATAATAAAGAAAGCACCTCCTTTTTAACATTCTGAATAGGTCATAGCATTATTTTACAGTGACTGGCTCTCTAAGAAATATGGCTATCAGATTGTATATATAGTGCATGAATGTCAACACACAGCGCTTGCGGGAGTTAATATACAAACATTTGTAGCAATTGATTATACCACCAAAAAAAGAAACCACTGTTTGCACTTTTTTAAATGTATTTTTTCCCAGGTAATAACATTTCAGAAAAATATAATTGTCATATTTACATCATAGCATCATAAATGAATTAATATACAGTTTGATGTGTTTCATTTTTTCTCCACTAGAGTGCATTCTTAAAATATTGCGTTCCTTTGGCAATAAATAATATGATCTGGTTGGAGTGATGAACAAAAGAAGCAAATGAAGCGTACCAATCGTTTCTCATTTGTTTTCAAACATCGCCGTTTACATTAAATATATAAATATTTTACAATAACCATATTTAAATACTGATTTGTGAGTAAACAGATTAATTTTATTCGTTAAATAGTCCTAACAAATGCCACTCTTGATTTCCAAATTCTCTAGATAAATCTACTCCTCACTTCGTGAGTCGTGAATTTATCGATAATATGGAAATCACTCGCGGCATTACTTATGATAAATAAACAACTAACATACTTTATACAAGTTGTGCGTTCGATAAAAGTTAATATAATTATTATAATACCAATAACATATTGTTGTCTCTTGTCTGTACAGGTCCACTATCATCTTAAATAGTGATAACGTAAGTTTCTTCAACATTCGTTTCATAAAAGACAATGAAAGTGAGATAAGCCATATAAGATTGTCAAAGCATTTCTCAGCCTCGAAACCTCTCGCTTTTTTTTTCTCCCTCTTTTCGTTTACACTGCTTTCTTTCTTGTTTTACCTTTTTTTTTTTTGTAACTTTCTGTTATTCTCATATATATATATATATATATATATATATAGACACAAGGACAAGACACACACCCAGACCCAAGGTGGAGATTAAAAATCCCCTACCCGCCGGGAATCGAACCCGGGTCGCCGGAGTGGAAGTTAGGGACTCTACCGACCACGCCAAGGCGATGGACTTTTAAGCTCGAATACCACGTATTTATGAAGGACGAACTTTGAGGCTCATAAAGCAGACGGAGAGAAGTTGTGCTAATCATTTTACACATGTTCTACATCATCTCAGTCAACGAGTCAATGACAACCCACGAACAAGTGTCTTGTCCCGAAGTAAAGACCCATAAGATATCTTTAGTAGCAATATTGTTTCGATCTTTGAGACGTAAATTAATTTCATTCAACTGCATTGTTACATAAACTAGAAAGGAAAATTCACATCTACTTTGTGGAACTTTAAATATTATTCAGCGAAGTGTGTTTTCTTTTTTAATGTTTGTATTTTTATCGGCCGCGATGGACTAGTGGTTATGCTCCTTGCCTCTGGCCCCGAGGGTCGCGGGTTCAAACCCGGCTGGAGTCGATGGATTTTTTAGGATGGAAAAATCCAAGGACCAAGTCCTCCGGGAGGGGCTTTAAGGCGTGGGTCCCGAGTCTGAAGATTTCCAGGCTCGTAAAAGAACCTTAAGCCTGAATGAAAAGGCCTCTAAGCAAAATTTACCGAATTTTCTCGTCCTAGTACTGACTTTGTTTCCTAGATGTCAGTATGAGGCGGAACGCTGACCACGGACCACTCATATGACATCGATACGAAAACAAGTGTAACTAAATTAGTATGGTTCAAATTCTTCCCTGTAGGGGGAGAGCGCCTAAATTTCTGTTAAGGGAAACATGGGCTTTCAAGATTACAGGAAGATGTTGGTATTTCGTCTTTGGGATCAAATACTCTCTTTAACATTTTGCCTTGGCTCGGCTATCTTATTCGAGAGTAGTAAACAATACGTTCTTATTAAAAATAGAAACAAAAATGTTTAAGAAATTCTTAAATTCTCAACGCCGCAAATCTTGTGAATGAAATTCACTACTTTACGTATGACCATCAACACACAAATTTAATGATTTTACACAAAGCTCTTCTTTGTGTATTAAATAAACATTTCCCACTTCAGCTGTCTCTATATGGAGCAGTTTAGCTAAACCTAACTGTTTTGCAAATGCAGTTGCTCAAACAAATACAGGGTGGTTCACAATAAGTATTACAGACTTCTAGGGGTTACAGAGGGGACTTAATAGATAAAGTTTGATAAGGAACCCACGTCCGGAAACGTACCATTTGTATGTAAAATAAGTTTGAAGATCGGAACACAATGGGCTGATATCGCGTGTCTTGTGATTCAGAATAAGTATTACAAACTTCTAGGGGCTGGACTACACGTGTGGTCCCATGTGCGGACCCTGTTGTTCGTTGCACAAAGTGTACCTGCGACGCATGTTTTAATACACACGCTCAATAATTTCTGCTGCAAGAAGATCTTCCACCGACTACTACAACTCCTATAAGTCTGTAATACGTATTCTAAATACAAGACACATGCTATCAGCCCATTGTGTTTCGATCTTCAAACTTATTTTACATCAAAATAGTACGCTTCCGGACATGAGTTCCTTACCAAAACTTTGTCCCCTCTACAACCCCTTAAAGTCTGTAATACTTATTGTGAATCACCCTACAGATTTGTACCGTATACTTCAAACCAAGCCGGTTCAATGTTTCACTAACATTTTCCATTAAATAAATTGCTTTGAGAGGGACAAAATTAGTTAATTATACTGTAATAGTGAAAACATTAACAACCTCCTTAAAGAAATGGCTAACTGGACAGTATCACAACTCTCAACGAATGCTATAGGTAGAACCCAAAGTTTACATATAACTCGATATTTTAATGTTAGTTCTACATTTGTCGCTAATACGAGCTCCAGTCTGTCACGATAAGTTCAATTCACCAAAGTGCATATTCTTATCAGGAAACACATTCAAAGAAATCTTTAACAAAATCGCCGTTTGAAAATGGTTTAAATTTATTTGGTATAATTTTTGCCAGAAATGTTTTGATACAAGGAAGTCCACTTTGACCAGAGATTGGAACTGGATGTCATATTTTAAAAATTAATTGATGTCCAAAATGGTTTTTAAGTTGATATTTCGCCTCTACGGAATTGACTCTCAAATTTATATTATAAGAAAACACACATGTTTGGTGGCGTAATATCTCTACTTGTTATATTCCTTATAAACAAACTATTTCATTACAAACTCCATCCATAGTAATTCTGTCCGAAGGCAGGTCCTTCAATGCAATCATAGCATTTTCATGCTATGCTTGCAAGCTTTACTAGGGAATTGTAGGTGTGGTAGCTTCCCGTTGCTTTCCATACCGATGAAGGATGATGATAATGATAAGGATGATGATGATGGCCATATGATTTCGGGGACCGTTTGGGCCTTAAAGTTTTCCTGACATTTGTCTTACAGGTGAGGAAAAACCCCAATAAAAACCTCGCCCAGAAAAACTGCCCCGACCGGGGATCGAACCCGGGCCCGCTGCGTGACAAGGTAGTACGCTACCTCGAGACCACAGCGGTGGACACTCATTACAAACTAAACACACAATTTGAAAATATTGATTTTTCCAATTGATTTTAAATTACTTGACGTCATCTGACACTTTTCTTGCTGGTGCATTTAGAAGTCATTATCACCACGACACTCCCATTAACACTTACACTACAATGTGAATTAACAATCGAAATATGAAAGTTGGGGGCACGCCGTAGCGTAGTGGTTAAGGCACTGAGCTACAAGCCGGAGGGTCGAGGGTTCGAGTCCCGTTGGGGTCAGGATTTTTAAACTGACCCAAACCCTCTGGCGGCCCTGGGGTCGACTCAGCCTCTAACGGAAATGAGTATCAGACGCTTGTTCTGGGGGTAAAGGCGGTCGTCACGCAGGGCTGACAACCCGGCTGACATAAAGTGCCGATTGTCTAGAAAAAGTGGGAGCCTTAACCTCCTACTACCCCAAGGGCCTCCGGGTCTGTTGTGGGATCACTTTACTTTACTTTACTTTAATATGAAAGTTGTGTTACTAGAAATTTATCCATTTTTTATCACCATGATACTGATACTACAATGTGAATTATTATTAACCGCAATATGAAAGTTGTGTTACTAGAAATTTGTATTTTTTTTTTACCAATGTCTTTATGACATTTATGGTATTCTCTCCTGGCATGCAGAATTGTAACCCACTTCTTAAGTTGGGACGTCTGGAAGACGGAGTTACGTTTCCCCGATGATATGATGAATGATAATGAAGCGCCAGGAGAGTCCTTGAACCTAAACTTAATCTAAATCCAAACCAAGGGCGACCACATGAATAACTCCTTTTAAGAAAAATATTCATGTGGTCTGACCGGGAATCGAATTCTGGACCCAGTGAACTATAGTCAGAAGCTCCCGGGCGTTGAATAACACACACAGACTTAAAATCTATGTGTGGTTATATTAGGTATCTTAAAACCATATTTTTATCATAACAGACATAATTGCTTTCTTCCATTATATGTAATTACGCATAGGGTAGATATTTGAAACACTTGTGTTGAAAATAATTTATTAGCGTTTTTAAAAAAAATATCATCTTGTAGGTTCATATTACTTCAAAATTCATAAGAATTCTTAAAGTAACTAAAAACTTAGAAATGTAACTGTGGCTCACATGATGTGATCGAGGGCCGCGAGTTTATATATATATATATATATATATATATATATAAATTTCGTGTCACGTTGTTTTTCCGCGATGGAATCCTAAACTACTGAACCGATTTTAATAAAATTTTGCACACTGTGTGCAGTTTGATCCAACTTGAGACTTAGGGTAATTTATAACTAAATTTATAGTCGCATTATTTTTATTGCAAATTATTTGTTTATTATTTAATAAAGAGTTATAATTATCTGTGAGTTCCACACGATTCTAACAGATGGCGGTGTAAGGTAATTTGGTAAGGTAACTGGTTTATTATTTAACAAAGAGAGATCCAGATGGCTGTGCTTTTTGTTGCAACCGCGAATTTCAATTGAATTACAAATATTGATTATTTCGTAATTTAAGTGCGTTGAGTGTTTGTTTTATTTTCAATATTATTAATTTCGTGTGTAAGTATTAGTTTTAAGTAATCTGGCTGAAAGACAGCAACTTAATTTAAATATTTAACGTATACCTTAGCCACAGCAACGCGTGGCCGGGAATTCTAGTGTGTGTTTATATATATATATATATATATATATATATATGGTCCAATGAATATAATACATGTCTGACAAATCAAATAGAATTTATTAGATAACTAAGTACCGAGAACCTTGCTTGGGTCCTATATATTAAATCACTCGCCCAATAATATGGAACAAAATGTGAAAGTTCGGTGGAAAAATGCACTCACACTGCATTTGCTAAAGTTTTAAAATTAGTTATTTACAGATGAACTAGAATAATATATCATGATTACTCGTATGAAAGTAGAAACAAAATGCTATAGCATCGTGACTTCCTTCTCATCTCCCTGTTATTATCTTCAAGGTAATTTATGACTAATACAATTATTAAGAAAATTGCGCTCCTTTCACATTGAATGTTTTTTTGGATGTACGGCAAAAAATCGTACGTCCACACTATTTTGGTAAAATTAAGACCATGGGTCTTTCACAGATGTTTTGGCACGGCGTCGTTTCCGTACTGTATTCCAGCCGACAATTGTCACTATAGATTCAAAGGCTTTAGTGGCGTACGTAATTAAATGCATGCTTTCACGTTGAACGGTATTTGATCGTACGGCGGTTGGCGAGAAGGTCGCAGGTGAGATATTATGTTTAGTTTTAAGACATATCTAAATACAGGGTGTCCCATTCAAACCTCCCACATTTTAATGAATCATAAGTAACAAAGTATGCGGAATTATGAAATGAGGCCGGTATTAAACGAAACAGAAACTCAAATAATTTTCATTGTCATACACTAAAACATCTCTATATGTGCACCATTAGTAGCACGAACAATATCAAGTCTGTATTCCATTTCATGCCACCTTCTGTCCAACATGTCCATTGAACTGCCGGGAAGCTTGCGAATTGATTTTTTGTGGATTTCTCTGAAATCCTGCTCTAATTTCTTCAATCTTTTCTTCTGAAACACGTGTACGAGCATTTCCTGATTCTTTTTTAACGCTTCCAGTCGCCAGAAACTTCACAAGTCATGCCTTAATGGTCATTCCATCAGGTGCATTTCCTCCATATTCTCTCCGGTAATTTCTTTGCACTGTAATTATTGACTTCGTCTCTACGTACCATAAAAGTTTGTTCTCGTTGCTGAGGAGTCGCCATTTTGTTTTATGTCATTATTGTCCGACATGCGATAGATGAATTAACTGCAACAATGAAAACAAAAAATCTTTGAGTTTCTCTTTCTTTTAATACCAACCTCATTTCATAATTCCGCATACTTTGAGAGTTATTTTTAATTAAAATGTAGGAGGTTTGAATGGGACACGGTGTATTTTAGTGTATTCTTTTTAGCAAATCGTTTAGTTTGTTGCTATGTTGGATTTTTATGTGAAATAGCTGAAGTTATAAGACAAAACTCTTGACACATTCCTTCTACAGTTTCTGCAGAATATTCAAATGGTGAAAATATTTATGTATATTTAACTTTGGTACCGGCAATTAATAACATTTAAACCGATCGCAAGCATAATACTTTCATTTCAAATTGTTTATGTTTTTTCATTCCATTAATTTAGATATACTTTTTACATGCCACACACCAGCCGAACCTTAAAGTGGGATTATCTGTCGGGAGAGGGATTTTTAACTATGGATGAAACTATGCGTTTTTGACCACACAAGGACATGGAGAGCCTCCTCGAATGAATGATCAGCTCAATGTCAGGGCCTCTCACAACATAAGGACGAAATACGCCATTCACACACATTCATTTTTTTTTTTACTTTTTTAATTATTTCGAAATCAGTTAGAATTTATAAATAACATATCTTCAGGTCTCATCTTTGGATTACTAATTTTAAAAAAATATATAGGCTTAGGTAATGACATTATTATTATTTTTCACTTCTTCAGTAATTAAAATTATGTTAAAGTATAATTTTAAGCTCATTTGATACAAAGTAAAATCTTTTTACATAATTACATATAAAGTTACAATATTATACAGGGACTATTGTCGTCCCAACTTCTCTCTCAAATGACATTTAACTGAAAATAGGCTATATAAAACTGTTTTTCTCCCAGTTATACAGAGTGGTCATAAAATCTCGATCCATTTCTGTGTTAACGTAATTATTTTCTTTTGACATAATCAAAAAGCATGCTCACGATAGAAGAACGTGAGTATGTTGTTAGTGCGCGACTGCGCGGATTATCTTATACCGAGGTGCGACAGGCTTCACTCGGAACCAGGACAACACGAGCAAACATCCAGTTACTTTACAATAAATTTCAAAGAATTGGGAACGTTGCGGATGAACCACGCTCCGGGAGACCTTTTGTACCAGAAGAGACTGTTCAGCGAATCAGAGAATCAATGAAAAGAAGCCCGAGAGCATCAAGTCGTCGTTTAAGCAATGAGTTAGAAGTGTCAAAATAAACGATTTTGAAAGTTTTACACTTTACGTTGGAAAAAAAAACGTACTACATTCAAGTGCTCCACAAATTAGACGCAGAAGATTTCGCAGCTCGTCAGGCTGCGTGTTATGATTTGATAGCGGCTGCACACAATGAGGACGATCCCATCCTGTTCAGTGATGAGGCCACGTTCCACATCTGTGGCAAAGTTAATAAACATAATATCCGAATATGGGATACCGAAACACACCTAAAGTGAATGTATGGCTTGGAATTACGAAGACCACAGTGTATGGTCCTTCATGTTCGCAGAACTGACAATTAATGGCAACAATTACCTTGACATGCTCAAGTTATTCCTCGAACCACGGCTATACCAGAATGGCCCCTGAACTTCTTTGCTTGAGGATTCATAAAGAGGAAGGTGTAAAAGACAAAGTATTGGATCTCCATGATCTTAGGACTCGAATTCGCAATGCAGTGGCGGTTATTCCACCAGCTATGCTTCAAAACGTCTTTCGGGCTACTCTCGGACGATTGGAACAAAGCTTCGAAATGGACGGAGGCCATGTTGAAATACGATGAACATGTATACATACCTCGACAATAAACATACATAAAAATCATCAAACTGAGTTCATTATTTCTGGGAAATGGATTGAGACTTTATGACCACTCTGTATTATATGGATGCGAAACATGTAATCTTACTTTAAGGAAAGAGGAAAGATTACGAGTATTTGGGAATAAAGTTCTTAGGAAAAATGTTGGACCAATGAGAGATGAAGAGACAGGCGAATGGAGAAAAAAAAAACTACATTACAGTGAGCTACATGCTATTTATGGGAAACCACACATAATGAAAAGAGTTAAGTCTCGTAGACAGCGATGGGCAGGACATGTGGTACGAATGGGGAATAAAATTAACCCTGATTTGAAAGAAGTAGATTGTACAGGGATGAATGGAAAACATTAGCTCAGGATAGGGATGTATGAAAGTTTATGTCCGTGAATGCCAGTGAATTAGTTAGTACATTAATAGCAAAAGAAAATTAGACCAATAAATTTAAAAAATTATAATCGGAAATCTTAATAAAAAATTATAATTTACTAAAATATAAATAATATAATATTGTTTTACTTAACGTTACAAACAGCATTTGAATAGTATGTATACATTTTGTGAATTGTATATTTTGACCTTAAAGAAGATGCTTTGCTTTATTTTACATGCTGCACAATGGGGCCAAATCCACTTATTCTTGGCAAAAAAATCGTCTCAATCTCAATTGCACGCTAACAAAAGTAATGTTTCACTTTTACAAAGCTATTTTAAGAACAAAAAATATGATTTTGAATCACAAAGAAGATTAGGAAGTAAATACAAATAGTTATCCTACATGGACTCTTACTTTAAGGGAAGAAATAAGATTACGAGTATTGGAGAATAAAGTTCATAGGAAAATTTCTGGATCAAAGAGAGATGGACAGGTGAATGGAGAAGACTTACAGGACAATGAACTACATGGTCTTTATAGGAAACCAGATATAGTAAGAATAGTTCGGTCTCGTACACTGCGATGGGCAGACACAGCACGAATGGGGAATGAAAAACGTGCATGGAAGCTTCTTGTAGGAAAACCAGAGGGAAAACGCACAGTTGGTAAACCAAGAATGAGATGGGAAAATAACATTAACTATTATTTGAGGGAAGTAGGTCATACAGGGAATGATTGGAAAACATTAACTTAGGATAGGGGTGTATGGAGAGCTTATATCCGCGCGGTCATGGATCTACGGGTTCGATAATGCCAGTGAGTTAGGGGTTTTCACTCTAGTTCCAGTATCAATGCTAATTCAGAACGAACATCCGGTGTCCGAACCATGTCCAGGACCTACTTGTCAAACTGCGTTGCTTTCTTCTTTGGCATCTTCCTTATAGAAGAAATATGTGGATTCGAGGGGTATCAACAGCACGTTCAGAACATTTTAAATTGTTTTTGTTCGGTATATCTTCCGAGAAATCCCATCTCTGTATTTTTTTTAATTATCTTGTTTCTATCCTCTTGCGCCTCCTCGCTTAGTTGGCCAATGGGAACTATAATGTGGCAGATGACGCCTGGTTCGTGGATTAGGATTTTATGAATTGTCGGAGGCATAGCGTATCATGGATATTTCCGTAAAAAGAGTTGTGCTGTCTCGAACACATAAGTGCGATACTTTTGCACATATATTTCATGGCCAGACGAAATCACTTGAAAGCTATGCTGAATCTTCTGATTAAGGCAATGTCAACACCAGTGGTATTTGCCGATAATACCGGATTCTCCAAAAAACGCCTTGATGTATTCCCATTATTTGTTTCCAATAGACTTGTTTTGGCTTGTCTACAAGAAATCCCTTTTTTTTCGCCTCTTCTTCTTAAAATCGAATGCGAAAAATGAAATATGCTTGTTGAGAGCCGGAATACATTCGTCCATACATTTTGTCTTGATTTAGGCAAAGTCTTTCATAAACGTAATCAGTTACGGGCAAAAAATTGGACTTCCGAATTTCGAGATAATGTTGGTTTTAAAATGAAGCTTAGGAACACCAAAGATGAAAACAAAAAAACAATTTTCGGACCATCCAGAAAAAATCAGTAAAATAAAATTGTATGAATCACTACACAATATCGAATTCCTTGTAATACAACGCCGAGCGACGTTCTTTTTTCTTTGTGGATGAATAAATTAGTTCCAATAAAACGCGATGCGATGAATTTATATGAAATAGAGAAACAGGGAATTCAATGTTTGCAATTATAGCCATGTGACGAGATTAATTTATGGTACAGTGCAATATAGTATGTAATTGATTTTTTTTAGGTTAAATGAGATCAAGTTAGTGTACACCAGATTAGTTTATGGTAGAGAATAATATACAGTAAAATTAGTTTAATCCGGAACGTGAATAATGCGGAAATCTGTCCAATGTGAACAAATTCATTAGTCCCGGCAAAATAAAAGTAATTTTACGTGTATTTATTTTGTATAAAACTGAATCTGTCCAACGCGGAAACGGAAGGATATTTCTACACAATTCATGAAAAATGTTTATAAGGCGGAAAGATAGAGAGAGAGAAATAAATCAGTTTTCACTTCATTGAATTCCCGTTAGGCAAATTAACAATAAGTGGTGATTCCTGCCGTCCGCCGGGTAAAGTAGAGTTTCTACCTGTATCTGAATTTTTTTTTTCGGCCTCAGTGAACACCCGTTTTCCGAAATACAGGTTAGTTTAACAAATATTTGGCGTGTGACATCTGTCTTACAAATAACTAGTGCAAAATCTTAAATTAGTTTAAGATGTGAGACCGTCCACCGCTGTGGTCTTGAGGTAGCGTGCTGCCTTGTCACGCAGCGGGCCCGGGTTCGATCCCCGGTCGGGGCAGTTTTTCTGGGTGAGGTTTTTATCGGGGTTTTTCCTCACCTGTAAGACAAATGTCAGGAAAAATTTAAGGCCCAAACGGTCCCCGAAATCATATGGCCATCATCCTTATCATTATCATCCTTACCATTATCATTATCATCATCATCCTTCACCGGTGTGGAAAGCAACGGGAAGCTACCACACCTACACAATTCCCTAGTAAAGCTGCAAGCATAGCATGAAAATGCTATGATTGCAGTGAAGGGCCTGCCTTCGGGCAGAATTACTATGGATGGATGTGAGACCGATAGTGTACACCCTTCGACAAAAAAAAATGAGTCATCTCTTGAACGCACATTTCTTCTAAGTCATACTCGGCACAGCGCTGGGTTCAAACTAGGAAACTAGTCATAATTGTGCAGTCCCTGAGCTACTGTGTTATGTGGCATGAACTGAAGACTCTTCTACGTATCCCGATAGCTCAGCGGTAAAGCACGCGGTCACTGTTTCTGTTAATGAAGATCGCAGGTTCGCGTCTTAAATTACACAGTTTTTTTTTTCGTGATATTTGTATTAAAACGTTTTATGAATTAAATACATTTTATTTCGACATTTGAATTAATCTATACTTTTTAAGTTCATAATTTTTTTATACCGTTGAGGTTATAACAATGTTAAATTATATATTTTTACACGCTTTATATTAGCTTGACCTGTATCTGTCTATGTAACGAACCTGTATCTATGTAACGGAATCTTTGAACACGATTTTCATCCACTTAAAAACACTGGATCGACTTGAAACTTTGTATACTTGTAAAGGACCCATGACAATACAATAATTTCATAATTGTTTTCTAAAATCCTGGCCAGAATCATCGGAAAATCAAAAAAATAAAAACCTGTGTAATAGGTTGCGGACTTATCGACTTTTTAGTCAATCGTTTTAAGAGCTCAGTTAGTAGAGCGGTGGACTGTAGTGGTATATAATTTCAGCAATCAATAGATCGCTGGTTCAAATCCGGGCCGGAGTTTTTTTAGAAAAGTATTAAGCAATTAAATTTTCATGGGATTCCGGTTTATGACAATCAATTAAACTAAAAATTAAAAAAATAAATAATAGTTTAAAAACTGAAACAACACGCTTTATTAGATAACCAAACTAAAAAATAAAAAAATTAATAATAGTTTAAAAAACTAAAACAACACGCTTTATTAGAAAACCAATATCTGTTTATTATCAAATATAAGTATTAATTGATATAGAGCACCCCACGCTTTTGATATTAAAATTATTTTTTGTAGATAACTCTAGTTTTATTCTAGATGTGTTGGAGATTATTTTTTTGTTGACCACTTTAATTTTATCCCAAGCGTTTTGGAAAATAAAATTATTTTTCATTTTTTAGTTCGGTTTTCTAATAAAGCGTGTTGTTTTAGTTTGTTTAAACTATTATTTATTTTTACCTTGTATACTACCGTCTTCCTCAACTATCTAAAATTTTCGTTGATTTCACTCTAGGCCTTTCGATGCATGCTTCATCTTCTGGAGTTGTTGTAGTAGTATTGAATTAACTGTATGTCTAATAGAGGGTTTTGCTTATTAGGCACATTTTCGTTGAGAATGTTTGTATTCTTGGCCTTCTTGATAATTTTGATTTCTTGTAAAATGTTAATTTTTTGTCTGTTGTTTTCTGTGTGTATAATTTACATTGTATTATCGATATTGTTGAAACTGTGGCCGCTTTCTGAAATATGTTTAGCGAAATTTGATTTCATTGTTAAAGGAGAAGGCAAATCAAATTTCGCTGTTCACCAGGTTGAATCCAATCGAAAATGTATGGGCTAAGATGAAAATAGAGATGAACTCTAATTGGCCTGCAGATGCACGAAAAACGAAAGATGGCTTATGGGCACAAATTCAAGACGCCTGGGATGCTCTAGCCGATCGTCCACGTGCCTGTAGAAATTTGATTGCAACAGTGTCCCGCAGATTGAGGGCAGCAATAGATGCTGAGGATTCATACACCCGATATTGATTTTGTTTTTGTTAAAGTTTCATTTTAGAATATATTATTTTCTTTCTTCATTTAATTATTAGAAGGTTTTCATTTATGTGTTTTGTGTGTGCATTAAATCCATAAAACTCAAATATAAAATTAAATATGAAACTATATTACAGGCGAAATGCTATCCTAACATTCAGTATAAAAAAAAAAAAAAAAAAAAAAAAGCAGAACGGGAATCGAACCCGTGAGGTTACGAACGCAGATGTGTGTTAAACCTCTCGACCACGGAAACATACAAAGGCTAGCTCTCTCTTTTATGTTACTTGAGTGTGCACTACGTTAACTAGCAAACACCACAGTACAATTACTGAAAACGTGTTAATGTGAATAAGGTTTCTGCGAGTGCCCACGAAGTTCCCCGATCGGTTGATAAAATCAAGAGATGACTCTTTTTTTGTCTAAGGGTGTACGTATCTTTCACGGGTAGCGTTCTGAATTTACGGAATAAAGATGGCTAAATCGTATGTTTCATTGTCATCATACGAAAAAGTGAGAGTGATTGAAGATTAAGAAAAACAAACTCTCAGTACGCGAAATAATGACTAAATTTAAATGTGGAAAAACCCACGTTTATGAGATTTTAAAACACTAAGAAAAAATAATTAACGAATGGACGCAAGAAAATGTGCAAATGAAGAGGAAAGTAAAAAAAATTAAAATAAATAAATATACTAGAAGAAATCAACGAGATGTGAGAGTGTTTTACAAGTCCACGATCAAAAAACCTCCAATTTCCGGAACGATGCTCCAAAGTCAAGCTCTAGTTGTTGCTACATCCCTTGCGAATAAGGGTTTTAAGATAATACAGATTGCTTGTGGACAGTTTTAAAATACGACACAATGTAGTGTGGAATGAAATTTGCGGGAAATCAAATTATGTGGACGAAAGTATAGTTAGTGATTGGAAACCAAAACTGCATACTTTAATTTCAGGATACACGCCTAAGAGACATTTTTAAAGCTGACGATACAGAACTGTTTTTTTCGCGCGTTACCATCGAAGTCGCTCATACATACTATACTTCACTCTCCAAAGGCAGTATTGTATTGTATTGTAAGCCTATGTTTTCCCTTTACAGAGATTTAGGCGCTCTTCCCCTACAGGGAAGAATTTGAACCATACTAATTTAGTTACACTTGTTTTCGTATAGATGTCATTTTTAGTGGTCCATGATCAGCGTTCCGCCTCATACTGACATCTAGGAAAGCAAGGTTAGTACTAGGACGGGAAAATTCAGTAAATTTTGCTTAGAGGCCTTTTCATTCAGGCTTAAGGATTTTTTACGAGCCTGAAAATCTTCAGACTCAGGACCAACGGCAGTGGAACTACAATTAATCCAAGGTACATAAAAAAGACATATACGGTGCTCTATAATCTAAGATTGGTTAATATTTCTTTTGTTTTTTTATAATAAGGGATATTGTATAATGTGGAAAAAAATTGGTCCCATGCGATTCCGCTTTGAACAAGTTTTACTGTATAATGTGTGCATTTAAATGTCATAACGCGGAACATGATATGACCTAACATAGATTAAAATCTTCCATAATCTTTCAATTTTAAAGCCACTACTGAATCACAACACCTAGGCTATATGAAATTGCAGGAAAATGTTTTTAACCTGTTGGTGAAGACGTTAAATCACAACTTTTTATTTTAACCTCACACAACACTATTTTACATTTAACGACTCTCAAGATGCAGAGTTGTTGCCTCACTGACCTACGCGGGCTCATTTTCTGACATCCACAGTGACGTAATCTGCACTTCAACGACCCCTTCACTATCACAAACTTATATTTCAGGGACATATCAATCGTTTGTATAAAATATCTCGACATTTTGTACTTTTTTTTGCCAAGAATAGTGCTGTTTAGCCCACTGTGCGCTGTTTGAATTTTTTAAGAATTATGAAAGTAACTTTTCTTTGGCAACTTTCGCATTACCTTCAGTCAATAAAGTTATGAAGTACACAATTTACCAATTAAACAGTAGTCCTACACAAATTACGCGGACGTGCGAATTTTTGCGTAACTAATTCCTTCTGTAGATTGTCAACATTGTAAAGCATTTCACCAATTTTTATACACTAACAAGTGTGGTCTACGTCTATTGAATTCGCGTGTCTTGTGAAAATTCAGGCTGGAACATTCATTTTAATGAAATGTAAAATAACGATGATTGTCCCGCTCCTAAAAGAGCGGTCTACTTCGGCGTAGACTACGGGCCATGCACTGGTTCGAGTTCTCAAGAGTGAAGATATTTTCTCATGGAATTTCGACTAACATAGGACCGATACCATACAACAACATGAGGGATTTTGGTAGTTTGTTCAGGTTGAAGAAACTAACAATAGCGGTTGGGGGATTTAACATGCTGATTACGTGTCACTCTTATACAGGTTGCATAATCATCCAACGTTGTAATTGACCATCTGGATGTGAGGGCAGCAGCCGGTTGGTCGGACAAGAGCCTGTCCCACCATGAAGTTTAGTTTATAAAATAATGATTAAGTAAGGATACCTTCACAAACAAGAAAAACTATTTAAAAAATGAAGTTTATTTAAAATGAAGTAAATAAAATTGAAATTAGTGAACTATATGAAAGTCCGTCGCTGCGGTATTGTGATAATGTCGTTATTCCAGACGCAAAGTGACAGGTCGTGCGTGATCCCTGGTCGGGACAGTTTTCCTGGGTAAGGTTCCTTTTGGGATTTTTCCTCATCTGTAAGACAAATGTCAGCAAGCCTTAAGGCGCAAACTGTCCCCGAACACTTTCTGCCCATCAAGGTCAATCTATATAATACATTCGCCTTGTTAGTAGTAATAAATTAATCTTAAATTTTCGTGTTATCTTGGAGGTGGCTATGACAATGAGCTGAAGCCCTCTATTCCTTATGTGATAAAAAATAAAAAAAAATAAAAAAGTATGTGATGCAAAGTTAAAACTCTTCTCCCCAACAAGTCGTGTCCCTTGAAGGTCCGGGAGTTTGGACTATGTAAAAATTTCTACAAAGTAGGAGGTTAAAAAAAAATCTCAATGGCTCGACAGACATATAGTCTGTCCATGGAATGTGTAGGGAAATTCGCCAGCATTTCGATTAGATATCTTTCTCGCTTGGAGCTCAAGAGCAAAATGAGTAGTGTCACGTAATTTGTTCTCCCTCCTGCACTTCCTTCCGCGGCCCCATTGGTCGTGCATGTTTTGCCCGCCTCCTGCATAGATTGTTTATTTCGAACAGATTCTATGGACAGACTATAGAAGGCCCTTGGCCTACCATCCGACTGCTGGCCTCATATCCACATGTCCTAATCACATAGACGATCATCCAACCAGTGTAGAGGTAACATGTAGTTAGCATGTTGGGATCCCCAGCCGTTATAGCTGGTTTTCTTAACCTTGGAGCCGCTACTTATTGAAGTTAACCAAATTCCTCACAATGCTGGGTGGGCACCGGTCCAAAACCGACCAAAATTCCATGAGGAAATTTCTTCCCCGTGGGGACTCGAACCAGAACAAGTCCCATAGCTCTATGCCAAGATATCTTGTCTCAACCACTCGGTTAAGGCTCGGGACAGTGGGATGTTAAACTAAGGAGGAAAAAGGCTCAAGATATACCTCTTTGAATATAAAAGGTACGTTAACTGGATTTCTAAACAACTTATCACAATGCAAAGGTAATTATAGCCAAGGACGTTAGAGCATTTTATCACCTATTTCACTCTTAATAAGCTATAGTAAATAGAATACCTCACGAGAATATTCAATGCACTTCTGCTTTAGTTTATTAACTTACATAAGATCGAACCGCAGTGTATCAGATGCTTTAACGTCTAAAGTCATATCACGCTTATAATATTTGTATCCAGTAGTACGTTTATAGTCATGAGTTCTTGTGGAAATTTGCAGTTTTTTTATTATGCTAAACCAGAAATACAATCCCAAACAGATTGCTCGGCACCGGAGTTTGAACCCGGAACTTCCCCAAAAAGTCCCAAATACCATCATCTGAACCAAATCGCTCGTCATGGCCTTTCAACGAATAAATAAGCTTTTGGCTTATTCCTCCTTCTTTAATCCTTCTTCTTGCGAGAAGCAATAAACCAATCACTTCCATTTCTAAACTATCCTAATCACTTCTATTTCTAAACTATTCTCCATGCAATCTAAATAATAAATACAATTTCATCTTCCAAAAATCAATATTCAAGCAATTACTATAAGGAAGGCAACATTTAAAATACTTATAAATTAAACTTTTGCAATGCTAGTTATAATTTACTGAGGCATCTGAGTCAAAGTAAAATTTAGTAACACAGATTTCTTCTCCTGATGATGGAAGTCGAATTCCGAAAGGCCTACAGTTAATTTTTAAAATTAAGAAAAAAATTAACACAGTTGAGGACGACATCACCTGCCAAAATGAATATATTTTAACATTTTACAAGTAGCAAATCTTGGAGTGGAGGCTGTAGCTTAGCAACCCAAACTAAACCACACATCTACAGCATTTGATTCGAGACTCGAGTGTTCTAGACTAACGCTTACAATTAACGAATGAGTTACAACAGAGTGTAAAAACAATAACTAACTTACTGGCACTGTCGAACCATAGGTTCATGGGCGCACAGACATAAGTCCTCCACACATCCCTACCATGAAGCTAATGTTTTCCAATCATCCCCTGTATAATATACTTCCATCAAATCGTGATTAATATTCTCCCACCTCATTCTTTGCCTGCCCACTGTTGCGCTTTCCCTCTGGTTTTCCACAGAGTTTCCAAGCCCCTCTTTCACTCCCCATTTGTGCCACATGTCCTGTCCATCGTACTCTAAGAGATTTAACTGTTCTTATTAAATCCGGTTTCCTAATAAAGCTCATGTTGTTCACGGTTATTCAATCTTCTTCATTTGCCTGTCTATTCATCTCTCTTTCGTCCAAAAATTTTCCTGAGGAACTTAATTATCAAATACTCGTAATATTTTCTCCTCCCTTAGCCTAAAGTAAGACTCCATGTTTCGCATCAATATAACTGAGAGAATAACAGTTTTACATATTTTCAGTTTAATGTTTTTTAGAGAAGTTGGGATGACAAGAGTCCCTGTAATGCATAACAGCATGCATTTTCAGAATTGAGTCCATGTTTTATCTCTGCTACCTCATTCTTGGGTTTAATTATTTTTCCTAGGTATTTGAATTGAGCCACTACTTAAAATGTTCCCTAATTTGTCACTTAGCTGTCCATTTCCACTATATAATGTATTTCTATGCGTAACAAAAATTAGTTTTATTTTTGTTTAATTTGAGTGTCAATTTCTTAGTGTTGGGGTTGGAAGAAGCAAAAAATCAGCGTACAAACTTTATTTTTTATTCACATCACACATATAACTTGCATTCTAGTTTGGGTAACTTGAAACCCATAGTTACAACCCTTCAGCTTCGCCCCGCCTTTAAGTTATATTTACTAAAGTTTTACGAAAATCATGAACGCTACATTTTCCTCTTCTCGTATAACGTGTTAGCTCACGTATTGCGTTTATTAAACTGAGTGGATTTTACTCTAACTCGCATGAATAATAGCAATAATGTATTCTAATACATTATCTTTGTGAGCGCTACATATCCCAAAATAAAGTGTCATGATTTAATTATAAAAAAAAAAACTTTTAAAAAAGTTTTATATGATATTCATATTTATTACAATATAAATTCGTAACAGCTGTTTCGGTACTTTGTACCTTCTTCAGATAGGCCTGTGATTACAAATTAATGAATTTTGTAAACTGGAGTTTATATACTGTATAATAACAAAATTCATTCATTTGTAATCATGTCTGAAGAAGGTACAAAGTACCGAAACAGCTGTTACGAATTTATATTGTAATAAATATGAAAATCATAAAACGTTAAGTTTTATTTTTATTTAATTAAATAGATATGGATTTTTATCAAGTAAACGCCAAATAAATTGATTATCATAACTGGACATTATTAACAAAAAACATCACGTCAATTTTAATCAAATTATTACAAAATAAACATTTAAAATGTAGTTGTTAAATAAATGAATTCAGTAAATATGAATCTTAGGGAGCGACGTCCCTCAGCTTCCTCAATAGCCGTCCCTGATAATAACAACTGTTAGGTTAGTGAGTAGTTAGTAGTAGCTGTTACACCTACCTTTAATAAAAACAATGTTTAAGAAATGTTTTTGTGGATACAGATTCTCTCCTTTTTTTCCGTTTACACTGTTTTTCTTTTTGTTCTACATTTTTGTTAACTTTCTGTTATTCTCACATATAGACACAAGGACAAGACACACACCCAGACCCGGAGTGGAAGGTAGGGACTCTACCGACTACGCCACGGCGACGGACAAAATAAAAACTGCACCGACCGGGATCGAACCCGGGCCCGCTGCGTGACAAGGCAGGACGCTACCTCGAGACCACAGCGGTGGACTTACACTGTTCTTCCTTTTTGTTTTGCCTTTGTTAACCTTTTTATCTTATTCACACATGCAAACACAAGACAGGACACACACCCAGACCCAAGGTGGAAATTTAAAATCCCCTACCCCGCCGGGAATCGAACCCGAGTCGCCGGAGTGGAAGGTAGGGACTCTACCGACTACGCCACGGCGACGGACAAAAAAAACTGCCCCGACCGGGAATCGAACCCGGGCCCGCTGCGTAACAAGGCAGCACGCTACCTCGAGACCACAGCGGTAGGCTTACACTGTTCTTCCTTTTTGTTTTACCTTTGTTAACCTTTTTATCTTATTCACACATGCAAACACAAGACAGGACACACACCCAGACCCAAGGTGGAGATTTAAAATCCCTACCCCGCCGGGAATCGAACCCGGGTCACCGGAGTGGAAGGTAGGGACTCTACCGACTACGCCACGGCGACGGACGAAACAATAAAGGTTTTGTAAAATAAATCACACCTATAATTACGAGATTATCAACCATAGGGCCTATGTGTATATTTTTATTTTTAATCTTTGTAATTTATATAACATACTTTATTGCTAATTTCAACAATAACGTCATAATAAATAACGATAGACTTCGCATAAATAATTCACTCACATAATGTAAATTACTATAACAGGATCAATTATATCCTCCGCCCCTCTCACTCTACGTTAGTTCAACATTATACGATACTTTTATAGGCTCCAGATCCCTGGGTATTACATGGACAAAGCTTATGGGGAGAGGATTTGCAACTCTATAATGAATTAATAACAGTTAAGTCTCGTTTACTGTGAAGGCAGGACATGTGCCATGAGTAGGTAATGAAAGATGGTCATGCAAACTTTTTGTAAGAAAAGCTGAAGGAAACCGCACAACTGGTAGGCCAAGAATGGGATGGAGAAAAAAATCATTACTTTAGGGAGGTTAATTACATAGGGAATGATGGAAAATATTAGCTCAGGATCGAGAGAGGAATTGTAACTTTATAATAAAATAACAACAGTTAAATCTCGTTGACTGTAAAGGGCTGGATATGTGGCTTGAGTGGGGAATGAAAGATGGGCATTAAACTTCTTGTAAGAAAAGCAGAGGGAAACCGCACAATTGGTAGACCAAGAATGGGGTGAAGAAAATATAATAACCATGACTTGAGGGAGGTGAATTACACAAGGAATGATGGGAAATATTAGCTCAGGACAGGGATGTATGGAAAGATTATATCCGCGCAGCCATGAGCCTTCAGGTTCGACAGTGCAGTGAGTTAGTTGCATCACACTCATGCTTATTTTTACACGCTTTATATTAGCTTGACCTGTATCTATCTATCTATGTAACGGAATCTTTCAACGCGATTTTCACCCACTTAAAATCATTGGATCGACATGAAACTTTGTATACTTGTAAGGGACCCTTGACAATACAATAATTTCATTTTTTTTCTAAAATCCTGGCCAGAATCATCAGAAAATCAAAACAAGTGTATTTTTATCTATGTAACGGAATCTTTTAACACGATTTTCACCCACTTAGAAACATTGGATCGTCTTGAAACGTTGTATACTTGTAAAGGACCCGTGACCATACAATATTTTCATATTTATTTCTAAAATCCTGACCAGAATTTTCAGAAAATCAAAAAAAAGTGTCTTTGTATCTATGTAACGGAATCTTTGAACACGATTTGCACCCACTTAGAAAGATTGGATCGACTTGAAACTTTGTATACTTGTAAAGGACCCGTGACAATACTCTAATTTCATATTTTGTTTCTAAACTCCTGGCCAGAATCATCAGAAAATTAAAAAAAAATTAAAACTGGTATAATAGGTTGCGGACTTGTCGACTTTTAGTCAACAATAGTATCGAATTTAAAGATATTTACATTTTTATCTTATTCTGTAAAATATTAAAACTAAACAATAAAAAATAAATAATAGTTTCAAAAACTAAAACAACACGCTTTATTATAAAACCGAACTAAAAAAATGAAAAATAATTTTAATTTCCAACACGCTTGGGATAAAATTAAAGTGGTCAACAAAAAAATCATCTCCAACTCGTATAGAATAAAACTAGAGTTATCAACAAAAAGAAAATGATTTTACCATCAAAAGCGTGGGGTGCTTTTTGTGATTTTTACATTTTCTTCTTAGAGAATTTACTTTTACCAATATCTGTTTGTTATCAAATATATTAATTGATATAGAGCACCCCACGCTTTTGATGGTAAAATAATTTTCTTTTTGTTGATAACTCTAGTTTTATTCTATATGAGTTGGAGATGATTATTTTGTTGACCACTTTAATTTTATCCCAAGCCTGTTGGAAATTAAAGTTATTTTTCATTTTTTAGTTTGGTTTTCTAATAAAGCGTGTTGTTTTAGTTTTTTAAAGCTATTATTAATTATTACCACAGAAGGATATGAAGAACCTTCTAGGATAAGAGATCGACTCAATGCTAGTGCCATCTCGAGACAATAGGCCTACAGCATTTAAGACAAAATGCCGGTACGTCATTCAGTCTACATTCTTCATAAACAATATATGGATGATTATGGGGACTATTTTATTAAACTTTCCCGAAATTTCCCGTCAGGGGAGAAAAATCCTGAAAAAAAACTCACACTGGAAACTTGTCTCGATCCAATACGTATTAAATATTGAACTTTATAGGAATTAAAAATACATTAAATTACTGTTTATTAATATTAGATTAATTTTTATCAGGTTGCTATGAACATAGGAATAAGTAACCAGTCTGCTTTCAGTGAACATAGGATTAAACGAAATTTAAATAGAGTCGTATTTGTAATCGACCTTCCGAAAGGACACGATAAGAGGATGATGACATCCGTAACAATGGAAAAATTATTTGTTTTAACTTAAACAGAATCAGTAGCAGTGATTTTACAGATTTATTACTTACAGTATTTATTATCCATCAGAAATGTTTTATGACTTGTCTACAATTACGATTTATACTTATAGTACAATTTAACATCCATGCAGCAAAATTAATTCGCATTGTCACCTAAAATTTAACAGATATAAATGTTAATTTGAATACAATGTAATTACAATAATTAAAAGTAAAGCATGTTATTAGTATTGTTATAACATTAAATTAAATTTAAATACATAACAAAAAGGTCATTTTAAAACTAATCACTAAATAGTCATTTTGAGACCGTTGTCCACTTGTGGAATTGCTGGCAACTGACAGATGCGAAGTTTTTTATCTAATTCAACATTCTAATTGTTGATACGTTAGCACTGAGTTTTATTCAGTTTGAAATTTAAAAATATTGTAATAGAGAATAAAAATTAACAGAATGATTTTCTCAGTATGTTTGAGTTTGTGAATCTAAATTGCTTGATTCATTACAAGTTTTGTTCGGCATGCCGAAGGCAGCTCTGACTAAAAACTTCAACCGGAATTGTATCGAAAAGGCAGAACCATTACATGGTTCAGGAATTACATTATATGATAAACAAAAGCCAGACCGTTTCCTACAACACATTTCTACTTTGAAACATCAGCAGGCCTACTTGATAAAAAATAGTTTTATTTATTTTTCTTATCTTAGTTTAACCTCTCCATTTGTAGGTGCTTTTACATGCCTCATGTTACCCAGGCCTTACAGGGACATAACCTGTCAGAAAAGAATTTTAAATTCTGGATCAAACACATACTTTTCTTTGGTCGTACATGGACATGGAGAGCCTGGGCCTCCTTGAATGGGTGATCAGCTCAATGTCAGGGCCATCTCTGAGACAACACGAACATTTAAGTCAAAGATACGTCATTTAATCATAAATTCATACCACATAAGGTGAACATGATATGATGGCCGATTATATTCAGGAACTATTTGGGTCTTAAAATTTCCTGACTTTTTTTAGTGAAGAAAAATTCCGAAGAAATCTCACTCAGTAAACTTTGTCCCTATATGGGATCGAACCCACGCCCGCTGCATCTGGGGCAATAACGTTACCATTACATCATAGGGATAAACTAAAAAAGAACGAAATACTAGCATTTTATTTGTTTATACTTTCAATTTGTAATAAATTAATTTCAATTTAATCATTCCCCCCTTTTTAGTTTATTTTAGCGCATTTTCCCTTTCTTTCTTTTACGAAAATTGTAAAAATCCTGAGATTAGTAATAACTAATAATAATAGTATATTTGTAGAGTTATGTATTTTAACAGTTTAATATTAATAAATTCACATTATCAGCTCTTCTTCTTATTATTATTATTACTATTATTATAATAATTATTAATATTATTAGTATAGAATATTATTAATATTATTATTATTATAATAATTATTATAATATTATTATTATAATAATTATTATTAATATTATTATTATTAATATTATTATTAATATTATTATTAATATTAGTATTAATATTATTATTATTAATATTATTATTATTATTATTAATATTATTATTATAATTATTATTATTATAATTATTATTATTTCAATTATCATTCACAGATGCCTGAGGTTCTTTTAGTTTTCGGACCGCTGCTTTTACTTCCCTTTCGAAGGAAACCTATTCAGAATTATTTGAAATTATCAAACGACCCCGGCAGGGTATAATTTTTTAGGTAACTGTACAAAATTATACATATTATATGCATTTATAAAGTTAGTAAGCATGGATTTTTGTATTATTTATATCCTATGGGCTTGTTTTATGTTTCTCTATAATTGCTAGGAAATATAATTTAACATTCTGATGTCATATGGGCCCTATCTATTTTTTTCATATGACCAAATGGGATCTTATGATCCGATGACTCAATATTGTTTTCCTGTGTTAATAGGATTTGTCCTATATCGGACTATTTACTATCGGCAAAATTTACCCTTCACATATAATATAATCCCTGTGTTTATGGCCGATTTAACTTTATTACCTTACGGATATATGTAAAAACGTATTAATATTAAATTGCCACAATATAGTTTAATGCTAAAACATGATAAAATAAAATAAATTATGGTATAATATTTAAATAGAACATATTATAAGTGTTTAAGCTTTTTTTTTTGTTAACATAAATGCAATGTAAATTCCTTTCATACCGTAATATCGACTACTGATACACACAGCTATACTTTAAAATGAAATAATCCGAGCGAAGTCCTTTACATTACGTAGAAAATGTCCAAATAAATATAACTGTACTTCTCAGAAGGGGATGTAGTTAATGTTTGTAACAGTACCAAAATAACTACCGGCACATTACTTATAAATAGAAAGGAATTCTTACGAAAAAAATAGAATCGCCTTCCTCCTCGACTTGTACTATTATTTCCGTCCATAAAGAAAATCTGAATACTTACTTAAACAATGCAAACAGCCAAATGTTGTAACAATTGTTCACTCACAACGTAACACGAGTGCACTTCGCTCACAACTGGCGACTTATACAAGCGACAATCTACGTTGTCGCCACTATCTGCGAGTCTTGCTTGTAAAACTTCGAGAATCGATAGTGTATAGGTTTAACAACGAGACAAATACATCATTGCGTATTATGCTTCTTAGATCATTCATGTTTCATTTTTAAAATAGTGTTATGGGCTTAATCAGAAATGCGTTATTTTACCTTAAACTGTTAAAACTTTTTTCAACAAGTTCCCACTCATTTTTATAGTTTAAAAATATTATGTGCAACCAACCATACCTTTTTAAAGCTTTTATAAAACAAAGGCTCTTCCAACTCTACTTTATGGTTCTGAAATCTGGACTCTTACTACAGGTAAATTAAATAGGATGGTAGCTGCAGAAATGAAGTTATTAAGACCTTTAGTGGATTATACACTTTATGACCACAAATGCGTAATGAAGTTATCCGCAAAGCTCTCAACACACTAGCAATATCCAAAACCATTCAAATATACCAAAATAATTGGCATGAACAGCTTCTTAGAATGCCAAATAATAGACTACCTCTGCAGCTATGAACTACAGACCCAGAGGGCGAAGAGACCCAGGAAGACCTAAGAAGAGATGGAGGGATCAATTTCTATCTTGAAGCGGAACAGGCCAATGGCCTAATCCGTGCCTACAATTGATGAGGATGCTGATAAAAGTTGTGGATTCTAGTTCAGATGACAGTCTACAATAATCCGAAGAAGAATTAAAAACGCACAATTATTAAAGCAGTAGGCCTATATGAATATGACTTATGGAATATATATCAGTGGCGGCTTGTGGAATCACATAATGTTGGTTGCGCTTAGAAACAACTTTTATCATTAATATCCCATAGATACAAATGTTTTCGAGTTACATTTACAGTATTAAATGAAAATTTAATAATATTAAAAAAAAGGGGGTTTAGATTTTAGAGCAGTTACTATATTCATTATTTTGAATTCTTAGAGAAAGCAGTAATGCACTCCACGCACGTCTCGACAATCCCGCGTTTGCAGGAACACTGCGACATAAATCGCTGCTTACAGACAGATTTTGCGAAGGGATGGGGAAGCACGCGCACTAAGAATCAACGAAGATTTTTATTTTGTCTCAAATTTCAAATTAGATATCTTCCAATTCAAATTCTATCCCTCTTAAAAATAAAACTTTATAAATATACAGCGAAAGCATACAGATCCGTAATACAGTTTATAAACTTATCAACTGCAACAAAGGAACATTTATAAGCTGCAGGATATTTGTGAACCTCGTGCTCTATAATTTGCAACAAATCCATTTCACGACTTGATCTATGTTGGAAATTACATGTTAGTAATTGTTTAAAAAAGAAAGGCTCGCCAGACTAAGAGCTGCAGAAACGAGATTCATTCACCTAAGTGCTGGATATACTCTACTTGGTCATCAGACGAGTGAAGATAATTTAAAGGAACTCCACATGCAACCTTCAGAAGAAAATATATCCATCTACAGAGACAGATGGCTGCAACATGTATTCCGAATGTCACCAACTAGAATTCCTAGTGCAGTTCTTCGGTATCGCCCACGACGAAGACGACCTGAACGTCCACAAAAACTACTTTTCTGCCCTGTCTGGTTGAAAAGAAACAGGTCTCCATTGGCCTATATTCAAGAGTGGTATATGATGACGAAGAAGAGCTAGTTTAGATTAAAACCATAACTGTTCTACCTTAATAAGGAAATATTACGCGTTGCGCAAACCTGCAACACTTCGTAAAAATCGCTCTTGATATCTTATAGGCCTACATGTGTGTAGTGCTAGACTCTGGAACTCCTTACCACAAGATATCACGGACTGCTTTTTTTTCTGGCTTCCTTAATAGTATTAACTTGATTCATCATAATTTAGTTTAATTTGTATGTGTGTATATATATATATATATATATATATACTTATAATATCATCATCATGAACAAATTCGTTTTAGGCCATGTGGCCTGTACGGTAAACCCAGCGAAGATGGTCTTGATCTTTCCACCGATGTTTTGGTCTTCCTTGGTTCCTATGTCCAGTTGGGGTATTTGGAATGCCAATTTTGGAAGTCTATTTCTTGCCATTCTCCTCACATGATTTTTCCATTCTTGTTGGTATCTTTGTATATCTTCATTTAAACTTGTTACTCCAAGTTTTCCTCTGATAATAGTGTTCCTTTGGTGCTCCAGTCTATTAACTCCTAACAATGATCGTAAGAAGCGCATTTGGCTTACTTGAAGTTTATGAGAGTTTTTTTATTTAAAATCCAAATTTCACTTCCGTATTTTAGAGCAGCTTTTGATGTGATGTTATGTAATCTTAGTTTTGTCTCTGTCCTCATCTGTTTACCAAAATGTCTTCGTATTACCCCATTCATTTTATTATATTTTTGTAATTTTGAATCAATGTCACTCTTATACTCTGCAAATTTACTTATAACATTGTCCATTTAATTATATTGTGTAAATATGTTCTATATTTAATATTTTTTGCTGCTTCAGCGGAAGAGAAGGTCTTAAATAAATCATTATCGGAGACCGGAACTTTGGCAGAATGCCTTTTTAAATGTGTTAAATCTATCTTCAATTTGAAAGTGAATCTGTATGAATTATACCTTGGTGATTAAAATGCCACAGTTTTATGTTGCCTTTTTCTTTTTTTAAATATAAATGCCTAATTTACGAAATAAATGCTTTTTGTTGTCTTTATTTGATAATTTATCTATTGTTTATTAATTTACTATTAAAATTGTCTATAGGTATTTTAATTAATTTCTATAACCGTTACAATGAAAGTGACTCCACTGAATGTATATTATTGTCTTTCAGTCAGTTCATAATTATTCTCTTCGCAACAATGAGTGCTGCCGTGCAAATATATATGGGAAGTATTGGAGAAATACAATATTGACAGAAACCTAATAGAAATTATTAAACAAATCTATAAAGATAACTCCGCTTATGTTAAAATGGGAAATATAATGTCTAATCCTATAAACACCTCAAAGGGATTGAAACAAGGGTGCAGTCTATCACCAATTTTATTTAATATTTATGTAGAATTTATATTAACGAAATGGAAACAAAGCTGCAAAGGTATGGGGATCCCAATAGGCAATAGATTTTTGCTGACATTACAATTTGCCGATGATCAACTGGTTTTAGCGCAAGACAATTTTGATATGGAATTCATGATAAAAAGGTTGAAAAACGCATATGAATCATGGGGTCTCACAGTAAATTTACAAAAAACAGAATATCTGGCAATAAATAGCAATGAAAGAGAAAATTTAGTATTGGAAGATGGAATCCAAATAAAGCAAGTGAAACAAACTAAATATTGGGAATGATTATGGATAACATCGAAGTATAGGCAAAGAGAACATAAAACATAGAATTGAATTGAGTAGCAAAATAATATCATCATTAAATTCCATATGGTGGGATAAGCATATTTGGAAAGACACAAAAAAAATATATTGGTAAAACATTGGTGGAATCTGTTGCAATGCACGGAAGTGAGGTATGGACAATCAATAAGTACTACAAGAATAGACTAATAGCTCTAGAAATGGATTATTTACGAAGAAGTGCCAGAAAGTCTAAATTAGAACGGGTCACAAATAAGGAAATTAGAAACATAATGGAAGCAGAAGAAAGCATAATTGAAAGAATTGAGGAAAAGGAATTAAAGTGGTTAGGACATGTTTTAAGAATGGAAGATGAGCGATGGCCGAAGCAACTATATGAATGGCATCCTAACAGAAAGAAGAAAAGAGGAAGACCAAGGTTAACATGGAAGGAAAACATGAAGACAGTAATGCAAGCTAGAGGGCTAAGCATCGAAGATGCCCAAGACCGTAGGCTTTGGAGGTTTGGCACGGGAAGACGGCAGCAGCTGTAAAAACCCGAAGATATATATATATATATAGCAGAGTGCGTTTTAATTACTGCATGTGTTTATTTGAAAAGCCAACAATGAGTGTGGGTCTAACTTAATTTTTCTTTCAGTTTTCATTGCAACATTATTGTAGCTAGCAGCAAGATGCCGAAATTCAGTGTTCCTTTACGCAGGTTACGTTAGTACTTACAGATCTGACGTATTTTGTACTGACGGTAACGTACTCACATGCAAAATATGCGAGCAGTCAGTGAACTACGAAAAGAAACATTTTATATCGTAATATATCAGTACAATCAAACACAGAAATGCACTTTCAAGGCTACTGGGAGAAGGTTTCTTTGCTTCCAACAGTAATTGCAACATAAGTCGAAATTCTCAATTTGTAAGTTTTTCTAATTGCCTTTTATTGACTATTTTAGCTATTTACAATGCCTTTTTCCTGCCTATTTTAGCTATTTACAATGCCTTTTTCCTGCCTATTTTAGCTATTTATAATGCATTTTGCCTGCCTATTCTAAGGATTTATTATGCCTAAACTTCCGGTCTCTGGTCATTATATATAGGGATGTTCTTCTTTACAACAGTAAACGGCGCCAGTTTGAGCTCTGTCTTCACAACGCGACTCCTGCCAATGTTCGTCACTTAATTCCGAAGTCACTGCTTCCGGTATTATACTAAATCGGTTGCGTTCTTATCTTCGATTCATTTGCAACAAGCCGTAAATACGCAAAATAATACACACGACGTTACAGAAAAAATATTGATTGGAACATCCCTTCAAGATGAGGAAAATGGAGTCTGGTATGCGTTCAATGGGTACCGTGTTTGGCCCTACCTTTTTTTGAGGGTCATATTGACAATATAAGTATAGGAATCAATCCTAGAAACATTATTATAGCTACGCAGAACGCTTTTCTGCTTATTTTCAACAAGACTTCGCCACTGCCCATACAGAGCATGCATATTTGGCTGAAATACGCCTTATATTTGGGAATAAGATTATAAGTATGGATCGAGGGCCTCGTCGCAATTCAGATCTTATTCCATGCGATTTATATTTATGGGGACATTAAAAGATAGGATGTATAGAAATTACCCGCACACGCTGAATGAACTTATAGCCAATATAAGAACTGAAATTCGATCAATCGGCGCTGGAGTAAAAATTTCATAACATGTGATATATGTGTGACTGTAAATGGAGTATATTTTCCACATCTATTATTAGCAAGGTAAGTAAAAATACTAGGAACATAATGAAAGCAGAATAAATTCTCACGTTCAGTAGCAGACTACATATTATTAGATAAGAAATATAATGAAGAAATAAGAACCAAACATCTACAGTGAGTGTTATAGATAAAATTTAAAATTTAAGATCTAACTGGCACCAGCATATAGAAAGAATTACATCCAATATACTCCTACAAATTTTGCTTCACTACCAACCCAAACGAAGAAGAAACGTTGGGCGCCCCATAACTAGATGGAGGGATACAGTTTCTTGGTGTGGAAACAGGTCTGTGGCCTAATTCACTGACGTAGAAGAAGAAAAATATGAATGAAAGCTTTCGCATCACCGCAGATTTGGGAGGCACTTCGCCTGGAGTTATGAACGCAGCAGTAGAGCTGGCGCTGTTTTCGGTGTTAAAGGAGAATAACATCCCTATAAGCTTTTTTATATATAGTCCTAAGAAGGTACCAAAAATACTACAAATTTAATGATAACTAAATACCACGGCGTTGCCCGGAAATATACTTATCCCGATCTTCTTGACATAAATGAGCTGAAAGACAAAAATGGTTACTGTGAGTTACCCGTAAAAGATAGACATATGCTGTCACGGATTTTTATTTGTAGATTTTTTAGATAATTCTATTCTGTGCACATTAATTTGGTGTATTTGTTATGGTTTAGGGAACATAAGCCATTTAATCGTCCAAAAGCGAAACCCAGATAGAATTAAAATGTAAACTTCTAGATGACCAAAGAATAACATAGGATAGGATCTCCTCCCCCTGTAGGGTCAAAGAAAGAGTTTCGATCTGTACTTAGTGCACCAATGCCCACTTTCTTTTAGCCCCGGCCCTATAGTACGTAGGGCAGTATGTTATATATGTTAACTGTCCCAGAAAAAATTTCTAAACGATACAAAAATTAAAAAATAATTTAAAAACATAACATTAAAATTGGTCAAGTAGTTTTTGAGTCCCGAGGTTTCGAGTTCAAACCCGGCCTGTGTTGGTCGATTTTTACGATGGAATAATCTACAGGACAAATCTTCCGGGAAAAAGTTGAAGCTGTGGGTTATGAGTTCGAAAATTTCCTGGATAAAAAAGAATCTCAAGCCTAAATTAGTGCCTCTGAGCAAAATTTAGCTGATCTTCCCCATCCGAGTAATACTTTATTTGCCTACTAGATGCCTCATTTAGGCAACGTGCTGAGCAGAAGTCACTCACTAACATCTGTAAGTAAATGAGGATAACTGAATTAACATTGGTCAATAAATTCCCACTGAAGGAGCATCCATGTCTCGAGAAACGTATGTGGTATATACATACATACTGTAAGTATATGGCGAAAACGTGATAAACATATTGAGAAACAATAGTTAGCATGAGATATGCTGAGCTAAACAACTTGTAGGGGTAATGTTGTTGCAGTGAAGCCAGGGATCGGGTGAAGTATTAGTCATTCAAAATATCTCTGCAGGCGGAAGAATTATGAAGCTCTGTTTGTTGTTACACGTGACGTCATATAAGGCAGTGTACACTGTCAGCGTCCCATGTCCCATTCCCCTCTGCACTCAAAGATAGCAGTGTCACGTGTTCTATGTCTGCATACACACGACTGCAGTGCCCTCCGTCAACAACTGCGCTTACTCCTTAAACGGGTAATACTATATATTTTCAAAACATAGCATTTACGTTATTCAAAACAGTAAGACTGAAGTGTATGCAACACTAATTTTGACATCCTATTTTCACCCTTCTCGCTCCCTCCTGGGGTGCTAGGAGTCATACTTTTTTTAATGACAATCAGAACTGTTACTATACAGCGACCTCGAAAATTACGGATTCGACACTTCGATCGCTTTTGATATCTTATTATTCACACCTTCTCGCCATCATAGAGGTGTCAAAATTTGGGCTTAAATAGCCTTGTGACTGTCACCAATCAGATTAGTGACACGAAAGCTATGGATTCGATACTAATATGGGTCTTTTTCGATTAGTTTAAAAGTCATCATATTAAATGACATCGGGATTGTAATCAATCAGCTCAGAGACCCCGACAGCTATGGATTCGACACTAATTTCGAAAATTATCAATTATTTTTATGTCACTCTGTCATTCTCTGGGGAGATGGGGATTAAACGAATGTTTAAATATGATGGCGATTATCACAAATGAGCTTGGCGACAACGAAAACAATGATTCGACACAAATCTTCATTTAATTTTTTTTCACCGCTTATCACACCTCTTAGGGGTACTAGGGATCAAACTTAGGTTTACGTCCCCAGTCAAATTAGCGACCCCATAAACTATAGATTCGACATTAATATCGCTCATATTCGATTTTTTACATGCCATTCCCTTTCATCCCTTAATAAGCGGCGTTAGGAGTGTGTTACTTCAACAGTATATTTTCCAGATTGTTCTATGTGTAATGAGTTTGGTTAAAATTATTCCAGTTGTTCTAGAGTTCTATATATATTGAAGGGCGCTATATCAAAACGTTGTAAGTCCAACATTCTCAAAGTGTGTTTTATTAGTTATTGACGTGTAAGTATCGTCTTACATTTGCACTAACAAAAGGGGGGAAATACCATGTGCCAAACAGAAATGCCAAGTGCAGTTGCCAGCCATTGTTGCGTCTTTTAGTCGGCAACTATGGCTGACCTGGGAAAGGTGTATCTCTCCTAGTTAAAAAAAAATAATAAATTCTCATTTGTGGAAGAAACGAGTGCATAAATTGTACAAAAATAGTGGAATGCCGTAACATCATCGAACACTAAACTCATCTCATCTCCAAAACAACCGACTAAGTTAAGAGCAGTGACTCCTACATGGGTCATTTCATAAGTCATGACAACTATTTTTTATCAGCCAATATCCGTAGCTGCTTAGGCCTACTTATTTACTCACTGGCACTATCGAACCGTAGGTTCATGGCCGTGCGGACATAAGCTCTCCATACATCCCTATCCTGAGCTAATGTTTTCCAGTCATTCCCTGTATAATCTACTTCCCTCAAATCATAGTTAATGTTATTCTCCCACCTCATTCTTGGTCTACCAACTGGGCGTTTTCCCTCTGGCTTTCCTATAAGAAGCTTCCATGCAAGCCTTTATTTCCCCATACGTGCAACATGTCCTGCCCATCGCGGTCTACGAGACTTATCTGTTCTTAATATGTCTGGCTTCCTATAAAGACCATGTAGTTCATTGTTATGTAGTCTTCTCCATTCACCTGTTTGTTCATCTCTCTTTGGTCCAAAAATTTTCCTAAGTACTTTATTCTCAAATACTTGTAATCTCTTTTCCTCCCTTAAAGTAAGAGTCCATGTTTCGCATCCATATAATATAACTGGTAGAATAATAGTTTTATATATTTTCAGTTTGACGTTTTTTGAAAGGAGTTGGGACATCAAGAGTCTCTGCAATGCATAATAGCACGCATTTCCAGAATTGAGCCTATGCTTAATTTCTTTGTGTATCTCATTCCTATTTGTGATTATTGTTCCTAGGTATTTGAGCAGGAAACTAAATTCAGTATATACAAGTGAGAGTCCCTGGAATATCTTTCACAATGGTGGTACAAATTGGAATCCAGATACAGAAGCATATGGGTAAAGGAGATTGGAAGATGCGTAAATAAAAATCGTTGTTTTACTTCTATTACATGTGAAGAAAAAAAAAGTAATATTCATATAACCCAGAGCTAACACCCTTCAAAATAATAACTGAAGATGCTGCTGCATGTGAAGCAGTTTGCAAACAGGGAGGGTATCTTAACAGTTGTTTCAAAGAAGAATGGTGCACACAGACTCATCACAAACAGCTGATGGTAATCAACACCTTCCTCATCGTTGGCAAAAATGTGTATCGACCTTGGAGGATTATTTTGAAGGGTGTTAGCTCTGGGTTACATGCATTTTTTTTTTTCTTTCGCGTGTAATAGAAGTAAAACAATGATTTCTATTTACGCATCTTTCAATGTCCTTTACCCATATGCTGCTGTATCTGGATTTCACTTTTGTACCACCATTGTGAAGGACATTCCAGTGACTCTCACTTGTGTATACTGAAATTTGTTTCTCTGCAGCTTTATTGGCTGATAAAAAATAGTTGCCATGACCTATGAAATGACCCTCTCGTATTAAAACAGCTATTAGGCTATGTTGTTTGTTTACATGTCAATTATTATACTATTGCTAGTGTACGATAACTACGTGAGTTTGAGATTATAATGGTTAACTGAAACACTGGATATTTTTAATTTAACGTTATTAATGATTCTTGGAATCAACGTACATACAACCTTTAATGTGATTTTAACGTTTACAACAGGAGTTATAGATTATAACTGACAAGGGAACCGTCAAACATTGCATGCCAGAACCTACCTTGAAATTTCTCCCAGATAAGTGTTGTGATGTACCATGGCCGTGTCCAAAAAATCTGCAGTCTTTAACTGCAAGGCACAGAAATCGAAGCCAGAATCCAGCAATGGCAAACCCACTGTGCGGAGCAGATGGACTCCCTGCATGAGTAAGAGCATAGTGAAGTGAGGTAGGACGCGGCGCGGACGGCAGGTAGTGAGGGTTATCCAATCTACCAATTCTATTTCTCCTGGCGCGACAGGCCTAGAAGGCCCTTAGCCTACCAGTCGGCTTCTGGCCTCACATCCATATGTGTCAATCACAGAGGTAGATGATCATCAGCCAGTGTAGGGGTGATGTAGTCAGCATGTCGAGTCCCCCAGCCGTTTTAGCTGGTTTTCTCAACCAGGAGCTGCTACTTATTGTAGCTACCCAAATACCTCACGATACTGGGTGGGTACCGGTTATACTGGCCGAAATACCATGAGAAAATGTCTTCCCCATGGAGACTCGAACCAGCGCAAGTCCCGTAACTCTGCGCCAAGGCTTCCTGCCTTAACCACTCGGCTACGGCGCGGGACATCTACCAATTCAGCAGTTGTATTATTTCCTTATGGCTAAAATGAGAAATCTGGCGCTGTATTTTAGTGACTTGCAGTTAAAAACGGCGGGTAATATTTTGGACACGACCTTTGTACATCACAACGCTTCTTTGGATGAAATTTCAAGGTAGGTTTCAGCATGCAATGGTTGACAGTTCCCTTGTTAGTAATAATAGAATATCTCCGTTTACATCTCGTGTTCCAGATGTCTTGAAAACGTTATTTTTTCCTCCAAATGTCTAACTCTATAGTGTCGTCTGGAAATGTTCCGTGAGTTCCGAGAATTCAAATCATACAATGAACAACAATAATATCTTAGACCTCTCGTTCGGCTTGCATTGGTGAGAAGACGAAGGCACGGCATGTATGGACATCCTGGTGACAGCAGGAGGCGACTTATGTTCCAATGCTTGTTTATTTTAAACATTTCTTACATGTATACAAGAAAACGTTTTGTGAAACATTTGGCATTTCACACAGACGAGCTCAGTTACTAGAAGAAACTATTTTGAGAGGAAATTTGATGTGAAGAATAATTTCAGAGGAACAAGACCAAAGAAAGACGCAGAAAATGCACGATTACATTGGGAAAATACCGACTCGTGAAAGCACTATGACAGAGATGACAATCGAAACAGAAAATATTTGTCACAAGATTTAAATGTAATAAAGTTGTATAAGGCTTTCATCGGTATATACACTATTGATAATAATAAACCTCCAGTATCTTGCCAATGTTTTCATGCCATATTTCTTAAATATTTTAATTTACCTTTTGGGAGCCCTAGGGTTGTCATCTGTTCTGCTTGTGACAGAGCCAAAATAGCCATAGATTCCAGACCGACAGAACAACAAAAAAACTGGAATAACACCACCATAAGCAGAGGCTGCTCAGCAGCATATGAGAGAAGATGCAATCATGACCAAGCTCCTCACATCAGAAACGCAGGTAGTATTATTTGATTTGCAGTACCAAATGTATCTGTCATATTTTGGCACACTCGAAAATGTACTAAAGCTGGCAGTTAGCGTTTGCCAATATGGGAATTCATTTAGAAGACGAAGAGATATGTATGTTCACCGCTGTGGTCTCGAGGTAGCGTGCTGCCTTGTCACGCAGCGGGCCCGGGTTCGATCCCCGGTCGGGACAGTTTTTCTGGGTGAGGTTTTATCGGGGTTTTTTCCTCACCTGTAAGACAAATGTCAGGAAAACTTTAAGGCCCAAACGGTCCCCGAAATCATATGGCCATCATCATTATCATCATCAACATCCTTCACCGGTGTGGAAAGCAACGGGAAGCTACCACACCTACAATTCCCTAGTAAAGCTGCAAGCATAACATGAAAATGCTACGATTGCAGTGAAGGATCTGCCTTCGTGCAGAATTACTATGGATGGATGGATGGAGATAGGTATCATGTTCCTGTGGGATGAAACTACATGTTGATGAGCAGCTTAAACCCCATATCGTTTGTATACGTAGTTATAACAAAGGGATTGCGGCTCAGTTAAAAAAAAATGGTTTTGTTGTCCGATAACTGCTGCGGACACTTGTGCAAAGGGGTACGAATGCTTTACGGAAATTAACCACAAGTACGTGAACACATATTTTTGTCTTGCGATCGGAACTTCGCAGTGATTTAAAAATCTAAACGAGGCTAGACCCATTGGTACCCCAATATCTTGTTGAATTAATAGCTCATGCAAAAATAAATGAATAAAATAAATAATCAATTGAGTTGGTGTTTACTTGATGAAAATCCATATTTATTAATTAAATAAAAGTAGTAGTAGTAGTAGTAGTAGTAGTAGTAGTAGTAGTAGTAGTAGTTAACAACACGGGGATCTTTGGATGGAAGTAGTAAACACGCATTCAAGAAAATGAATCTTTCCAAAGCAACCATTATAAAAGTTATAGAAAAAAATTGGTATGATACAGGTAAAGAAATGCTATAGATGCGTGATTTCAAGTTGATGTACTCCTAAAGCGTGTGTCAAAGTAAAGTTTTCAAAACCTGAATGTGGAAATGAAGAAAAATATTATACACTTATAAAAACAAAAGAAAGGCGGCATCAGCGCTATGCTACGATACTAGCTAATTACTCCGAAATTGTTTTATGTACGTTTACTGGTCTTGGAATGGACTTGCCTATTTCGTTGGCGTATTTTAAAATTATGAAATCTGGCGTTTTGGAGTGCAACTTCAAATTTGTTTGTAGCATGGAATAAGCGCAGGACCTTGATTTTTTTTCGTACTTTTTCCTTCTATTTCTCAATAAAATTTTGTTAAGATATTACGCATTTTGTTATTACGTTTATTGTCTCCCATAATTTTCTGGCACCTACGACCTTAGATTTCATATATTGTGACGGGACATTGTGGCGCCGTGGGCGAATCTTCCAAATATATCTGGAGGAAGTTTCAATTGGCTGGTGGCCCGTGGCTATTCTTCAGGATGCGTCTGGAGCGGAGCGTCTCAAGAGGCGAAGCAGCTCACAGCCCGCAGTTAGTTTTCCATGGACGTCTAAATGGGGTTTCTCGAGAGTTCAATCACGCGCTTTTGGGTCTCTTTGGAATCTTCTAGCGTACCTTCGCTTGCTTATATAAGATGTGACTAGAGACCGCAACTAATAGTGCTGAGATAGAAGTCGGCATGCGTAGTAGTTGTGGGTTGTGAGTTATAAGCCAGTTTGCGAAGTAGTTAAACATATGTCTGCATGAAGTCCGTAGTGATTTGGGAGGCGACAAAGTGCCAGTGAAAAGTTAACTCTTTCAGTGAACGGTAGGAAGAGACATGTGTGAATTCAGAAGCGCCAAGAATAGAAGAAAAATTGCAAAGAACAATTATTGTAAATCAAATAAAAGAAGATTAAAATATCCAATGAAACTATTGGCCGTTATTTAAAGAACAACAAGTTACAATTTGTTCAGGAGTGCGATATCCGTATACATTAAAACGAACCTAACAAGTCAATATCACAAATATGGAAGAACAAGAATTGAACAGATTAATATATGAAATGAAGAATTAGTGAAACAAAACCACGAGTTATCACAATAATTATCAAAACTGATTGAAATATCGAACCAATAAACACAGGATATGTTGTTAAACAGGTTGGTGACCCAAGATATAAAAAGTGAAATTACGAGAATAGATGACGAAAGATGGGACAGAGATTAAATCGTCAGGATAAAAATTGCCATCAATTAATCAACATTATTAAATAGGGGATGGAACTTAAACTAGATCAACCAGAGAAACATTGCCAGTTAGTAACAACTGAAGTTTCCGCTCTATTGAGTGATTCATCATTGTGGTCCGGAATTCGACAAACTGCCGATATTCAAAGCCCAATAACTGTAATCAAGACTCCAAAATTCGACGGAACGTCATGGGACATCTTCAAGGGCCAATTTAAGACTACCTGCGCCCGTAATGAATGGACTTTGGAAGAAAAGACAATGCAGCTGATAGCTTCTTTGAAAGACTGGCAATCGATATTGTACGCAATATCCGACCGAGGGCCGGCAGAGGACATCTTAGGAGCCCTAGGAAACTGTTATGGCCATCATAATCGCAGCGCTGCTTATAGTGCCCAATTTAAGGTCTGTGTCCAGCATGTCGGAGAGTTCCTACAAGAATGCGGAATGACGGTGGAACCGCTAGGGCACAAGGCCCTAGTAGGACTTCCAACAACGTACATCGACGGAGAGGCAGCATCCGACTTTCTACGAGGCATAAGGAACTGGGATAAGGAATACAAACCATCTTGAAGAATCCTTAAAACAAATGCAAGATATAGCATTACAAGCAGTTCTTGAAATTAATAATAATAATAATAATAATAATAATAATAATAATAATAATAACAATAATAATAATAATAATTTAATAATAACAAAAAAGAAAATGTTAACAGTGCTCCTTACAATTTTTTTTAGCAATACTGAGTTGAATGGAGCAAGGTATGACCAAATCCAGAACTTCAAATATCTAGGATTGATTGTTACCATAAATAATGGCATTTTAGTAAAAATCAATGATAAATTGGCTTCTGGTAATCGTTGCCTAAGAGCATTCAACAAAGTTATAACTCCTAGATGCATATCTAATAAAATCAAAGTAAGACTTTACAAAACAATAATTAGCCTAAACCTATTGTTGTATATGGTAGTGAAAGCTGGACCCTAACAGAAAAGGTGTCGCTAAGACATCAGACACTCCAACACTGACGCCCTATCTCGTTGATCCTGCCCGGATAACTACAACCAGTGTACTAAGGTTGAGCAGCATGAAATCGTCCATGCAATAATGACACACCCTGTCCCTAGTTGGAATGAAGATATCTTGAGGGAGTTGTTTTGATGACCATGGCTTCGGGCAGGTTCTGTGTGATGTGGTAGCTGGCAGTGATCTGCATGGGCAGAATCGCAGACCTCAGCACCATCTACAAGAGTTAATTAGGTCCAATGGAATTCCCTTTCAGGAATGGAGTTCTGAATAGGGTATGGGAGTCAGCAGATGGGAAGATGAATGAACAGATTGTTCTGTCCAGGAGTAATATTCGTGAGATACTCAAACAACACACTCCAGCATTTCTGTAGGACATCAAAGAGTAAACAAAACACTGGGTAAGGTTCGTCGACATTTCTATTGGCTATATCAATGGGGCGACATAGATAGATGGTACCAGCAAAGAGATATCCATGGAGCTAGCTGTGGTCTCAGAACATGGTGCAGGGGTGCCATGTTAGCAATACAACATAGGAGCTCCATTTGAAAGAATCACTAATTCATAATAGCACACATTTCCAGAATTGAGCCTACGTTTAATTTCTTTGTGCTTCTCATTCCTATTTGTGATTATTGTTTCTAGGTATTTGAATTCAGCCACTTCCTCAAAATTTCTCTCATTTGTCATTAGCTGTCCATTTCCATAATATGATGTATTTCTATGTGTGACCATATATTTAGTTTTATTGATATTTACTTCCAGTCCCAATTTCTTAGTGTTACTGAATATTGTGTGCGTGTTGTCCTTTAGTATCTTCTTGCTATCGCCCAATAAACTAACAGCTTATTAATACCATTGAGTTGTAGGCCTTCTTCATCAATATTTAATACATTTTTTAGAGCAACAGAACCTTTTTTTCTTGTAATTTTTGAAGTTGTTTTCTTTTGCCATTTCTTGCTGTACCATATTGATCGTACATTGTTGAATTGATATCCTTGTCAAAGAAGTTAATTTGCGGAGATATCTCTCATTACAAACAGGAAGAGGCAAGATTATCAACAGGAAGAGGAAAAATTATTGGTCTATGAGTTAAGTAGTCACCATAAAATCATAGATCATATCTAATCCATTCCAAGATCTTCCAACAACAGTTGATGTATCAACAATTGAAATATGCTATCTCCAAGGATTCTAACTATAAGTCGTAAGCTAAACATGGTGAATGTTCTCAACTCCTAGAAAATAGCACAATGTCCAGAAGAGACAAGTTTAAAAAAGTGATACAGGTCATAAAAAGCCTTCAAAGTTACTTTTCTAACTATGACTATCTTGGGAATCTTAACTAAATATTATTATCGTCTTCCCTCTTATATGATTGTGTGAAGCAGAATTTATCAATTATAAATTTATCATTTATAAATTAAGGATTTTAAATATTAATTTGATATTATTACCATCTCATTATAAAATACTCTCATTTTCAGGGATAAATTCTTGTACCAACATATAGTATAAGTAATTATTTATATTATAATTTATGTAGTATTTTACTCTAAAAAAACCAACAGAATAAATTATATGAGAATCCTTTCTTAGTGCTACAATACTTTGGACATCCCAAAATCACACCTAAACATTCAATACATATTCCAAGATTGTTTTAATGGGCATGATTATTACTCATACTGTATCATACAAAATAAATCTCAGAGCTTACCTGACAGTATGATGACTAAGAAAAGCCACACCATCTTCATCAGCTCCTCTTGATGCAAATACATTGATCTATTGATTTCCAGCTTAAACCACTTCAGTCTGTAAACTACAAATTAAAAATAAATAAATAAATAATAATAATCTGTTAAGTTATGTAGGTAGGAAATAACACTATGAGGTTTATTTTAATATCGTTTAGTTGTTTCTTGACTCACCTCATACTTCTTAACTCCCAAGCAGACTCGAGTTTCTTCACTACATTTGTGACATTCTCAATGCTGTATTACGTTGAGTTGTGAACGTAATACAGCATTGAGAATGTCACAAATGTAGTGAAGAAACTCGAGTCTGCTTGGGAGTTAAGAAGTATGAGGTGAGTCAAGAGACAACTAAACAATAATAATAATAATCTGTGTTTTGCTTTGTAATATAAAATTTCTGTAGAGGCTTTTGTAAAATCTCTTCTATGTCTTCTAATTAAGTATTCACTCTAACTCTATTTTTCAGAGTTTTTTAGGATACTGTCAATCATACATGCCATATGGTTACATATAACATTGAAAGCAGTTTAATTACAGTAAAACAATATTGTATAATTTCTTTTCAAGTCCACCTTATAGCTAAGTTTATATATCGCTACTTTCATGAAAATTAAAAAGCCATGATTCCAACAACAAACTACCATACTAAAACTGACAAATTAAAATTGAAATTGTTATTGTTACCTTGGCTGTTTACCCATTTTTACTTATTTATAACTATCATGTTACAAATGCATTATGCGATGGTTGTAACATGTTTTCTTAGTTCTCTTTTCAGAAATATATATTATCAATAAGTCTGAAGTTCTTATAAATAAATATCCTCAACTCATGTCCAACTCAGGGTCGGAAATGATAAGATGAGATGAAGCCTCCTATATAGAGGTCTGTGAATGACAAAGGTGCCGGCTAATCATACCTGACGCATCATCATGGGGCAGATGAATGAAATGAAATGAAACAGAGGAGATGAGTGTGGAGATATGGTGGAATGAAATTCTGGCAGGGGAAAATAGAAGAAAATCTTGAAAAAAACATGCCCAAGCTCCATTTTGTCCACCACAAAACCCATACGGAGTGACTGAGATTCGATCTCAGGACCTCAGCGGTGATCTAAAGTAAAGTACTTATATTTGTTTTATTTTATAATTCTCCAATATCATATATCAGAGTCATGCCTGGTAATTCCAATAACATGTAACTATTCCTAAGTTAAGATAATCGGAAATTACTGCTTTTAAATTAGCTAGAGTTAATTAGCATATATATATATATATATATACGTGTGTGTGTGTGTGTTATGAAAAGAAAAATTAATGCTTGAATTGGGATTTTTTTTCATGACTTTTTGGCTTTCATTGCTTAATGTCAAAACTTAATTTTAACATAAAAAATATATATATGTATACATGCATACACAGTCAATACTAATGAAATTCATATCAAATTCCATTGAGGAGAATAGTCATAAGATAAAAATTAAAATATATACCTCTTGGCAGGTGCTGTCATCCTCAACTGTGTTAAATTATTATATTTAAAATGTTATCTGGAGGCCTTCCAGAAGTTAACTTCCATCATCAGCACCACAGACAAAGTGGTCTATGATATTCTCTATGGCACTTGGTGGCAAGCAGACATGGCATCAGTGCTTGTTCCTGATGAAAAGAATTTGCTAGAGTTGGCTACTAAAATTACTGTATTCATATTTTTTACTAGCCATGAAGGTAGAGAAAGAGAAGGAAGTAAAAACAGAGAGAGAAAGAGAAAGATTGATTGTGTAGCATAGGACAGCATTGGTCCTTGTTCACCAGTAAAATTACATGTGCTGATGTTAGAACTACTTGTCTCCAAGTGCTGTAAAGAATGTCACAGAGTATTCTATATATATATATATATAACAAAATGTTAATTAAGATAGATAAGTATCCAACTCTATGAATTGATATACATTTACAATTTACAATTTTCATCAAATTCAATTGGCTGCAGTGAAGCAAAAGATCTTAATCCATTCTCGATATACAGACTTCTGTCACATAATGTTTATCCTATGAAGATGTAATGCCAGACAGTCAGAATCAATAGATCTATTCAGATAAAATTACGATGATAAATTCTGCATAATAAAATTACATTAATCTTGTGTATGGTGTTCCCAGCTTTTGTCTTTAGAAACTTTTATAGCTCATTCAAATTTGTGTTGATTTTTTAAAGTATTTATTGGATACTGAATATAATTGATAGTACTGTGTTAATATGAGAATATAACATTCTTAGCCTTGCCTCCAATCATTTATTTCAAAACTCTCAATATAATATTTTATCATTTGAATTTTCAAAATCACAATTTTCAACTCTGCTTTTTTCTACTATGTCTCTCCTTTCAGGCTTCCCCTGTTATTCTGTACATATGCAACTATTTTCCTTAATGTTCTTTACACAAGTTTCCCTTAGAAAAGTACAAGTATATTGTTCATCAATAGAAAATCCTATTTCATTTGTTCACTTTTTGTGGAATGTCCAGTTATGTTCATAAGATTAAAGTTTTATTCCTGTATCTTTATATGTTTGTGCTGTCCACCGCTGTGGTCTCGGGGTAGCGTGCTGCTTTTCACGCAGCAGGCCTGGGTTCGATCCCCGGTCGGGACAGTTTTTCTGGGTGAGGTTTTTATCGGGGTTTTTCCTCACCTGTAAGACAAATGTCAGGAAAACTTTAAGGCCCAAACGGTCCCCGAAATCATATGGCCATCGCAATCATCATCATTCATATTCATCTTAGGTTAAGTTTAGGATTAGGGACTGTCCTGGTGCACCATTATCATCATCATCACCCATCATATCATCGGGACAACGTAACCCTGCCTTCCAGCCGCCCCAACCTCAGAAGTGGGTTACAAGTACGCCATGCCAGGAGAGAAACCAGGAATGTCGAAAGACAAACCTGGGGCATTTGAAAAAAAATATATACATGTGTGTTTGTGCTTATGTTGTTTATTAGGTATCTGCTGCCACCTCCAACTTAAGCAAATATGGTAATATTCAAGGAATACATAAAATGTAAGTAAGTAAAGTAATCCCACAACAAGCCCAGAGGTCCTTGGGGTAGTAGGAGGTTAAGGCTCCCACTTTTTCTAGACAATCGGCACTTTTATGTCAGCCGGGTTGTCAGCCCTGCGTGACGGCCGCCTTTACCCCCAGAACAAGCATCTGGTACTCATTTCCGTTAGAGGCTGAGTCGACCCCAGGACCATAGTGCCGACAGAGAGTTTGGGTCAGTTTAAAAATCCTGACCCCAACGGGACTTGAACCCTTGACCCTCTGGCTTGTAGCTCAGTGCCTTAACCACTACGCTACGGCGTGCCCCCATAAAATGTAACTATTATAAAATAAAAACAAATTATTTTACACAAACAGAATACTCTATTAATATACATGAAATAGCATATTTTTAGACCATCATAAGCAGTTTGTGCTACCAGTACTGTGTAAGATTAATGGAATATCTAAATTATAAATGACCAATTACTTCAAAGTAAAACTAATTTATATTATTTAAGTAATCTTAACAAATGGGGGAAAAAACTTTTCATAAGCATCTGTTACCTCCTGATTTATTTTAATAACAGATGTTTTAGAATACTTTGGTCTCCCACTATTTAATTTTACCACAGCCTTATTTAAGCAAGTTTACAAATTAATATTAAACAGAATTTAACAAAATTTAAGTCTTTTTTTATCTGAAGGTACATTAGAGTATAATCATCTGAAAAATACAATTACTCACAAAGTATTCAACTAGATCCTCATTTACAAACAAAGGGGTTTTTTTGAGAATATTTGAACTGTAGTGTGCAAATCTTCACATGAAGAATTTTGTTGTTGGACACTGTAATATGAACAAAAAAAAAATCAAAGAAAATTACATTAATACTAAGTTTTTAAAATAAACTGCATATTTTAATCTAACATAAATATTTAACACTTATATATAACAAATAAAAGATTGCTAACAGTTAGGGGGATTTTTTTTGCCCTGATAATGAACTAGGCAGTGTTGTAATACACTTGTAAAGGAGGAGACATGCTCTTTCTTCACCAAATTATATTCAATTTTGTGATATAAATGTATATCACCTACTATTTACAGTCAAATTTTGTTTATGGGCCAATAACTCCTATTTTTTTTTAAAACATCACCATTTCTTTACAGTATACCACCATTAATATCTGTCAAAGAAGTGCTATACAGTATATCAGCTTAGTTCATAAGGGTAAATGCTGGGCTATTATTAAGGCAAAGGAGGTTGAATTCCTTTGCCCTGCATGGTTTTTTAGTTTAATGGTTTTATAATTATTATTATTATTATTATTATTATTATTATCATTATTATTATTAGTTTATAATTCTTGTGATTGAATTTTCATTATTGTCAATTCTGATACATATATGAATATAATACTCCAACAGTTATTTACACACACACACACATTTATATATACATGCCCCTAATGTGTTTTAGTTGCACCTTTTTTCAATTCAAGCACATTCTGCACTTTTTTTGTCCCTTAGCTGCATTGTATTCCCAAAATAATGTGTATATATTTTTTTTATATTTCTTCAAATATGCTTTCAAGGGTTGGTAACGATGTGTGGTATCAGTCCCACATCACATTACTTCCACTTTAGTGCAGTCTCGTTAGGCTATTCCTTTTAAATTAGTTCCCACCTTCTTGCACCACAGTTATGCGAAAGCTATTATTTAAGCAAGGGAGATTGTTGAGTGCATAAACAAATGTTTCAGTTCAAAATAATATTTCACTTGTGCAGTCTGCTATTTTCCTGAGTGACCAGTATACAGTATGCCAAAACCGAATGTGAACTCCTACAAACTACATGATTTTGTAAAACAGTTTAATGCAGATGGAATTCAGAGTGACAGATCTGTTATGAGGTGCATTCTTTGTGATATTTCAATAACAATTGATGAAAAACACCAACACAATCGTATTACTCAGCATATAGATAGTGCAAAACACGAAAAATAAGGAACTACAAAGCAATAAATGTGTATTGTGACAACAGTTTATTGGTGAGACACTGCCTTCTTCAAGTTTAATAAATAACAAACATTTTTTTAATGATACAGCAAAGACATTTGTGGCATGTGGTATTCCTCTTTCTAAACTTAAAAACCCTATTATGAAAGCATATTTGGAGAAATATACTGGGAAGTCTGTCCCAGATGAAAATCATACCTTCAACCTCTGTATGAAGAAAAATTAAAACAGATCAGCCAAGTAGAAGGTGAAAACCAGTTGAGATATTGAACTTTTTTAGATATGATCTAAACATTTGAGTTGTTGAATAATATCTGCTTTAACAGTTTTCTGGACTTGTGATTTCAATAACATAATGTTCTGGGACTTGTCTTACTCAGACTTTTTAATATATGACAACATGACTGAATTTTGTGTCATGAGTTACTTGGTGTAATTGGTTTTGGTACTCTTTAATGACAATTCACATGGGAAATTTGCACCTTCTATTTATAAAAATTGCACCTTTTTTGCACCTTTTTCTGCTAAATTGAAGCACCTTTTTCACCAAAATTTTGCACCTAAAATTCCTAGCTCTAATAATAACTGTAAATAACTATATATATATATATATTTGTTCAATGCCACCAGGTTGTCATTTCGACATTCTTAGGTATTCTCTCCTGGCATGGTGTTATTGTAACCTACTTCTGAAGTTGGGGCACCTGGAAGGTGTTGATATATGATAGGTGATGATGATGGTAATGAGTGCCAGGAAAGGCCTTAATCCTAAACTCCATTAATATGTTAATGATGATAATGATAGCCAGATGATGCTCGGGTTTCCTGACATTTGTCTTACAGGTGAGATAAAACCCCAAAAAAAAATCCATCACCCAGGAAACTTGCCCTGACTGGGGATCAAACCCATGCAGCATGCTACCTCGAGACCACTGCAGTTAGCAACTAAATTGTCACTAGTGCTTTTCAACTGTGCAAAGAGTTATTACAGGAAGATATTATTGAAGACAATGTAAGTGCAGTTCTTACCAAGAAAGTTCTAATGGTAACCAAGAAACAATGTAGTCCCACCATAGCTCATAAGGGTCATAAAAGGCGACTAGAATGGATACCTTGAGCCTGGGGGTGTAGCTCGGCCACCCAGTCCCAGAGGACATAAATGTGGGACTTGATCTTCCAGGTTGGTTTAGTATTTAAGGTTGGCAAACTCACACCTTAAAACAAACCTTATGAAGCCACAGAAATGGATGCATCCCAATATAACAAAATAGCCAAAGAAAGTAGACACAACCCCGAAAACTATGCTTTTAGAAAGTGACAACACTGTACTAGCTAGTGCACTTCAAATGCTAAAAATGAATTAAATAAGATATAATGCAGATATATTGGCAATCCAAAAAATGAGATTGACTGGCAACAAAATAATGGACAAGAAGGATTATAAAGTATTTTACTGTTGTGTCCCAAAACAGCATATCATCCTTATCTTCTGAGGGACCATGTATGTTTATGATTACAAAATCATGTTACATATGATATCTTATTGCTGACAACTTAATATCTCATATAGAAGAGTGGATCCTCTTACAGACTAAAAAACTGTTCTGAACTCTGATCTCGTTGCACCCCCATAATATAATACAAAGCTTCCTGATTCCTGACTACCTTCTCCTGGTCATCTAACTTCCTGCAAAGCAACTATATCCAAGGGTGATTTATCTAATTTCTGCATTAATACCTTAGCACCTTGATATTATATAATTTCCTAACATCGATGTTCCTACGAACATTCCCCTATGTTTGAGCCTTTGGCATGGATTCCCTGAAGTAGTTCCCACCCGGAGAATCAAATTGGGAACTATCTTACCTCCAGAAAATTTTACCCCTGTGGAACCCATGACTATGTTTCTTGATTATTGTATTTTTATGGTGAAATATCATCACATTCTTTCAAGCAAGGTACTTTTTTCATCTGGCTTATCGCCTTTGACCTCTCCAGTATGGGTAACCCTTTTGGCAGCAATGCTATCACCAGCATAGCTCTTGGGGTCATTTAAGCATGCAAGCCACTCCACCACGACAAGGCAAAGATACCAAGGAGGGCTTATTAAATACTATCAAATCTGAATTAATGTTCAATAGTACAGACATACCAACTTATTTACAATATAATGGCAACAAAGCAAATTCCAATCTATTGCTAGTGTCCTGATATTAGCTGCAACACTAGCAGAGAGATACTTGATGATCCTGGAGGTGGTCATCAAATCAACTATCAGATGTTCATTATATTATTTTGAGTCTGATTATCTTACCTCAATATTAATGTTGATTTGTTCTTGAACATGTTGCTGAAGATGATTGGGATCCAATCGAAACATGTTCAAGAACAAATCAACATTAATATTGAGGTAAGATAAACAGACTCAAAATAATATAATTAAAAGAATTTCAAAATATTACTTCCTAAAATAAAATATCAGATGTTCATTTACCAAAAAGAAATAATTATCTTACTCCAAAAACATTCTTGAACTTTAAGAAAGCAAATTGCTCTTGAGAGAGAACTTAACCTTAATAACCTCAACTTATATCAACACCCTGGTAGAATATGACCTGCATTTAAGCAGCATTAAAATAAAAAATAAATATGTCCAACTCAGGGTCAGGTCAAGGAATGAGATGAGATGAAGCCCCTATATTTATAGAGGTCTGTGAACTACAAGGGTGCTGGTTGACCATCCCTGATGCACTGTCACAAGGGTGGATGAACAAAACGGACGAGATGAGTATGGAGAAATGGTGGAATGAAATTAGTGGCAGGGGAAAACGGGAGAAACCCCAACAAAAACCTGCCCAAGCTCTGTTCCGTCCACTACGAAACCCACATGGAGTGCCGAGACTCAATCTCAGGACTCCAGCGGTGAGAGGTGAGCATCTAACCGCCTGCACCACAGAGCCACCTCAAGCTATATTATAAAGAGTAAATGTAAGATTTTCATCCCTGCAGGAAAGCAAAAAAAATAAAAAATCATAAATCTTTTTGAAATAACAAACTGTACAAGGTGAAAATTGATCAGGGCAATTAAGATAATGTTCCTCATATTTCCAAGATGCAAAAGTTGTAAGGAGTGGAGATGTGCCTCAGCTACTACCAAGAGGCAATTCTCCAGAAAAAAATAACTGTTTTCATACTTTTAAGTCAAAAATAGGTTATAGAAAAGATAGCTTAAAAACATATTTTTCCTAAGCAAGCTCCACAACAAATCATATTAATGAACCTATTGTCATGAATAAGGCCAACATGCACACACTATTGAGAAATTGAGACTGGAAATAAATATCATTAAAACTAAATATATGGTTACACATATAAATACATTATATAATGTAAATGGACAGCTAATGACAAATGAGGGAAATGTTGAGGAAGTGGCTGAATTCAAATACCTAGGAACAATAATCACAAATAGGAATGAGATGCACAAAGAAATTAAACATAGGCTCAATTGTGGAGGTGCATGCTATTATGCATTACAGAGACTCTTGACTTCCCAACTCCTTTCAAAAAACGTAAAACTGGAAACATATAAAACTGTTATTCTACCAGTTACATTATATGGATACGAAACATGGACTCTTAGTTTAATGGAGGAAAGGAGATTACGAGTATTTGAGAATAAAGTTCTTAGGAAAGTTTTTGGACCAAAGAAAGATGAACAGACAGGTGAATGGAGAAGACTACATAACAGTGAACTTCATGGTCTTTTTAGGAAGAACAGTTAAGGTCTCATGGACTGCAATGGGCAGGACATGTGGCACAAATGAGAATGAAAGATGTGCATGGAAGCTTCTTGTAGGAAAACCAGAGGGAAAATGCCCAGTTGGTAGACCAAGAATGAGGTGGGAGAATAACATTAACTATGATTTGAGGGAGGTAGGTTATACAGGGAATGATTGGAAAACATTCACTCAGGATAGGGATGTATGGAGAGCTTATGTACCTATGGGTTCGATAGTGCCAGTGAGTTAGTTAGTTATTGTCATGAACAAGAAACCCCTTACTTATGATACTAAAATTACAAACTCATTTGCATCACATTATTCTACATCACAGAAGAAAACAGCCTATATGATAAAACATGAAAGAAACCTAAAGAATGAAAATCACACAAACTTTCTATCCATCCTTGAATAATGTGTACAAACATTAAATGAAGATGGCGTTAAAAGTAAATTTATACACTCAGATCTTGGTTCAGATAGAATTTTTTCTCTTCAAAAAAATAATTCAACATAGAATTCAGTTCCAATAAACTTGGCATAGCCATATCTAAAATTAAATAGAATAAAGCCCCTGGAGAAGATTGGTATATTCTTTGAATACTCACAGCATTGGGGGGAAAACACATGAAAAACAATGCTACTCCTCTCCTAACAAAGTAAGGAATCCAAGAGACCTCACCCAAGAGAGAAAAAAGCCACAATAATCCTGGTACTTAAAAGGACAAACCCAAGTCAGATATCTCAAGCAATGAGATAATATTTTTAAGTAGCATCCTAACCAAGACAATAGAGTAAATATTCAATTATAATTATATTATAATTTTTAATGATTATACCTCATAATGTTTACTTCCCAACATTAATTAAATATATAATTATATTATTTTCAATCTGATCATCTTTCCTCAATATTAATGTTGATTTGTTCTTGGACATGTTTCAAAACAAGTCAACATTAATATTGAGGTAAGATGATCAGACCAAAAATAATATAATTAAAATAACCTCAAAATATCACTTCCTAAAATTAAATATTCAATTATAAACTGAATTTGTATTTGGAAACTCAAAAAATGTCAAATCCTTGACCAAGCTGGCTTCAGATAAAATTGTTCTACAGAACTGGAAGTTGTAATCCTCAGACAGCAAATCAAGGATAGTCTTGATGAAGAACACATCCTAAGAGCAGTGTTTGTACATTCAAAGAAGCTGATAATCCAATATGGAAAACAAAACTTACTAAAACTTTCAGAGATTAAAATCAGTGGTAAAATGTTTAACTGATCAAATGTTTATCATAAGTTATGCCACGAGTGATTTCCAATTTATCTAGAGAATTTGGAAATCAAGAGTGGCATTTGTTAGGACTATTTAACGAATAAAATTAACCTGTTTACCCACAAATCATTATTTAAATATAGTTATTTAAAAATATATATGTATTTAATTTAAAGGACGATGTTTGAAAACAAATGAGAAACGTTATGTTTCATTCGTTCATCACTGCAACCAGATCATATTTATTGCCAAATAGAATTGCAATATTGTATATTTTCTAGTGGAGAAAAAATGAAACAAATCATTGCAGGTTATTAATTAATTTTTTATGTCTATGATGTAAATATGTCAATTATATTTTCGTGCAACGTTAATTCCTGGGAAATAATATGTTTAAGAAAGTGCAAACAATTGTTTCCTTTTTTATGGTATAATCAATTCCTACAAATGTTTTTCTATTATATCAGAATCTGGTTACATCCGTGCATTATTTATACAATCTGGGAGCTACTTGATAAAATGAATTTCATTCAATTGAGATGAAAAACGACTGTGATTGGTTGTAAATCAAAATTCATTGAAATGTGATTCGGCATTGACTGTCATTTGGGGCATGAGTTAAATAGTCACACAACGATATTGCAGAGTTAAGTATGGAAATGCTATCTCAAAACATAAAAAACTATGCATGAGTTTATAACAGGGAGCCAACTGCTCTCTATTCAACATTTTCATTAATAAATAAAAGCTGAACTTACAGTGATTCCACAAATCACGACCCTTTTGTATGCTAATGATCTCATATTCTGCAAATGCAAATAAAAAAACCTTAAACAAGGGACTTGAGACATTACACTCCTGCTGCACTGAAAATGCAATGACTACTGTCAATCCACCTCCAAAATCTATGTGAAAATTAGATTTTTACACAGTTAGGTAGAGTGTTTAGTCAACTATTGATCCTGAAAATAATTTTATCTCAACTCTCGCAGATAACTATTTTATAGATAAAATGCAAATTCTGTTAAGTATTTTTGTATTAAACTGTTCGTTTTAATTCACAATACGTGTTGAGAATACACACAGTGGCTTTCAACCTATGATTCTTTTTCATAAGAAAGGAAAAATCATGCCTAAACTTGGGGTTGGTGTTAATTAGCCTTTATTTACCTCATAAAAATCACTGTGATACATTACTTTTTTTTAGGAAATTAACTCTACTATGATATATGTTTAAATTTCAGAGAAGAAAATTTCTCCCAAGATTTGGCTTACAATCCCTAAAAAAATTAATATACTTCCTTCCAAGTATTAGGCCAAGGCCTGTTATGATCCTATAGAAAATTTTCCCTCCAGCATTTCATAGGATGGCCCAGTGATCTTCGTCCTCTTGGTATATAATTATAAACAGCTTTGGGGATCCAATTTGAACTCATTCTTTCAAGTTGGTGTTTCCAATTTAGTTGGTACTGTTTAATATATTCCAAAGCAGTTTTCTAACCATGATTAATTTTTAAGTTTGAAAATGGCCACATATTCTCTTCCTTCAAAATTTCACAGAACAATTTCCTCTTTACTGATACTGTTTGAATTCCTTGTACCATACTTCATATACCTGGTGCATGTGTAATGTTGAATGAAATTTAATCAAAATCAAAGTGGGAGGTAACGCTATGAGGTATTTACATTTATGAATCAGTTGGAGAAAATGTTTTAATATCTCACCCCATAAACTTGTGTGATTTCATTATACCAGTTACAAATGTATAAACATGCAACTCCAACTTCAGAGTTGGAATTTGACTGAAGACGGAAGTAAAATTATACTTTTGAAACTGGTATCATGAAAACACGCAACTCCAACTCTGGAGTTTGGCTGGAGATGGAAGTAAAATTATACTTTTGAAACAGGTATCGTGAAAACACACAACTTTATGAGGTGAGACATTAAAACATTTTCTCAAACTCATTCATAAAAAGTTGAATGAAATGTTGGCTCAACATACTGTCTTGATGATGTTCAACAGTCGTGGCTTGGAATTTCTGGTATAAGCTTTAACCAAGCCTGAATGGAATATGACATCATTTCTATATTTCTCTCTAGAGAATATTTTTTTTGTCTGTCTTTTTTGATTATTATTTCACCATGATCTTAAATGCCTGTATAACACTGTACTGCAATTTCTCTACACATTTGAATTTTAATCCCCCCAAAAAGATCAAGAGGAGGAAGAACATGTGGGAAACATGAAATACATAGAAGAGGAAAAGAATGTAAATTAAAATAATGATAAACAATAAACTAAGAAGAAACAAAAAAGAAAGCAGAGTAAGTATGCTGTCTCCCAGGAGAGAAATAAAGTAAATAGGTTAGATTAAGTGCAGCAATGCTTAAAGCTTACATCATTAATGCCAAGTCACTACTGTCGAGTATCAACTCCAAGACAGTATGCTGAGCCAATGTTTCATTCAACATAAGACATTGAGGTGTACAAAAAAAAAATTTTACGAATTTCAAAACACACATGGTTTAAAAGTTTATATATTGGCCTCAAATAAATGTAGAAACAATTTTATGCAAGTCCGATAACTATTCACTGAGGCACAGTCCCTTTGAATATAAAAAGTTTGTAAAAATAGCAAATTAAGAATTTCAGGAATTTTACCATAACTTTTTGTAATTATATTTTGCACAGATTGATTCAGATTTCAGCAGGTATAGAATTGTATAAGTGAAAATTGGAGTTGGTTCTTGACAAGGGTAGAGGCTACTGGAAGAGCGAGTGTATACTCCAGTTGCAGTTCAGAGGTTTTGTTCTCAGAGTTAGAGTTGTACTATTTTAAATAAACTATAAAATGGCAAAGAAGATGCTACAACAAGAAAGAAAACATTAAAGTTGAAGCAGTATTTTGTACAGCAGAGGACCTGAGTTTGCGAGTCAACTTTTCAGATGTTGGGGGATTATTTTTATGCCCATTTAACTTTGAAAGGAGATGGAAATAAAGAACCATAGAAATCTGACATTTCACATACTGTGGTAAAGAAAGTGAAGGAAGCATTATTAAAAGCACCTGTTTTTCAACAGCCATAATTCGTCAGATCCAGCAAATGATAACAGGTTACCATACTAAAGTTTCAAACATTTAGAAAAAAACAATTTATCAACCTTTACATTAAGGAGAATTCTAAACGAGTTGCTTAACATTTGTACTTCTATGTAGGTGACATACCAATATACATATTGTGTATGAAGTGTTGTAAGATAACGGAGAGAGAGAGAGCTACTATTTACTTTTGTACTACAGCATGGCATCTAATCTTTAGTGGATGAAGAAGGCCTACATCTCAATGGTATTAATAAGATTTTGCTTTATGCTGATTGTATAGTATTATTAGGCAATAACGAGGAGATACTAAGGGCCAACACAAACCTTCTACTGAGGAACACTAAAAAATTGGGGCTAGAAATAAACATCAATAAAGCTAAATGTATGGTCACACATAGAAATACATTATGTAATGAAAATGGAAGTTAATGACAAATTAGGGAAATTTTGAAAAAGTGGCTGAATTCAAATACCTAGGAACAATAATCACAAACAGGAATGAGGTGCAGAAAGAAATTAAATATACGCTCAATTCTGGAAATGTATTACAGGGACTCTTGTCATCCCAAATTCTCTAAAAAAAAACATTAAACTAAAAATATATAAAACTGTTAATCCTCCATTTATATTATATTAATGCAAAATATAGGCTCTTACTTTAAGGGAGGAGAAAAGATTATGTGTATTTGAGAATAAAGTTCTTAGGAAAATTTTTGAACCAAACAGAGATGAATACAGGTTGAATGGAGAAAACAACAAACAGGGATCTACATGATATTCATGGGAAATCAGATGTAATAAGAGCAGTTTTACATATGTAGATTGCAATGGGCGGGGCATGTGGCATGAATGGGAAATGAAAGAAGGGCATGGAAACTATTTACAGCAAAACCAGACGGAAAGTGCCCAATAGGAAGGCCAAGAACTGGGTAGGAGAATAACATTAATCATGATTTGAAGTAATTAATTATACAGGTGATGATTGGAAAAATTAGCTCAGAATAGGGATGTATGGAGAGCTTATGTCCATGTGGCCATCAGCCTATGGGTTCAATAGAGCCAGTAAGTTGTTATAGGAGAGAGAGCATTTTTGATAATCGATAAACAATAAAGAAAATGGGTTTAGATAATGTAGATGTCAGTACAACTAAGCAATTTGAAGCAAAATAAACAGGATATAAGTGTGTGAAATGATGAAAAATTACATATTTCAAATTCAGGGACTGCTTCAAAACAATCAGGTTGGAGTACTAATGAAACATCAGCAATGGACTCAAAACTGACAGTGATTTTCAATGTACATATCCATTTATCTCCATTCTTAGCTAATCTGTTCAAGGGAAATTTTGAACACAAGATAATTAGTGGACATCGTTTAATTTTCAAATCCTGGTGCAAATATGTGGATGACATAATTGCAATAGTTAATCTTAAACAGATAGATGATGCATTGAAATTATTGAACATTCAAAGTCAAACTAATGGTTTACTATGGAAATGGAAATTAATAGAGAAATACCATTTTTAGATCTCAACTTAAAAAGGAATGAAAAAAATAAGATAGAATTTGGAATTTACAGAAAGAAGACACATATAGATAACTATATAAAAGCTTCAGGTTTCAATCACATAGCTCACAAAGAAGCAGTTTTCAATAGTTTGACACATAGAAAATTATGAAAAAGAACACATAATCAACATAGCCACGAAAAATGGTTTTGCAGAAACAATAGTGGCTGCCCATGCATGGTCAGAAAAATATCTTATTGAGAAATAAGCTAAATTATTAAAACAAATAGAAAAATCAAAAGAACTGTTTGGGAAAAGATCTACATTCAAAAGAGCAAAAAGAAGAAATTGATGAACTTTGAAATTCCTGTGGAGAATGACCTGGTTTCGAGGTTTTTCAGTCTGCCAATGGATGGAGTGAAGGACAGCTCTTCAAGACGACAGAACAACGGTCGTGACGATACTGAGGATGGAACAGAAACTATGTTCCGAAACTAGTTTATAATCATATAAGAGAAAAAATATGAGGTGAGTAATAAAAAATTCTACCTAAATCCATTTAGAACCTAAGAAAAGAAGTCAAAAGCACAGATTAAAAAAGAGAAGTAGGGCTCCTCTTATCCTTCTTGCCAAAATTAAATACAAAATTGAAGTTCCAACAAGAAAAGTTGCAGCTACTGCCAGTACCTGTTAGAAAACCTCAGTGTTGTATCTAAAAAGAATCCCAGTAAAGTTATAGACAAAAACAAAATACAGAGAATAATACAGAACAAAAAGAAAGTTTCCAGGAAACATTTACGTGAGGATATCATTTGGAATCTACTTTGATCCACAGCTATGATCTAGGGGTAACATCATCTCAAACACAGCAGACATGGGTTCAATTCCTGATCAGGCAGGCAAGTTTCCTGTGAGTTTTTTTTTTGGACTTTTTTTCCCTCGCCTGTAAGACATATGTCAGGACACTTTAAGGCCCAAATAGTCATCAAACCTTATTTGGTCACCATAAACACCACATTCACCTTGTCCAGTATGAATTGCATTATTATTAAATTGTAGATAATTCATATTATTGTTAAAATATGTAAAATTTTAACTCTGGAGAAGTGGGAGAGAAGATCTTTACATCTTTAACTCCATCAAGTAAAACAAACCACAATCAGTATTAATAATAATAATAATATTATTATTATGAATATATGAGTAAATGGTGTTTGTTGTTGTTTCTGAGATGGCCTTGACATTGAGCTGATCACTTATCCAGAGAGGCCCTCCATGTCCTTGTGTGGCCAGAAAAGTATGCTTTTAATCCAGTTTACAATCCTTTCGACATTTCATATCTCTGTAAAACACTGATAGTGTTGGGCAAGTAGCCTACCTACAATGGGAGGTTTAAATTAAGGAAAAGAATGGAATCTACTTCAACAGATGGAAGGATCAAATTTTGACATTGGTTAAGAAAGGAACCAATATTCATAGGACTAGCACTAATGAAGATCATTACATAATTTGCTCTTTATTATTCATAAAAAATACATAAATTGAATAATCTTTATGGTCCCTATATCTCAATAAAATATTTAAGCAACCAAATTTTGACACATCGTTTCTATAATCAAAATACAACTTTTAGGGCTGGCACAATTATTAATTGAAAGAAAAAAATGTTTTGAGATCATTTTTGAAACATCCAAATTGCACATGCACTGGGTATGTGAAGCATGGTGCAAGGAATTCAAACAAGTATTGGTAGAGAGATAAAAGTTTAGTGAAATTTTGTGGGAAGAGAATGTGTCCATTTTTAAACCTCAAAAAGACCAGTATGATACAAATGTAATTTCAGAGAAGGAATTATCTCCCAAGAAGATTCTGATTTCCACACCCATACAAAAGAATGAAGCTAAAACTCATATCATTTCACTGGTATCTGTCAAAATTTTGGTTGTATCAGTTGATGTCCTTCTTTATATTGGTAAATATGCATAACCAAATATATGTAATATAATTAAGGTAGAATTTTTTATCACTCACCTCATATTGTTCTTCTTATTTGACTGTAAACTAGTTTCGGATCATTAGTTTATAGTCAAATAAGAACAATATGAGGTGAGTGATAAAAAATTCTACCTTAATGAATATACCTCATAGTGAGAATTCCTAAAATAAGTAATATGTAATATACTCTACTTATATTTTTTCCTCAAATTATTGATGTTAAAGCAGTATTATTAAAAAATGTTGCCCATTCATAATTATACAATTTATGACTCCAAGAAGAAGAATGTTTACATTTATGTCTGGCACAAAGGAGAAAGAGCTTAAATTACCAATTGCTTGATACATGTATCACAAAACTGACTAAAATCTACAGGAATATAATGATATTTCAGATGGGTATACATATCAAAACAAAAACAAAATTTTGGGCAACTTTTGTTTTCAATATCAATAAGGTATAAATAGATATTAAACAACTTATAATGGAAAAAGGTCACATTATGATGCTGGTTATTATGTATTAAAACTCAACATTACAAAAATTAACTTTTATAGGAAAAATCAGGTCCTTAAAAGGTAGAGAATGACTGAGGCAGATCTGAAGATGAGCTCTCAAACTCTACAAAAGGCTCCAAATAGTCAGCGTATAATATAGCCTCTCTCTACCAAACCCTTCCATCTACCTGACTTTTTACTGAAGATGGAGGGTGAATGGCGAGTTTCTGGTGCCATAAAACCAGATGCTCGGGGCAGACAGAGCTCTGTAGCCTTGTAAGGCAGTCTGTATAGGAGAAAGACAACTCCAAAATTAAACCCTGGTCCTCCAGGTTGGGGGTTTTGCAGTTGGGCTGGTAACCCAACCAAGTAAAAAAAAATCACTCAGAAGTCTCAAGTGTGAATATGGACTTGAGACCGGAACAGGTCCCATTGACCTAATCCTGGAAAGGAAGAAGAAGGAAAAATCACTGAGGTTTAATTTAATTTTTTTTTTTTGCAAATGCCCCAGGTTGTCTTTCGACATTCGTGGTGTACTCTCCTGGCATGGCGTACTTGTAAACCACTTCTTAGGTTGGGGCATCTGGAAGGCGGGGTTACGTTACCCCAATGATATGATGGATGATGATGTTAGTGGTGCGCCAGAAGAGTCCCTAATCCTAAGCTTAATTTAGATTAATATGAATGATGATGATTGTGATGGTCATATGATTTCGGGGACCATTTGGGTCTTAAAGTTTCCTGACATTTGTCTTACAGGTGAGGAAAAACCCCGATAAAAACCTCACCCAGAAAAACTGTCCTGACTGGGGATCGTACCAGGGCCCGCTGCATGACAAGGCAGCATGCTACCTCGAGACCACAGCGGTGGACAATTTAAATGTTACAAAAATTGTTTATGTCTCCCATATATGCACCAAGTGATTACATCATCAGAATGCAACAAGAAAGAAAGTAACAACTTTATAATGTAAAATGTATAATGTAATATGCATAAAAATGAAGAAATATGAGGTGAGTCAAAATATCCAACTCATTAATAATTTATAATGTAAATTATATTGATCACAAGCTTATCAAAAACTATGAGAAACAACAGTTGTTCAATTACAAAAACACAAGATCAGGAAAGAGAGACCTAACTGCTGTTAACATAAAAGTCTTATTGTATAAGGATGGTATAATTTTTTACAAACTCAGACATACTGCAGAATGGAGGAAAGAAGATACAAAAATATTTGGTCAGCAGAATTGAAAAATCTGTACAATGAACAAACCAGCATTCCTAAAGACAAATATGGTCAATTATTTTAAGTGCTTGAAATGTATATTCTTAAAGACTATCATCCATGTAGTCCACAGCTGTGATCTCGAGGTAGCGTGCTGCCTTGTCACGCAGCGGGCCCGGGTTCGATCCCCGGTCAGGGCAGTTTTTCTGGGTGAGGTTTTTATCGGGGCTTTTCCTCACCTGTAAGACAAATGTCAGGAAAACTTTAAGGCCTAAACGGTCCCCGAAATCATATGGCCATCGCAATCATCATCATTCATATTCATCTAGATTAAGCTTCATCATCATCCTTATCATTATAATCATGATCATCATCCTTCACCGGTGTGGAAAGCAACGGGAAGCTACTACATCTACAATTCCCTAGTAAAGCTGCAAGCATAGCATGAAAATGCTATGATTGCAGTGAAGGACCTGCCTTCGGGCAGAATTACTATGGATGGATCATCCATGTTATGCAATTTGAAATTTGAATAGCTTGTTTTTGTAACATTGTTTCCAAAATCTTCAAATTCGGTAATTTATTATTTCTGTCACTAGTATAATTTACAGTTTGATTTCAGCTGAATTAATATTGTTCTTAAATTTACAGAGATGAAAATTATTAAGTTAGTAAAATGGAAAAACAAAAATGGCAATAAAAAAAAAGAATAAAAGATTGAAATAGAAATGATTAACTGAAACAATTTACTTCAGAGATGCTGATTGTGATTTTTTCCTCAGTCAATTATTTATTTTAGAGCCTTAAAACAAATTATAATGGTTGAAAGTAATTAAAATCAGAATTTTTTGTGGTATACCAAGATTATGTGCCATAGACGAGTGTTTGAGGCAAGAAGTCGTGGTGCAGAGCTATGGAACTTGCACTGGTTCGAGTCACAATTGGGGAAGAAATTTTCTCATGGAATTTCAGCCAGTATGGGACCGGTGCCCACCCAGCATCATGAGGCATTTGGGTAGCTATAATAAGGAGCGACTCCAGGTTGAGAAAACCAGCTATAACAGCTGGGGGATCCGACATGCTAAGCACATGTCACCCCTACACTGGCTAGATGATCATCCACCTCCATGATTGATACATGTGGATGTGAGGTCAGCAGAATCTTTGGTTAGTTGATCCTGGATGTCGACTCCCCCTCCATCTTTTGGTTGATCAAAGAAATAATGCTAGTTAAAACAATACTAGATATATGATACATAAGAAAAACAAAGAAAAACTTGAACATTAGAACAAAAGAACACCTCAGAAATGAGAAAAATGGAGGGGTAGATAAATCTGCAGTAGCTGCCTATGTTTGGTCAGAAAAACAAAAAATCAAATTGATCCAATATTATTAAAACCATTAGAAAATGCAAAAGAACTGACTGTGTGGGCGAAGATCTTCATCCAGAAGTATAGAGATAGGATCATGAATTTTGAAATTTCCAGGGAAAAGGGATTGATTTGCATATTCTTCGGTCACCCAAAAGATGGAGGGGGAGTCAACATCCAGGACCAACTACAAAAAATTCAACAATCTGAACGAGCTGATGATAATATGAAGACATATTGAAACATGTTCTTAAGAACAAAATAATTTATGAGGTAAGATGACAGATTCAAATCAATTATCTATATATGAATTTTGATTGTCACCTCTCCTAGAACGATCACATTGCTGACGTACATTTAAAAATAAAAATTGTATCTGTGATGGCAGTCGTCGACAACAAATTAATTTTTTTTAAATAATCAGCTAGGCCTTTCGGAATTAATTCCATTTTCAAACCTGTTCTGATGTAATTTACAAGATATATAACAACCACCAAGAATGTTAAATTATAAAATTTTTTTGTACCTTGTATACTACCGTCGTCCTCAACTATAATGTTTCTATAATGTTTCTATATATAATTTTCGCTGATTCCACTCTAGGCCTTCCGAAGCATGCTTCATCTCCAGAAGATGAAGCATGCTTCGAAAGGCCTAGAGTGAAATCAGTGAAAATTTTGAATAGAAACATTATAGTTGAGGACGACGGTAGCATACAAAGTACAAAAAATTTTATAATTTAACATTGTTATAACCTCAACAATATAAAAAACAATTATGAACTTAAAAAAGTATAGAACCACCTAGAAATCATCAAAAGACTCACAGGATGCAAAGAGAAGATGTGTCAGATCCACACTTAACATTATATACTAACTCATTGTAAAACATATGAAATACTGCTGCAATTCAGTCATTACTAATCAAATCAGCATACTGAAAAACTTCAAAATCAGGAGCTGTCACAACTACTTTAACTGATGCTATGATTTGTCCAAATTACAGAGAACTCAATTATGAGATAATAGAATCTGTAATGAAACTACGTAAGAAACTTATGAGCCTCCCTGATTAACCTTCCTCGTCACAGCAACCATTGCAACAGAAGATCATTATTTTCATCTATAACCTAAAAAAAAAAAATCACCCTAATTGTAGATTCCAGTTATATGAATTACTGTATATCTCATAAAAACATTTTAATTACAAAATTTTATACCTTTCTTTTACACCGTCGTCCTCAAGTACCATAATTCATGTCACAATTTTCGTTATATCATTTAATTTCTAAGCTTTTGAAATCTTGGCTTCATCATCAGGATTCTTCTTGATATTGAATTTATTTATAAATTTTATATAGGGTATAAAATATATCTAATATATATATATATATATATATATAAATGAATGTTTGTTTGTTCGTATTTTATGCGCGGCCATACCGTTGATCCGATTGTGATGGGGCTTTTTGCAAACTGTTCAGAAAATTCCCAGGATGAACATAGGCTATAAGAGAGTTGTGATATTCAACTCCTACACCCTTAAAAATCGGCCTTTGTAGTGGAAAACATGAAAAAAAGTAGCTCTTTGGACACTTAAATGGCTTACTCTGCCTAAACCATAACAAATACACAAAATTAATGTACACAGAATTGAATACCTCAAAAAGCTCTACACAAGTTTGCAACAGCATATGTTTATCTCTTACGGATAACTCACATTAACCATTTTTGTCTTTCATTGATGCCAAGAAGATCGAGACAAGTACACAGATTCCTATGCAAGCATAGCAGCACATGGCGGCTATTCTTTTACGTATAACTCACAATAACAAATTTTGTCTTTTAGCTCATTTATTCCAAGAAGATTGAGATAAGTAGATTCCTGGGTAACACCAGGTAATCAGCAAAGGGGGGAATCTTAAAAATAAATGTATAATTATTTTTCAATTTACTTATTCAACTAATCATTAGAAGTACATTAATTTTTTGTCTTTCAGCTCATTTATGCCAAGAAGATTGGGATGAGTAGATTACCGGACAACACCGGGTAATCAGCACGGGGTATCTAAAAAATATAACATTATAATTATTTTTCTATTCACTTATTCAACTAAACATAAAAGCACATTAATTTTAATTTATTTAGGTGTAGCAGTGCACACTGGGTATTAGCTAGTTTATAAATAAATTCAATATCAAGAAGAATCCTGATGATGAAGCCAAGACTTTGAAAAGCTTAGAAATTTAATGATATAATGGAGATTGTGACATGAATTATTGTAATTGAGGATGACGGTGTAAAAAAAGGTATAAAAAATTTATAATTAAAATAATTGTAATCTCAACGGTATGAACATAAAAAAAAGATTAATATTAAAAGTATAGATTCTCATAAAACACACTCTCCTCAGCATTAGAAATAATACATGATATTTCATATAATAGTTCAACATGAACAGTATTCAGTGGCTCCAATTATTTAAATACAGATCTCAAATAACATCTGATGGATGTACAGGAACAAGAGTTCCATAGTAATCATATATCACTCTAGGCATGGACAGAAAGTATTCAATGGTGAAGTACAAGTTACGATTAATGCTCTGCTCCAAGTACTGTGAAGGACAACTTTCTGCACCCTACCTGTCTGACTAAAAGTCATCAATTCTTTCACTTGGGAAAGCTGGAATATATTCAGAAATGATCACAGAGTGCAGAAGCTTATTAGAACAGCTTCAACACCTACAAAAGAAAAGCATTCTTCAATAGGTTCCATCTCATTGTAGAATCGAATAGAATGAGAAGAAAATGAACTTGCCAGGAAAAGCACAAAAATAGCCCAAAGTGCAAACAGAGAAACACTGTAATAAACAAATAGCATTCTACAAAAGATATCTATTAAGAACAAAAGCATGCCATTGAAGAGGGGAATCAGAATAGATAGTTGTGGATATTTCTGATTAGAAAAGAAATATAATATTAGCAGAGTTCAGGAGCAATAGGCCACGACTGTCTACTTTGTCACCGCCACCAAGTAGTCATCTATAACAGCCTAATTTGCAGCCTTTGTGATCAGAATGTCAACTTGAAAGATTGCACTTCTCTCTCAAGGGAATGATATTGAGAAGACAGAAACCATCTCTGTTCAAAAAACACTAGTGGATCATATTGTTTATTTTTTATTTCACTCACCTCATACTTCATAATTCATAGCAGACCCTGGGTTTCTTCACGTAATTTGTGACATTGTCAATGCTGCGTCACGTTCACAACTGACGTCCAACGGCCTTCTATCCTGCAGACTGACCTCTGCAGGATAGAAGGCCGTTGGACGTCAGTTGTGAACGTGACGCAGCATTGACAATGTCACAAATTACGTGAAGAAACCCCTCTGCAGGATAGAAGGCCGTTGGACGTCAGTTGTGAACATGACGCAGCATTGACAATGTCACAAATTACGTGAAGAAACCCAGGGTCTGCTATGAATTATGAAGTATGAGGTGAGTGAAATAAAAAATAAACAATATTAAAGAACCTCATAGTGTTATTTCCTATCTACATAACTTAATTAACTAGTGGATCATACTTATTATTTTTTTCTAATTTTCCAATTTTTTTCCTACGCTATGTAATTTTCTTCTGTCAATGATGTATAACACATATCTGGTTTAATTAAAAAATGTAATACATAACGGCCAGTTGGTAGACCAAGAATGAGGTGGGAGAATAACGTTAACTATGATTTGAGGGAAGTAGATTATACAGGGATTGGTTGGAAAGCATTAGCTCAGGATAGGGATGTATGGAGAGCTTATGTCCGTGCGGCCAAGAACCTATGGGTTCGATAGTGCCAGTGAGTAAGTAAGTAAGTAAGTAATACATACTTATACTGGTTATGTTCTTTTCCTCTAAATATAATCGGGGTCGATAGGTTTTTAGGATGGAAAAATCCAACGGACAAGTCCTCTGGGAGGGACTTGCAAGGGTCCCGAGTCTGAAGATTTACAGGCTCATAAAATAACTGCAAGCCTGAATAAAAAGGCTTCTGTATAAAATTTAACCGACCTTCATCCATCCAAGTAATACCTAAGTTTTTATGTTTAATATTAAATGTATCACTTCTTACCAGATGATAATTAAATTTTAAGAGAAAAATATAAACCTTAATCAAGATTTGAACCCGATATTTCTAGTTCTGTACACCAGTGCTCTAACAATTTAAGCTATTAGGCATCCAGTTTACTAGTAGATTAGTATAGAGAAAAATCTAGAACTAAATCGGAAGCCTAATATCTCCATTAGAGCTCTGATGTACAGAACCAGAGATATTGGGTTCAAATCTCGATTCAGGTGTATATATTTTTCTCTTCAAAATTTATACTTTGTTGCCTATCGTTGAATCAATGTACTAACCAATATCATTCATTGACATCTGTAGGTAAATAAACTTAACTAAATTATGCTTGGCTAAGAAACTCCTGCTGGGGAGGAGCACCTGTTTCCACACAGCACAAATGGGATACATACATATATATACATACATGTAAAAACAGGATCTGTCAAGTTGCTATCAGTTTTCTTGTGCATGAAAGAACCACAAGGAAAATTTGGCTCCTAGAATAAAACATCAAATTAACCTTACATCCATATATAGAAATATTTGTGTAACATATTCATCAGAAAAGCTGAAATCACAATAATTTAACTTAAAATTTTCCGGGTGTGGATTTTAAGTTAAATTCACTTTCAGTAGATGTTGATAATAAGCGTTCTAAAAAGACTGTACATAAATAAAAAGGTATCAACATTAATAACGGTTCTAATAATTTAAATAAAATATTGGTCTTGTTATAAACAATACTTGGAAAAGATAATAAAGACCTATGTGAAAGAATAGTGTTTGTGAATGTGAAGAACATCCGTTTTGCAGCAAATGTGCTGAAAAACGTTTGTGACTGTACACAATCTGCTTTCATTTGCTATGCAAGGTAAAAGAAATATTTGTGTTTTGTGCATTTTTATCATAAATAATCTACGCAAAGTGAAGCAAAATGCTACAAAGAAGACAATAATGCATTTGATCTGTGTAACTGAAAAATATTTCCAATGCTTATATATTTAAATAAAAATCAATGGCTAATTACCTAAAATATTTATTTAACTTTCACAGGAAAAAACACTATGAGGTTTAATTTAAGAATTAAATTAATATTTTTATTACCTCACCTCATATCCTTTATTCTTCTAGACTGCAGTTTCGAAGCTATATCTCCATTCTCAGTAGCCTCTCATCGACTGGTGCTATGTTGTTTCTTGGCAGTTTTCTCCTTCCTTCTATCGATGAACCGATGAACCTCTGGATCAAATCAAAATTTGCTGGAGTTTCGAAATTCATGAGTTTTTCTTTCTTGTTTTTTTGGATGTGGATTTCTTCCCAAACCGTGAGTTCTTTCTGTTTATCTATGTGTTTGATACAAAAGCTAGCCTAATCAAACATACAGATAAACAGAAAGAACTCACAGTTTGGGAAAAAATCCACATAAAAAAAAACAAGAAAGAAAAACTCATGAATTTCGAAACTCCTGCAAATTTTGATTTGATCTAGAGGTTCATCAGTATATTGATAGAAGGAAGAAGAAAACTGCCAAGAAACGACATAACACCGGTTGATGAGAGGCTACTGAGAATGGAGATATAGCTCCATAACTGCTGTCCAGAAGAATAAAGGATATGAGGTGAGGTAATAAAAATATTAATGTAATTCTTACCTAAAATAAGTTACCATCTTGAATAAATTCTGATGACATAAAAAAAAGTCATTACAATATGAACAAAGTTATATTTAAAAAAATTAACCATGGCCTGAACCCAGATCGTCTGGATGACAATCTAGCATTTAATAGTTTGAACTCTGCTGATATACTGAAAAGTGCTTTTTGAAAGGCAGTTAATGGAGTATGTCAAAAAGAATTTCTGATATTTTGAAAAATAGGGCTTATGGGTCCTCTAAACCAGAAATGACTTTGAATAGTAGGCCATATACTTCCATTTCATAAAATTTAATTTAATTTGGTGATGCATAGAGCATGTGCCCTCCTTATTAGTTAAAAATTATGTTTGATTTTTTTCCACTTAGTGGTCAACACCTTTTCAAATGAGCTTTTCCTATAATAAATAAGTTACGTCTGTTTTCATTTTACCTCATAGTAGTTGAGTTCTTTCAGGACATGTTTCAAAATGGATCTTCTGTTTTATATTCAGTTTGTCCAGACTGTTGATTTTTACGTTGTCAGCCCTGGATGTCGACAACGTAAAAATCAAATCTGGACAAGCTGGAGATAAAACAGAAGATTTATTCTGAAATATGTGCTAAAGAACTCAACTATTGTCTGTCCAACAGATCTGTGCCCCTGTTAGATATGCAAACTAAAGCAGACTTCCTTTTCTGCCTCGGAAAATCATTTTCCTCCCTGCATTCCTATCTCTCTCTCTTTTTTAACTCTCTCTTGCACTTGCACTCCAGTGTTGTCAACTAACACTTGCACTCCAGTGTTGTCAACTCAACTCCAACCTTGTATTATTCAATATTCAAGAACCATGACACTGGGGGAAGTTTGGCAACAGCCCTACTCGATAAGTTACCACGACTGCCATTTGACATCGTGGGAGGGGAATGTGGTGAAATGGTGTACTTATCTAAGAACGATGTCAGCGCTATGGGGGCACAGATCTGTTGGTCCAAGTATGCATGAGGTATGATGAAAACAAACTCACCTTATTTATTAAGAAGCACCTCATAATGTTACTTCCTACTGTAATTTTTCCTGATGTCAAGTTTCTCTAACTTCCGATCCGATTGAGGGTATCTCCACTTTTCAGCGGTTGCCCTTTTACCAGCCGGCTGCTGGCCCTTCACATCCACATGTGTCAATCACAGAGGTAGATGATCAACAGCCAGTGTAGGGGTGACATGTGGTTAGCATGTCGAGTCCCCCAGCCGTTATAGCTGGTTCCTCAACCTGGAGCCGCTACTTATTGTAGCTACCCAATTGCCTCACGATGCTGGGTGGGCACCGGTCCCATACTGGCCGAAATACCATGAGAAAATTTCTTCCCCCATGGAGACTCGAACCAGCGCAAGTCCCGTAGCTCTGTGCCAAGGCTTCCTACCTTAACCGCTCGGTTACGGCGCGGGACTCATTTCTCTAACTTACCCCACAAATTTTCTATCATGTTTAAAACACACTTTTGAGGATGGATTCAAGACTTTTGAGCGACCATAACTTTATGTCATAGATTTTCTTTTTGGGTCATTATCTTCATAAAATTTAAAAATATCAACAATGCTTATTCTGTGAACACTGGCTTTGAGCTGTATATTTAACATTTTCTGATATTAGTCTTCATCCATAGTATTTGTAATGTATTATAAGCCTATGTTTTCCCTTTACAGAGATTTAGGCGCTCCCCCCCTACAGGGAAGAAATTGAACCATGCTAATTTAGTTACACTTGTTTTCATATAGATGTAATTTTGAGTGGTCCGTGGTCAGCGTTCCGCCTCATACTGACATCTAGGAAACCAAGGTAGTACTAGGATGAGAAAATTCGGTAAAATTTTGCTTAGAGGCCTTTTCATTCAGGCTTAAGGATTTTTTACGAGCCTGAAAATCTTCAAACTCGGGACCCATGGCTTAAAGTCCCTCCCCGGAGGACTTGCTCCTTGGATTTTTCCATCCTAAAAAATCCATCGACCCCGGCCGGGTTTGAACCCGCAACCCTCAGGACCAGAGGCAAGGAGCATAACCACTAGTCCACCGCAGCCGATCTTCATCTATAGTGCCTTCTATCAAATGTAGGCACACTCCCATATCATTACAGTGGACTTCAAGCTCATCATTACCTTTTCTCCAGACATGTATCTTCCATTTGAACCACAGATGTTGAATTGACATTTGTAAAAAAAAAAAAGTTTTCCTACCTAAAAATCCCTTCCTTTCCTCTTAATCTTATTTATTTTTACAATTACTGGTTTCCATATTACAACATAGCCATGGTAGCTACACTGCTTCAGTACTGTTGGGGTTAAGTTCCTTGCCTCTAGTACCGAGGACAGTTTTTTAGAATGGAAAAATCTAAGGGACAAGTCTTTCAGGAGAGACTTCAAGACTTGCATCCCAAGTCTGAAGATTTTTGAACTCATAAAAGAACCTCAAGTCTAAATTAGAGCCTCTGAGGAAATTTAATTACCCTTTCCCATCCCTCACCTCATACGCTCCGTGTTCTTCAAAGCAAAGCACTGGTTTCAGGAAACATTCCCATCTTCTGACATCTTTATGACTCATAAAGATGGCTGAAGATAGGAATAACATTTCCTGAAACTGGTCCTATGCTTTGAAGAACACAGAATGTATGAGGAGAGATTATCATAACTCATTTTATTTATAATTAGAGAGCGGAATCTGTTCCACAATGTTGAAGGTTTACTTGTATTGGTATAGAACAGGGGTCACCAATTAGATTTCGTGGAGGTCCATTTTCAAAGTAGTAAATTAAGTCGAGATCCAGAACTGCAGTTTATTAAACATACGAAGCTTTTATTCAGTAACTAATATTATAAAGAAATTATTTAAATTATGTTATGGGTAGAATTGCACAAATTAAACAAAACACATGGTAAATACTAAAAGGATACAGCACAGTAGTACACAGTTATCATTTCTAATAACACTGGTCAACATGATTTTTGTCTCATGAGTACCAATAGTAGTACTTAATGCAGTTTTTTATTGTGTTTTCAAATATGTATTCGGAATTTCTCCATCACCCACAGTTTTTTTTTATTTCAATTTCAATTAATGGATTTAAATAATTATTTTTTTAATAAACTTTTTTGTCCATTGTAAAATAAAACGGGGAACCCTTTCATCAGGAGATGGAAAAGAGATATCAATGCAAATGGAATCCTAATATGCTGGCCGATTATTGTTGGACCATCAAGAGGGATACTCCACAGGCAAAATATAGCAGAAAATCATCATTTCTTACTTTCTAGGTGAGTCCGAATATTGTGTAGTTACGAATGTAGAAAATATTAAAGTGTTTGAAATTATAAATGCCTGTCTCTCGGAAACCTTGCATGATGGAGAAAAACCAATATCATATTTGAATTCAGGACAAAAAAGTAATATCAGAATCATATTTTTCTTTCTGAGACAAAACAAAGTTTCTTTTTTGTTGCTCAGTGTAATTATTAATAAATGTATGATGAACTTAACATATGGTCAGAGTAATATTCAAATATCTCTTTTCACAAATTTCATGTTTTTCATGATACCAGGTTTCAAACCGAATTCCATTCATCTTTAGTTAAATCTCAGACCATAAACAGTACTGCCAACCGAGCCAACAATAATACTATACTCTCATGATGTGAAATTTAGTACAACTGATTGTATTCTATGTTTAACCGGTTTTAAAAATTTGTATTAATTTGAAATTTAACCAGTCCGGAAACCAAAGCCCCAGGGTCCAGATCTGGGACTGCGGTCCGCCAATTAGTGACCCCTGGTATAGACTATACAAGAATATGCGCGAGGGGGTGGGATGCATACCTACTGGGCTATGAAGAGAGCTCAGTCATGTAGACAGATGCAGTAAAAATGTGTCATTTAGTAAAGAGGTGGAGTTATTGTAGAGTACATCAGTAGTTGATATTATGTGTACTGATCTTACGTGTAGTGAAATGCCATCCAAAATGAAAATAAATGTGCATGCAATAGGGCAACCTTTTTTTTAAAATGTTTCATTACCTTGTAAGCAATGCATAACCTAAGTATATTTTATTGTAATATGCACCTTATTTTGTTTCCTAATGTTTACATTAAAGAAGAAAACCGCCTGATAGGTATGCAGACATGTTATACACCCTATCATATCTCCTTCCGATCACTCTAGTACAGTCAATACCAGAAAAAATAAGTCATCGGCATCCTGGAACAAATTTCGTTCTCTATTTAGAAACTTGAAAGTCTCAATGTTATTTTCCATAATAAACTTTATGAAATACCTTATTTGTCTACCAGGAGTCTCTTTGAGATGATGAGCTAACAAATGTAGGGAAATAAGCATAAGTAAATAGGCTTGTTTAAGTAGTTTAATATAATAAATTTGGGAATGTTCCAGTGTTGACCTATGGTAATGAAGCATGGACACTAAAAAAACAACATGAAAGCAGAATAACGGCTTGTGAAATGAGATTCATGCGCAGAACAGCGGGTTACACCAGATGGGACCGGAAAAGGAACACCGATATCTTAAAAGAATTGAAGACTACGCCAATTTTGGAATATATTAAACAGTACCAACTAAATTGGAAACACCATCTTGAAAGAATGAGTTCAAATCGGATCCCCAAAGCTGTTTATAATTATATACCAAGAGGACGAAGATCACTGGGCCGTCCTATGAAACGCTGGAGGGAAAATTTTCTATAGGATCGTAACAGGCCTTGGCCTAATACTTGGAAGGAAGAAGAAGAAGAAATTTGGGAATGTTTAACATTATGAGGTTTTATTAATAAGAATTAAATGAATCATGAATTCTTCTTACCTCATACTTCTATGTTTCTTTAAACACAGCACTGCAGTATCAGCGACCATCGTCACCATCCACAGTTGTTTTCACGACTGTCAATTCTTTCTTTTGCCGGTAATTATTCGGGTTATCTCTGATCCAAACTGCCATCTGGTTTTTTTTAAGTTCTTCAAAAATACAACAGATGGCAGTTTAGAAAATGATTCCTTCAAAAGAACACCAGATGGCAGTTTAGAAAATAATTCCTTCAAAAGAACACCAGATGGCAGTTTGGATAATTACTGGCAAAAGAAAAAATTGACAGTCGTGAAAACAGCTGAGGATGGTGACGATGGTCGCTGATACTGCAATGCTGTGTTTAAAAAAAACATAGAAGTACGAGGTAAGAAGAATTCATGATTCATTTAATTCTTATTGTTTAAGTAGTTCTAAAATAGAGCACCCCTGCCCCACACTGGGAGACATAGACATGGTAGCCATGTTGATATAACGTTCCAAGTATTTTATACTTCAGGAGTAAATTTTAGTACACTTATATTGGGGTTGGGGTAGGTTTTCTTTACCATTCTCACAATTTCCCACTCTTCTTTTTCATCCAGTAGTTTTGGGCATTTTGTTCTGAGCTTGTTTGTAAGTTGATTTTCTTTCTTAAAATCTTTAAATTATAGCTTTTTACAATATTAAGTGACTTTTAGGTTTTTCCTGCTAGGTCTTAAAAAATCACCTATATTTTAAACTTTTATTATCAGTTCTCTTATATCTAAAAATGAGACTTCTTTATTTATTTCAACCCACTACCATAGACTTAGCTTTGCAAATCTTAAATACAGAAACAACTGAACTCTGAGGCTAGCAAATACTTTTACTGCTTAAAGGCTTGTAATGTTTACTTTCAAATAGGCAAAAATACCAAAAATTAATAGAATCAGTGATGAACTTGAAGATTTCCGGACTGTTGACCATGGTATTGAGGCTTAAGTTCCCTGACATTTCGCCAGAGACTGCATATGGCATCCTCAAGAGTTGTCTTGAGACTCAGTCTCAAGACAACCCTTGAGGATGCCATACGCAGCCAACAGCCCAGAAATTTTCTTCAAGATCATCATACTAACTCCAGCCGTGAAAGCTTAATTCAATATAAGAATCAGTGATGTTATTATCTGCGTTTCTAAGAATTCTAAAGATGTGCACATCAGTTAATTTTTAATCAATGTAATTTTTGTATAGAAACACTGCTTTGTTGGATATGGTACTTCTGCAAGTCATTGCATGTGATTTAGTTTGGATATATTTTCAAATAAGTAATTAAGTGACGATTTTATTATTAATTTAACACTTCTCATAGAAGGATAAATTATATTTGAAGAGAAAAATTTTCGCCTAGACCGGGACTCGAACCCGGGACCCTTGGCTTTCCGGGCCAAGTGCTCTACCAACTGAGCTACCGAGGCGAGTTACGATCTAGACGCAAATTTTTCTCTTATGTACGTTGTAATTCCCTCGTGCCAAATGCTTGAAACCATAGCTTCTATCTTTGCAAATGGCGGCTTCTTAGTTAAGAAGACATTTATAGGGAATTTAACACTACTTTATAGCCAGTAGGGCTTCTATTGACGATTTTATTATTAATTTAACACTTCTCATAGAAGGATAAATTATATTTGAAGAGAAAAATTTTCGCCTAGACCAGGACTCGAACCCGGGACCCTTCTATGAGAAGTGTTAAATTAATAATAAAATCGTCAATAGAAGCCCTACTGGCTATAAAGTAGTGTTAAATTCCCAATAAATGTCTTCTTAACTAAGAAGCCGCCATTTGCAAAGATAGAAGCTATGGTTTCAAGCATTTGGCGCGAGGGAATTACAACGTACATAAGAGAAAAATTTGCGTCTAGATCGTAACTCGCCTCGGTAGCTCAGTTGGTAGAGCACTTGGCCCGGAAAGCCAAGGGTCCCGGGTTCGAGTCCTGGTCTAGGCGAAAATTTTTCTCTTCAAATATAAGTAATTAAGTATTTTGAGAAAGTAAAATATTATTTAGTACTTCTTATTTCTTATGAATTTTCTTTGAGGTAAATGGAATAATTTAAGGCATTTCCTGTTTTCTCTATTAGCCCATTGGGCCTGGATTTTTTTTTGCAGTTTTATGTCACTTGGAACTGGGATATTTTTAGGAAAAATGAAGTCACAGGAAGACGTGTTTTGGTACAACGTATATTTATGACTTTTCCCCATTTATCGATAGTTTTGACTCCAATGCTGCCAAATGCATGAAGAGAAATGTACCCAACAGGAATATAAAAGTGAATGTTAGTGCTGTCTCTAAATGAAAAAAATGATCACGACCACGGAACAGTTCCGTGCTTCAGTCATCAATCCGCCGGGCGAGACCAAAAAACCATTCCGTGCTTCAGAGCCAATGGGTTAAAATCATTGTTAATAGTGAGTGGAGAACATATTTTTAATGACTCACCTCATATAATTTCAAATTTCTTTGATACCGGCGGTTTCAGACAATATCTTGTCATGACTGAAGAGGGACAAGATATTGTCTGAAACCGCCGGTATCAAAGAAATTTGAAATTATATGAGGTGAGTCGTTAAAAATATATTCTCCACTCACTATTAATGATATAACCTCATAATGTTTACTTCCCAATATTAATTTAAATAAATAAAATCATTGTTATTGACATCATGTACTAAATCACTAACACATATGAATCATAAAGGAAACTGAGGAAGAATAAACAATCTAAAGGGATATGTTGATGATATATTTAAATATTAATACTTTCCATCCAATACTGGATAATATTACTTTGAAAAAGAAAAAATTAACTCTTGAACTTCGAATCCTCTGGTTCTACGCGCTAGTATGTAATCCATTACACCATTCAAGACACAATAGAAACATCAACTTTGTATCGTGTCTTGAATGGTGTAATCTGTCAGATTGCATACTGGTGCGTAGAACCAGAGGTCCAGGGTTCAAGTCCTGGTTCAAGTGTTAATTTTTCTTTTAAAAATATATAAAGGGATTTTATAATTTCCATAATTATTTTTTAAATCACAGAGGAATAGGTTTCATCATTTAGCATGCAAGAGTGAAAACATCTAGTCTCCATGCAATTTTAAAAAAAAGGGGTGAACAAAGACATGATATAAGAGTTGCAAGAATAACTGTAAGCAATTTGGTACTAATCTGTAAAGTAAAAAAAATTGCAAAATATAATGTTTCAACACATTCTATGGTTTCCAAAAATATAAGTAGTACAGCAAAGATAAAACAAAGAAAGGTTATTCTTATTTCAGAGACAGATCAAATATTTTATTTGTTAGTTAACTCATGTTGTCCAATGACTGAAATGCAAATATAAGTTCGTCTTCTTAAAATCTTCCAAATAGCAGCCATTTTATGCAAACATGCCTGACATGTGAGGTATTAAAATTACTTTGATCATCTGCCTATACATGTGTCTTACATTGATTCTGTGAAGTCCTTGTAGTCTTCTCTCACGGTCATTTTAATAAAAGAATCAAAGTTCAAAGATTTTCAATCATGTGTATATGTATGGCATGAGGAATTCCTATTACATGGGTGCACATTCTAAAAATTATGTGATTTTTCTTCTTCAAAAGTGCACAAACCTACCTAAATGCCACTTTTCAATTGAAATTTGACAACCATAATTCTCATGGATACATTCAAACATCATCTTATATGTAATCATTACACAATTGCAAACAGATTTACATTTTTAGAAGAAAGGTAAATACTGTACTCGAAACTCGAAGTTAAATTCAAGTGCTGCAATAATCTACAGAGACAAAACCACACTATCTCGTTCTTCCCCTGATGTCGAAGTAAAAAAAAGTGCAATTCAATTTTATAGTGAACACACGCACACACATTCAATCTATATAATTTACGAATACTGACTTTTTCTTCATGCATAATCGTCACATATACATTTATACTGAATTTAAATTTCTTAGGAAGAGAGAATCATTCCTGAATAATCCATTATTTATCTAATTTTTTTAAAGTCAAAAGTGACTGATAAAAGATTAAATATTCCTATATACAGGATCAATATGGATTTACAGTTATAAATAAATATCTCACAATTTAGTTTCCATTTATCGTACATAATATGCAAGTTTGTTTATTCTACTATGACTAAAAAATATACTTGGCAGTGTTGAGTCACATTAAAAAAAATATAAATAATATTACACTCATTCTATTTTCAACTAAAATTCCCACGCTCATATATAACAGAGCAGAGGTTGGCACTTAGGTGCTACACACACATGGTTAACTGATTGGCAAAAAAAAATTCTCTTTTACCCACCCAGTTAAAAGTGTACAGCTTCATTTTTTGGGCACCAAGAAATGCTCAATTACATGCTTACCTCTATAATAGGTAATAAATCAATTAATAAAATGCTAATATTATCTAAATTTAAGCTTTCTTATATATATATTTATAAAAATCAAATCGAGAATATACCTTGTATATCAAACCAATATAGGCCAACAAGGTACAATGTGCATAGAACACTGCACTTAATAGTTTTCTATGTGGCACCATGTATATAGGTAACAAATTATTCTAACTTTGATATCTCTCATTCATTAGTTAAATTATTCAGGTTTCCATTAACATCTTGCTTCTCCTTTCTTGAATAGTATGTCTACGTAGATGACGATCGCGAGCAATCTTCTCATTAAACAATTTGCCACAGATCCGACAAGCATATGTATTCTTATGTGTACGACGATGCATGTCACGTGAATTCTTAGTATTAAAGCCTTTCTTACATACTTCACACGCATAACGCACTTCAATTTCATGTGTACTAAGATGGCTTTCGAGTAAAGACTTCCATTTAAAAGTCTTGTCGCAGTATCCACAACCAAAAAATCGTTTTTCACGCTGAACGCAACGGTGTTATAAAATCTGGCTCTCATACTATACTTCTTTTTACAAACTTCACAAAAATATGATCCATTTTTCTTATGAGTATGCGCATGATCCTTCAGTTCTTTAGCATCTTTAAAAGTTTTCTTACATACATCACATTCAACTCGGGGTTTTTCAACATGTGTTTCCAGATGTGTTTCTAAACTACTTTTATCAACAAAAGATTTCTCACATACATTACAGTTATACTTAGGCTTTACTCCAGTATGCTTAATTTGATGTTTATCAAACTGCCATTTCATCCTGAACGATTTCTTACAAATTTCACAATGATGAGGTCTCCTAGCAATGTGATTTTGAAAATGTTCATCTAAAGCACTACGTTCTGCAAAAGAGCGCCCACAAAATCCACAACTATACGACTTACCACCTTTACGCATAAGAATATGTTTTTTGAAATGTGTCATTAAAGAGAATGGCTTCATGCACATATGACAAAAATATGGTTGATTTGCAAAATGTCCCTGAACGTGTACATCTCTGACACTTCTGTCTCTGAAGTATATTTTGCACATATAACATCCGTAAGGACGGTATCCAAAGTGAATAGGAAGATGTTTCTCAAGTGCCAGTCTTCTAGTATATGTCTCTTTACACACTGGACAAGTATGAGTTTTCCTGCCCTTATACCTGCGAACACCATCTTCGTTAACTGAAAAATCTTCTGGTGATGCAATGATACTCTCATTCACTCTTAATTCTGAACCAGTAACCTGAAATGAATTATTACATAATCAAATTTTCATACGGAAACATATATTTTTTTAATCAAGATAATGTATAAAATGCTATAAAACAATCCTTAAGATTAAGTTGCTGCAACATTTCAACTGACAAAACATTAGTTAAAACAAATAAAGAGAAAAATTTTTGCCAGAGCCGCAATTTGAACCTGAGAGACCTCCACTTAACATGCTAGCACACTACCATTATGCAACTTAGGCAATTCCAGGAGCAAGCTCAAATTCCTCTCTCTTTAATCCCTGTAGTAGTGAGTGAAACTTTAATTAAAATTACAGTGGGAAGAATTTGACTGAAGATGGAAGTAATACTATACTTTTGAAACCGGTATCGTGAAGACATGCAACTTTGTACGTGAGATGTTAAAACATTTTCTCCAACTCATTTATTAAAATAAGAGTGAAACTTTATTCACATAAAATAGACTTGCTTCTAAATCAAGAAGACATTATGATGGGATTTACAGTGTGCTATAATCTAATAATTAACATAGTATGGAAATTAATACAAACAGACAAGCAATTTGCAAGCAATAGTTATCATTATATTATTTTTGGTCTGGACATCTTACCTCAATATTAATGTTGATTTGTTCTTGGACATGTTTCAAAACAATTCTGTTTTATCGTCAGCTTTCCCAGTCTGGGAAAATCAACATTAATATTGAGGTAAGATGTCCAGACCAAAAATAATATAATTAAAATAACCTCAAAATATAACTTCCTAAAATTAAATATTAATAGTTATCATAACTAAAGAGAAACATTTCTGCCTGAGTCAGGATTTTATAAGTACAATACACAAAAGCAGAATAGCAGAGGAGGCAATTCTAAATCACAAAGGTAAAATTAAATTATATAAAATGAAGCATATGTAAAGATAATTGCTCATTACAAAGTTGCTATAGTGCAGTTCTGGCTTATTTAGCTGCCATTTGAGGGGTCTATGGTGCGGTAAGAGGGGAGGGCGAGTTGCAGGTACCGCCAGCAACTACCCTCAGTTTTGAAAACATAATAGTTACTACACATTGAATTTTTTTATCTATTAGTTCTGTGTTAGTGAATAGTTTTGATGTCTAATAAGTTTGAAGTGTTCATTATAGAATAGCATTGTTTTTGTAACAATTTATTCTATTATAATTATTATTAATAAGAAAATGTTTTTGCATGGCTACTAGTTCCCTCCCCCACTTGGCAATGTTCCCTCCTGCCACTCACCTTTGGTTTAACCAAGACAGATACGGTTACCAGAACTGGACTATACTCATTATATAATTCTATAGTGATTCTGCCCGATGGCAGATCTTTCACTGCAATCATAGCATTTTCATGCTATGCTTTGCAGCTTTACTAAGGAATTATAGGCATGGTAGCTTCCTGTTGCTTTCCACACTGGTGAGGGATGATGATGATAATGATAAGGATGATGATGGCAGGATGATTTTTGGGGACCATTGGGCCCTAAGCTTCCTGACATTTGTCTTCTCTCAATCTCAATCAGAACGAATCTACATAGAATGCGGCTACTATGCAGTTTTGTCGACACTGTAAATTTTGTCGACAGAACTGCATAGTAGCCACATAAAAAGCCGCATTCTATGTAGATTAGTTCCGATTGAGATTGAGAGAAGATAAATGTCAGGAAGCTTAGGGCTCAACAGTCCCCAAAAATCATCCGGCCATTATCATCATACAGGCGAGGAAAAACCCCAGCTTGTCCCGGCTGGGAATCTAACCCGGGCCCACTGCGTCACAAGGCAAGCACACTACCTCGAGACCACAGCGATGGACTCATTATAGATAATAATTTATAATTGTTCAAATTAATTTTATGAGTTAAGATTTTAGACTCATCTCATAGTTTTTTATATTTCTTGCAGACTAGTTTCTTCACACTTGTGTGAATAAAAAATATGAGGTGAGTCTAAAACCCTTACTCATAATAATTAAAAGACACCTCATATTACTTACTTTAGAAATTCACACTATGAGGTATATTCATTTAGGTAAAATTGTTTATCACTCACCTCATATTATTCTTATTTAACTATAAACTAGTTTTGGAACTTAGTTTCATTCCATCCTCAATATCATCACGACCGTTGTTCTGTCGTCTTGAAGAGCCATTCTTCGCTCCTTCCATTGGCAGACTGAAAAACCTCAAAATCAGGTCATTCTCCCCAGGAATTTCAAAGTTCATCAATTTCTTCTTTCTGCTCTTTTGAATGTAGATCTTTTCCCAAACAGTGAGTTATTTTGGTTTTTCTATTTGGTTTAATAATTTAGCTTCCTTCTCAATAAGATGTTTTTCAGACCATGCATGGGCAGCCACTGCAGATTTTTCTACTTCCCCTTTCTTGAAGTTCCTGAGTTGTTCTTTCTCTAGTTTTCAAATTTTCTCTTAGTTTTTCCTATGTAGGATTTCTCACATTCTTCCCATTTAATCTGATAAATCAGTGATTTGTTTTCTTCTTTTATTTTCTCATTTTTATTAGGTCTATCAATCTACTGATGCTGTAGTCATTTTTGGGTGATAATCTTATGTTGAAATCTTTAAAAAATGTTTTAACTTATGGTGTTTTAATGGATGATATGTGAATTTTCTGAATTTTACATTTTCCTCTTTTCCTTTTAGAAGAGTGCTTTGATTAATAAATTTTTGTCTTTTGAACTTGTTTATTTTCTTGTGTATCATTCTTTCTTCAAAACCATTTTTTGTGGCTACATTGATTATGTGTTCTTTTTCTTTTTCATAATTTTCTTTGTTCATGGGTATTTTCACTAATCTGTGTATCAAACTATTGAAAACTGCTTCTTTGTGAGCTATGTGATTGAAACCTGAAGCTTTTATATAGTTATCTATATGTGTCTTCTTTCTGTAAATTCCAAATTCTTATTTTCTTCATTTCTTTTTAAGTTGAGATCTAAAAATGGTATTTTTCTATTAATTTCCATTTATAGTAAACATTATAGTTTGACTTTGAATGTTCAATAATTTCAATGCATCATCTATCTGTGTATGATTAACTGTTGCAATTATGTCATCTACATATCTGCCCCAGAACTTGAAAATTAAATGATGTCCACTAATTATCTTGTGTTCAAAATTCCCCTTGAACAGAGTAGCTTAGAATGGAGATAAAGGATTTCCCATCAAAAGTCCTGAATTTTGTTTATAGAATTTTCCATTATAGGTAAAAAACATATTATCAATACACAATTTAGTTAAAGTTTTGTATTCAACTATCTATTCTTTTTTCAATTTTATTATTGTTCAGCCAAATCTCTAAAATTCCCATAGTTTGGTCTTTAGGAATGCTTGGAAATAAGGAAACAACATCAAAAGAAACTAATCTATCTGAAGATTATAGTTGTAAGTTTTCTAGTTTCTTTACCAATTTATAAGAATTTTCTATTGAAGAGTTTTCAAATCCATTCATTTTATTATATTCATTACATAACCATTTTGATAAATGATATGTAGAAGACCCTGTGTTGTTAATTATCGGTCTCATTTTCTTCGCTTCTTTGTGCACTTTCAGGAGTCCGTAGATGTTGGGAATTTTTTTATTTGAAACCTTCAGATGAAACTTGTCTTTCTTAGTTAAAATATGATTAATATTCTTAAAAGTGTTGTTGGTTTTGTTAAGGGGGTCTGATTGAATTTCTGTATATTCTTCGGAGTCTAAAAGTTTTTCCATTCTGTTGTTATATTCCTCTTCATCTAAAATAACTAATTGGTTACCTTTGTCAGCTTTAGTAATTATTACATTTTTGCTGTTCATGTCTCTTATAATTTTCATATTTCTCGAACCTCTTTTGTTTACTGGTGTTTCTTTAATGATTTTTTCACATTTATTCCTGATAGTAATTTTGTCTTCTGTATCCATGTTTTTGATTAGAATTTCTGTATCTGCTACATGGTCTTCTATTTTGTCCGAAAAATTTATACATGTTTTCAAATCATTTTCCAAAAGTTGCATTTCTTTGTTATCAAAAGTTTTTGATGATAAGTTGACAACACTACTATTGACCACAATTTCGCTTTCAAGATTTTTGTTCTTGGATGATTTATGGTTGTTTCCTAGTTTCCTCGTATTTCCATTTGCTTTAATTTTCAAATTTACGATTTTCTTTTTCTGTTTAGTAATTTTTTGTTTGATGACATTATTAAGCCTACTGAAGAACTTTTCTACTAAATTTTCCCAACAAAATTCGCCTATGTATTTTGAAATTTTTAAATGCAAAAAATATAATTGAATGTCAAAAATTGCTTATTTTTTCATAATGTTTGTTCTTCTCCATTTTCAAAACTTTCTTTTCCAAAATTGTTTGTTGTGGGCTACCAATTATTCCTCTTACGAAATTTGGGGCAATATGGAAAAGATCTACATTCAAAAGAGCGGAAAGAAGAAATTGATGAACTTTGAAATTCCCGGGGAGAATGACCTGGTTTCGAGGGTTTTCAGTCTGCCAATGGAAGGGGCGAAGGACAGCTCTTTAAGACGACAGAACAACGGTCATCATGATACTGAGGATGGAACTGAAACTAGTTTATAGTTAAATAAGAAGAATAATATGAGGTGAGTGATAAAAAATGTTTATCCAAACACCTCATAGTGTTACTTCCTTCAAATATTAAATAAAAAAAAGTTCAAGTTAAGTTTGTTTTAAATTACATAATAATTATAGTTATTTAATCATTACAAAAGTGACAAAACAACTAAGACAATAAAAAATCTCCTGATTTTTCTGTTATATAAGTTATAATTTTTTAACATGTTTAAAATGGAATTCTATTGACTTAACCCGTTGGGTGGGCGTTACGTGAATATCCGTCTCAAGAAAGCCTTCACTCGGTGGGAGTTACGGATATATCCAACGAGATATATATTATTTTTTTTATAAATTATTTGGCGATGCAGGAACACAAGATTTTGAAGATCTGTTCTGTATGGGTATGACATCTAGTGTGATTTTTTTCAACCCCCTTTGACCGGTCTCTTAACAGTTTCTTATTACGAGAGTTAAAATCACATATCATGTATGCGCGCAAGAACGGACTAACATATATCGGTAACTGGCCAGCTATATAACATTCATGATAAAATATTATTCACTAGACGTGTTCAGAAAAAAAAAACAGACATCATCTGTTTGCTCAACATAATATATCTTTCAACTCAGATTAGCCTTAAACCTTAATGCAAGAACGGTGTAGAAGTTAATGAAAAAATAATAACTCTGGTACAGTTTCTTGTAACTTCTCATTCACACGTTTAAATGAGAGGTCTGTCTTTTATCACATTAGAAAAATATTGCACAAACATTCAATTGGGGTTGCTAACTTTTACCCTCCATTCTCCAGTCTTGAAGTAACTAGTTCAAACGTCTTATTTCGCTCTAGTTTTTTTTTTCACTTCATCATATTTTTTATAAGCTACTTACAATTTACTGAAAATATGAGTGTTTTCTAAAATGAAGTTATGTAGCATTCATAATACTAACAACAATAATAACCAGTGACTTCTCAACACACCAGTGTTCAATAACGCCACTGATAATATCTGATGATGTCAATAATCACTATTACTACAATAAAAACTACTAATTGTACGGATATATATTTTTACGGTATATTAAAGATCTAAAAATAAAAAAAAATGCGATTATTTGTAATAACTCAAAACTTACAGTATTTAGTAACGCCACTGGTCATATGTGTCGTAAAATTGTAATATTTACACAGTGTTAAAAGAGATTGTATATTTACATTATAAACTTCGGAGTAAATTGCCAATATAAATTTATTTATTTATTTATACATATATCCTAAATGCTTAGTTTATATCGATGTAAGACTTGAAACAACGCCACTGATGACAGACACCATGTAAGGCCAGAGTTAACATTTATTGTATTTAAGAGATTTGCATACTTTTTTAATATTCATTACATGTAATATAAATAATGTTTTCCAAATTACTTTAAATTGAACACGAGAAGACACTTGTGCCGTTTTTGTACTAAAGTTGAAAAAAATAAAAATATGAAATTTCGATTAAAAAATATGACCATATGAAAGAGAATGGTTGTTTTGTATAATATTTGATGGATATGTTACAAATGTTTACTCCCTGTATTTTTTATAATATTTTAAATTAAAGGAAGAAAAGGCTCCCCACAGAGCTGTAGAACTGCACTAGCTAGGTCCCCAGTTAAGGGGTTAAGGGACTTAAAGAGTACAGATGCAGAAGTGGATAGCTGATTATTATAAACAGAGTGTGCCTACAACATGTAATGCAGGTAAGGGAGAGTGGTAACATAAGCTTTTATTTAACTTTTACAGGAATTTATCACTATGAGGTTTAATTTATGGTAAAATCAAGTTTCCTACCTCTCCTCATACAAATCTTCTAAGTAGATCACGATTTCGAGACCATCGTCAGTACTATTTTGGCGACTGATGTTATGTCGATTGGAAGAAACTCTTCTTCTTCCCTCTGTTGGTGGACCGATGAACCTCTGGATCAGGTCAGAATTTGCAGGAATTTCAAAGTTCATAAGTTTTCCTTTGTTTTTCTGAATGTGGATTTTTTCCCAAACCGTGAGTTCCTTTTGTTTATCTATTTGTTTAATTAGACTGGCTTTTGTTTCAATTAAATGTTTTTCGGATCATAGAAGATTTGTATTAGGAGAGGTAGGAAACATTTTATTTTTGGTCTGGACATCTTACCTCAATATTAATGTTGATTTGTTCTTGGACATGTTTCAAAACAATTCTCTGTTTTATCTTCAGCTTTCCCAGACTGGTTTTATTTATGTTGCATTATGTTGCACCACCTGGATGTCGATGTCAGCTCCATCCTGTGGTTGGCCAAAGAACCTCCAAACAAGGTCACCCTCCATCGGAATATCAAAATTCATAACTCTGTTTCTGTTCTTCTGAATATAAATTTTTTCCCAAATAGTCAGCTCGTTTGTATTTTCTAACTGTTTTAATAATTTAGTGTCTGAATTAATATTATGTTTTTCAGACCAAACATGAGCAGCAACTGCAGATTTTTCAATTTCTCCATTTTTAATATTTCTTATGTGTTCTTTGGTTCTAATTTTAGAACCAAAGAACACATAAGAAATATTAAAAATGGAGAAATTGAAAAATCTGCAGTTGCTGCTCATGTTTGGTCTGAAAAACATAATATTAATTCAGACACTAAATTATTAAAACAGTTAGAAAATACAAACGAGCTGACTATTTGGGAAAAAATTTATATTCAGAAGAACAGAAACAGAGTTATGAATTTTGATATTCCGATGGAGGGTGACCTTGTTTGGAGGTTCTTTGGCCAACCACAGGATGGAGCTGACATCGACATCCAGGTGGTGCAACATAATGCAACATAAATAAAACCAGTCTGGGAAAGCTGAAGATAAAACAGAGAATTGTTTTGAAACATGTCCAAGAACAAATCAACATTAATATTGAGGTAAGATGTCCAGACCAAAAATAATATAATTAAAATAACCTCAAAATATAACTTCCTAAAATTAAATATTAGGAAACATTTTATTTTACCATGACATAAGCTTTGTTTACAATTTAAAATAGACTGGATATGAAGTGAGGTATAAAGAATATTAATTTAAATCTTTGTTTACATTAACCAGCCATCCACTTTTGTGACTGTACGTAGAATCCATATAGCATAATATGTTGAATAATTACCTGTGGAACATCCTCTATTGATCCAAGCGTATGTTCATCATTTCTTATTACGTTTTCATTTTTCACTTCATTTTTTATATCAATTTTTACAGAATTTCTCATGTCATTTGTTACACCACTTAATACACCATTTTCATAACCATTGTAATTTGATTCCTCTTCGTCTATATACTCCTGAAAGCACATTTTAACATAATGATAATTATATTTAAAGAGAATTTATATTTTTAGATATATGAAATTATTTGTAACTTAATATAAATTATAAATATATTGCAATAAAATAAAATATATTGATAAAGTGCAATCTAAATCTAATAATTAATTTTAACATTTAAGAAGGAAAGACGTGGTACCAGAGGTTCATTCTTTGTTGAACCAATATTAGTAAATCCTGATTCTTCTTCATATTCGATATTGAAGATATCTCTTTCACTTGCAGCACTGGATGGTATAATATCATATACATCATCATCCTTACTCATATCTAAATTCATCTGTAAGTAACAATTAAATTTCTTAAGTTAATATTACCATCACACTGTATAGACTTACAAAATAAAAAATAAATAAAAAAACTTGTGAAAAACTCAATTTTATAATACAGTAAAATCCTTAACAAAGTTGGTAAATTGCACACATTTAGATCACATTTTATTACTTAGGTAAAATTTTATAACTCATAATGTTATTTCCCATGTTTAACTATAAAAATTGTATAACTTCACATAATATTGTTCTTTTTTTTCTAAGACCGGTTTTGGAACTTTCTTCTTGAGTTCCATCCTCAGTATTTTCACGATCATTGTTTTGTCGTCTTGAAGAGCTGCCTCCTGCTCCTTCTGTTGACAGACTGAAGAACCTCGAAATCATATCATTTTCCCCGGGTATTTCAACGTTCATTAATTTCTCCTCTTTATTTTTTTAATGTAGATTTTTTTCCCCAAACAATGAGTTCTTTGAGTGTTTTCTATTTGTTTTAATAATTTGGGATACTGAGGATGGAACTAAAGAAGTAAGTTCCAAAACTGGTCTAAGAAGAAGATGATTATGAAGCGAGACAATAAAATTTGCTTAAATAAATAATATCTCATAGTGTTGATTCCTAAAAAAATAATTTAAAGATCACATTCTGTTATTTAGATTTCATTTATTTGTCTGCTATTTATTATAATTATAGATGTATTTTCTATTAAATACAGCATAGTGGTCCAAGTGCTCTAATGGCTTTCTGAATAAACCCAGCTGGTACTAACTTTCAATGATGTGATAGTATCAATGTGATTATTCAGTGTAGAATTACAACAAAAAATCCTTAAGTTTGAAATAAAAGGACTCAGAGAAAAAATTTGGTTGTACATACCATTTTTTAGTAATGCAACACTAATTGACCTCCGATTTTAAAGAACAATGTTAAATAAAATACTAGGATCTACTGAAAAAACAGCATAAAAACTTAGCTTACCTGTGATGATACATCATCTAACAAATTATGTGAATTTTCACTTTTATTATCTATTTCATAGCCACCTAGAGAACATATTGTTTTTGTATCATTGCATTCATCAGCATCTTCATCTAAATACCCCTGAAAATATAGAATTTATTAAGCACATATATGTACAAAAGATGATGTAAGCCATTTTAAAACAAAGCTTTTATAATGTACTTGATATAACAAAATGTGCTTAATATAATAAATTGTATTACATCTCATACAGTGCACAGTAAAAATAAATTTATATCATATAAATAAACTTAAATTTAAGTTCACATATTTTTCATTACATAACATATATAGATAAGAATTAAATTAATCATGATTATTTCATACCTCATACTTCTATATTTCTTTAAATACAGCACTGCAGTATCGGCAATTTCTTATCACCATCATCAGCTGTTTTCACGATTGTCAATTTTTACTTTTGTTGTTAATTATCCAAATAATTAGTTTGGATAATTAACAACAAAAGTAAAAATTGACAATCGTGAAAACAGCTGGTGATGGTGATAAGAAATTGCCGATACTGCAGTGCTGTATTTAAAGAAATATAGAAGTATGAGGTATGAAATAATCATGATTAATTTAATTCTTATGAATTTGAACCTCATAATGTTAAAAATTCCCAATTTTAATATATAAATAAACATATATAGAGTTGCTTTAAAGAACAGAATTACATTTAAATTTACTGTGAAGGGTGCAATCAAAATTGCTAATAGATTTGAAATACTGGAATATTCAGATGAAAATATGGCAACCAATGAAGAAACTAATATAAATAGAGAATGAGAGACTATAAGAGATACTAAAATTGTCAGCAAGAGAAAGGCTAGGTTATTTAAAAAAAAAAAAAAAAGCAAATGAAATGGTTTGATGAGGAATATGCCAAGATTATGAAGAAAAGAAAACTAGAAAAAATAAATTGGTTACATGAGCCAAATTAAGTAAATTTAAACAATTAGGTAACATCAGATGGGAAACCACTAGATTTTTAAAGAGTAAAAAAGAGGGAATATTTGAGAGAGAAAATTAACGATCTCAAAATGAATGCAAAAATAAGAACATTACAGAATTATATCACAGGGAATTAGGATAGAAAGGAAAGGGTTTCAAGCTAGAACAAATACAAGTGGGATGAAAACAGAGATATGATTGTAGATTTCTGGACTATATTAACCTTTTCTCTGGAGTTGGCATGATATCATGCCAAGACGAGTCCAACAGTTGTCTGGCATTGGCATGCTTTCACAACTTGTCACACACCCATGTTTTGGTCATTCCTGTTTGCTTCAGCCGAAAAATATGCTGGCAAAACTTTATCAGTTTCTTGATGATTTTTTTTTAAATACAATAGGAAGTAACATTAAGCGGTTTATTTAATAATTAAGATATTTGGTCCATGTATTCTTACCTCTTATGGTTGTTTTTGTTGAACATATGTTTCAAGGCTTGTGAGCCCCATCTTCAGTCTGTAATTGATGAAGATGGGGCTCACAAGCCTTGAAACATATGTTCAACAAAAACAACCATAAGAGGTAAGAATACATGGATCAAATATCTTAATTGCTGAGGAATATTAATCTTTGAACCTGAGCGGTATGTTTATTCAGCTGCTACACTATGAGCCAGGGAATAACAATTTTAAATTGTAAGATATATATTTAGTCAACGTCACTTTGTGTAATACCGGTCATAATTTAGATCCTGTGGAACTTGAGGATGTTGTAAATTAAATCTTTGCATGAAGTAATGAAGAATTGTTAATTCCAGAATTTGACGAATTTGAAGAAATGTTCCAGAAATTGAAAATACTAAAGATGATTCAAAAGAAATAATGTATTTACAGTCTACTTCAACAAAAAAGTATCAGTGTGAAAAATGGAAAAAAAATTAAATTGTTCCTAAAATCTTTCATTTTATTGATCACTGTGGTCTCAAAATTGACATCAAAAGAAACAGCAAGCCTCAACTCTCGACTACAGGATGGCCTAAAGACAAACAAAATTATACATGTGCCCCCAACTAAAAAGAAGAAGAGTGCTCAAATGCAAAAGTGTGGAGTATATTCATTCCATGGACTGAAAAAGAAACAAGTGTGATGTATTTTGATGTTTTATTTAAATTATCACTTTCCAATCCTGGACAGATTTTTATTTATTTTTTTAAGAAAGAAGAATATTTTTTCTTTCTTAAAATAAAAGTGTGATGTGTTCAAACAGTATTGCGGCTCTGTACAAATACTCCATGTTTCCACAACTACCATACCAAAAGAAGAAATAAAAAAAATTATTCAGATCCAGTGATATTTTTATTATATAATATAATATTTTGCTATTATTTCCTGTAAATTTTTGCTTTTAACTAACAACAGCATGGCCACAAAAAATTATATTTCAGTGCATGCATTTCGGCCAGGTATAAAGCTCCAGGTTCGGATGGAATACCAGAAGAACAGATAAAATCAAGGGGAGCAAAAATAATGCACAAGATGCATTGGTTGCTTAGTATATTTTGGGAAAAAAGGGGCTCTTCCAAATCAATGGAAATAATCGATTATCATACAATCTATAAGAAAGGAGATAAAACTGATTGCAACACCTATAGGGGATCTCAATACTTTCAATTTCATATAAAATTCTAACAAATATATTAGTTTTTTATATTTGAAGAGAAAAATTTTCGCCTAGACCGGGACTCGAACCCGGGACCCTTGGCTTTCCGGGCCAAGTGAAAGCCAAGGGTCCCGGGTTCGAGTCCCGGTCTAGGCGAAAATTTTTCTCTTCAAATATAATTTATCCTTCAATGAGAAGTGTTAAATTAATAATAAAAATCGTAAATATATTAGTATCCAGACTTACTCCATATACTGACAATGTAATTGTGATCAATATGGATTTAGAAGAAATAACTTTACAATAGATCAGATTTTAAGTATGCGATAGATTTCAGAAAAGAAATGGAAATATAACAGCACTGTATATCAACTATATGTAGACTTCAAAAAAAACAAATATTCAATTAAGTGGAAAAAGTTACGTAGTATACTGCTGGATTTTGGATTTTCTAAAAAGTTATGCATATCTGAATGTGTCTAAATAGCACAAAGACTAGAGTGCATGCATGAAACCAGTTTTCAGATACTTTAGAAATTCATAATAGGTTAAAGCAAGGAAATACACTATCTCCTCTACTATTCAATTTTGTAGAATTTTCGTTTAAATTGAAGACCTTATTGTGCGATTCAATACGACTTGATTATTTAAAATTAATTTTATAAATATTTTAAACTGATTAATATGTTAAATATAATTATTTGTTTTTGTAGTTATTCCATCCATAGTGATTCTGCCCGAAGGCAGGTCCTTCACTGCAATCATAGAATTTTCATGCTATGCTTGCAGCTTTACTAAGGAATTGTAGGTGTAGGTGTGGTAGCTTCCCGTTGCTTTCCACACCGGTGAAGGAGGATGATGATGATAAGGGTGATGGCCATATGATTTCGGGGACCGTTTGGGCCTTAAAGTTTTCCTGACATTTGTCTTACAGGTGAGGAAAAACCCCGATAAAAACCTCACCCAGAAAAACTGCCCCGACCGGGGATCGAACCCGGGCCCGCTGCGTGACAAGGCAGCACGCTACCTCGAGACCACAGCGGTGGACTTGTAGTTATTAAAGGTTGAATAATATATATTATAGCTTAAATTTGAAGAGAAAAATTTTTGCCTAGACCGGGACTCGAACCCGGGACCCTTGACTTTCCGGGCCAAGTGCTCTACCAACTAAGCTACCGAGGCGAGTTATGATCTAGACGCAAATTTTTCTCTTATATACGTTGTAATTCCCTATCGCCAAATGCTTTTGAAACCATTGCTTCTATCTTTGCAAATATATTATATTATAGCTATTTGTACTGTATAGAGTAATAATCAGTTATTTTTATTGTTCAAATCTTTAGAGGGTAAAGAAAGCATACAACTCAATGGTATTAATAAGCTGCTGATATACGCGAATGATAAAGTATTATTAGGCGATAATGTAAAGATACTAAGGGCCAACATGCACACTCAGTTGAGTAACACTAAGAAATTGGGACTGTAAGTAAGCTTAGATAAAACTGAATTTATGGTCAAATGTAAAAATCCATTGTATAATGGAAATGTACAATTTATGCCAAATGAGGGAAATTATGATAAAGTAAGTGAATTCAAATACCTAGGAACAATAATTATACAATGGAATGAGGAGCATAAAGAAATTAATCAAAGGCTCAATTCTGGAAATCCATGCTATTATGCATTACATAGACTCCAGCCATCCTAACTTCTCTAAAAAAAACATCAAGCTGAAAATATATAAAATGCTGTTCTCCCAGCTACAATACATGGATGTGAAATATTTACTCTTGCTTTAAGGGAGGAGAAAAGATTATGAATATTTGAGATTAAAGTTCTTAGGAAAATTTTTAGACCAAAGAGTGACAAATGGACAGGTGAATGGAGAAGTCTATGTAATAATGAACTACATTATATTTATAGTAAACCAAATTTAATAAGAACAAGTTTTTTTGAATCTGGAATCATCTTACCTCAATTTAATGTTGATTTGTTCTCGAACATGTTTATGATATAATATAGAGTTATGAATTTCGAAATTCCTGCTGAATGTGACCTTGTATGGAGGTTCTTTGGCCAGCCGGAAGAGGGAGCTGATATCGACATCCAGGGTTCACAACATAAAACTCATCAGTCTGGCCAAAGCTGAGGATGATATAGAAGATATATTGAAACATGTTCATGAAGAAATCAACATTAAATTGAGGTAAGATGATTCCAGATTCAAAAAAACTTGATTAAAAGAACCTCAAAATATAACTTCCTAAAATAAACCATTAACACATTCAGTACCATAAACCAGTTAAGGCATTTAAAGAAACTATCGTGTATGCGGCCGTCGGTCAGTTAACTTGTTTTAGAGCGGGCGCAAACAAACCGCATTTATATTCGGCGCCTAAATACTGTGTTGGCTTAGTATGTCTTGGAGATCATAGATGGCATGTAAATGTACATTTTCTTTTCCGTTTGACATGTTTAACCTTGGTGAATCCCCTTTTATTTTTAAAACAAACAACACATGGAATTTGTTCACCCAAACGTGCCTCCAGGCTCCAATGCAGAATAATTAGTGAATATTTTGTGTAATGATGATTCAGGTGATGAACTGATTCCTGAATTAGAAGATTCACAAAGTGAAAGTGAAGATGAACTTGCACTTCCTGAAATTGATACGCCGATACCATGTGATGTCAATCACCCAAGTTATTTCACCATCAAATCCTACTAGGATATCTCCTTTAGGTATGTACAAAATTTGAATTTTCTAGGACTAATAGTTTGTGAATAATGGTCCATTTTCTAAAGTGCCACGAAAAGGGTAGCTGGGGTATTTAAATGGCTGGCCTGTGGGTTTAAATGCCCTGCTCAGTGCCTGGTACTGAATGTGTTAATATGAACAGTTAAATCTTATAGACTGAAATGTGCAGGACACGTGGCACAAATGGAGAATGAAAAATGGGCATGGAAACTCGTAAGAAAACCAAAGGGAAAGCACCTAATAGATAGGCCAAGAATGAGGTGAGAAAATAATAGTCATGATTTGAGGTAGGTAAATTATATAGGAGATGATTGGAAAATATTAGCTCAGGATAGGGATTTATGGGGAGCTAATGTTCATGTGGCCATGAATCTACAGGTTTGGGAATGCTGAGTTAATTAGTTAGTTAATTAATGAAGGGTGTAAATTAATTGAATACCTCAGGTTCAGTCTTCACTGTGGTTAAGGTAACAAAAACAGGTTCCTCTTCATAATTGATACCAAATTCTTCACTATCATCTGTTGTAGACATCACCTGAATATCAAATGAATTGCATGTAATGCTCTCACCAGCCTATTCAAACATAAAATGGATCATATTATTATTATTGGTAAAAACCTAATTAAAATCAAACACTGATTTTACAGAAACATTTTATCTCAACCACTGTCTCAAATATTTAGCATAATCTCTCAACAATAAAATAATTTTCATTAATATTTAAAGAAAGTGACACTATGAGGTTTATCTCCACATAAATAGGCAAAGACAAAACAGTTAAGTACCATTTTTTCCTTTGTATGTCAACTGATTTCCTGTTTTTATTTATTTAGTAGCTATTGACGAGCTTTAGCATTATCAATAAAAATGTTTGGAAACAGTTACTTCTGCCGTTTTTAACTGCAAGGCAGTGTTTATGGAAAACTCCATGGTGCAAGAGTTAAATTTCTTCCAGAGAAGCAAATGTACAAAGACCATGTCCAAAAAGTGATCTGCCATTTTTAACTGCAAGGCACTAAAATCCAGCGCCAAAGCTCCCATTTAAACTATAGGGAAGTAATACATGTACATGTGTTAATCGCATCATCCTGCCAGTGTAGGGGTGACACGTGGTCAACATGTCAGGTCCACCACCCGTTATAGATGGTTTTCTCAACATGTAGCTGCTACTTATTGTAGCTACCCAAATTCCTCACAATGCTGGGTGCTAATTTAGAATACAATCATCCCAATCATCAGCTACTCTCCAACAATTATACATATTTTGTGAGGTATAAAAATTTCTGATTCAATTATGATTATGGTCAACTAAATCAAATTTTTAGTAGCTATTGACGAGCTTTAGTGTTATCAATAAAAAACAATTTGAAAACAGATTTTTTCCCTACCTTCGACACAAAACAGTTAAGTAACTTTTTCTCCTCTGTTTGTCAATCAATTTTCTTTTTATATACATATACGATAATAAATAATAATAAAACATCTAGTACAATTGCCTAAGTCTTTGGAATAATTGCTATTACAGTTACAAAACATTGTCCACCATCCTCAGTGGAGGGTAGCCCCGGACAAGTGTTCAATGCTTCTATTGAGGTAGCCTCGAACAAGCCCTTATTATTTTTCTCTGCTTCAGAGCTTGAAAATAAGCTGAAATTCAATGGTACACAGGCAAATAGAGGTTCATGAAATGAGACTAACCTGAAAATTACTAAAGTACTTTCTGGGGAATTAACACTCAGAGAAACTGCAACTCAATACATTGCACCTAGGGGTTGAATGTTTGAACGCATTAGACAGTAAAAGGTGTTCTCTGCTGAGAAAGCTTTATCCTAATACATTTTGCTTACTCAGAAATCTATTCATGCGATAATAATTGTAAGCTACCTGACGAGGTACCTTAAGATCATAGCTCAAGATAGAAACTTATCGTGAAAATCCCGAAGGGAACCAATGGTAACCGATGTAGTTTGAAACCTTTGTAGCTTTATCCAAGATGTCGGACCTTGAAGACTTCGATCATGTTTTCGGTATACGCGGAGAAGAGGAATTTGATAGAGTCTACCAAAGAATTCAACTGGAAGAACAGGAGAATCGGCATAATATTGCGTGATGTAGATGTAGACGTCGTTGTATACGGTATTATTTGCGGGATGCAAGCGTAAATGTGTTCCTCTATAGCAGACGAAAATAACGGAAGTGGTTTTATCGCTGAGAATTCTGGGTAATTCGTTGCCAATATTACGAAAATGTCAACTTTCATGCATGACCGGTAAGTTGGCCGTTAATTCAATCTCAGCAATTGCTGATTGGAAGTAATTTGAGTAGAGACTAATGTATTTGCAAGCGGTCCTAGAAGTATGATCCACGACAAATCTAAAGCTATAAGAATGGGAAAGAAGTCAAATTTACTGCTAAACTTGGCCTTTTTCAAAAAATTTATTTGGACAAATATGAAGAACGGCTTGTTCAACATATACTAGAATTGGACGACCATTTGATGCCACTTCTAAAAAGGAATTCTTAAAATTATCTTACCAAGCAGCTGATAATCACATTGGTTTAGCAGAACCACTAAAATGGTGGATAAAGCATTTTATAAAGGATTCATGACAGATATCCTAAACTAGTGCTTCAAACACCAGAGTCTACTAGCAAAATGAGAGCTTTTGGATTAAAAAATTCAGCCAATTTTTTTTAAAAATTGAGCACTCTGTAGATTAAATATTCATTTCCTTCATTATGTGTTTTTAATGCATATGAAACCGACGTGTCCTGTGTTGACAATCCAGGGTAATTTCTATGAAAGGCAAGAGACAGGTTGGCAAACTTTCATCAGACACCAATGCATAAACATGTAAATATAGGACAACAAATGTTGTCTGGCATCTTTTTAACATGGCAGTTTCATATCAACTTCTGCCTCTCCTTGAACAGGTTCGGTTTTCCAATACAAAAAACAATGTAAACTATGTGGTGTCTAAATTGACCAAAATAATACAAAATATCTGCGAAGCTCATCTCCCTAAGATATCACCAGTACCTGCAAAAAACCATTGGTGGACATCTGATATAGCAATAATGAGGAAACATGTGCTAGCAAGTTACCGTAGACTGAAAAGAACACATTGTGAACTACTCCGATTACAGTATGAACAGAAATACAAGTTAATAAAAAATGATTACAGAATAATTAATGATAGTGAAGGCTAAACAAAATAGTTGGAAACAGTTTTGCTCAGATCAAACTCACAAAAATCCATGGAATATTGTCTACAAATACTGTCAAAAACCAAAAAACTATAACAATATCTTAACCACACTAGACACAGAAGAAGGATTTACTACAAATAACAAGGAAACAGCAAAAGCACTTGCCAAAAAATTCTTTCCAAGTGATACAGCTGATGATGATCTATAGAAGAGTATCCGTACTTCTATCGAAACATCGCCCTACACTAGCGACGACATAACTTTCTCCTTTAGTGAAGTGGATCGTGTTATTAATAAACAAAATGATATAAAATCACCAGGTATGGATCATATATCAGCCAATATAATTTAAAATGTTCACATATGTCATCCTACTTTATTTACAACACTGTTTAACAAATGCTTAGAATTAGCAGTATTTCCGGACTGCTGGAAACAGGCAATAGTAAAGATATTGCCAAAATCTAACTCCCAAAATAAATGCTCAATCTCTTCTTACAGACCCATTAGCCTACTTCCTGTTATGGGTAAATGCCTAGAAAAATTAATCAGTGATAGATTAACGCATCACTTACTTCAGAACGATCTATTAAGGGAAAATCAATTTGGATTCCTCCCCCAACGCTCAACGGAAGACGCAGGATGTAAGGTAGTAGACTGGATGAAGAAAGTTTTTTCCAAGAAAGAAATTGGAATTCTTGTATCTCTTGATATTACTGGAGCATTCGACAACGCCTGGTGGCCGACAATCCTTAATGAACAAAAATTTTAAATTGCCCTAAAAACATTTACAATCTAATAGCCGACTATTTTAGACATCGCAAAACTCATCTCACCATCGGTAATGCAACAGTAACCACTAACATCACAAGAGGATGTCCGCAAGGATCGGCATGAAGCCCAGGATTTTGGATAATAATTGTATGACAGTATACTGAGGGAACCTCTCCCAAAAGACAGTATCATATTCGCGTATACGGATGATGCTCTATTGTTAACTAAATCAAATAATTTCACTGAACTACAAAATAAAACTAATAAGGCTTTAAGAACTATTAGTAGTTGGGGTATAAAAAATAAGTTGAGGTTTAATCCCTCGAAAACGACAGCAATGTTGACCACAAGGCGGAGAAAAGTTAAAACTGTGACTCTCGAAATGGATGGTGTGCAACTGAACTTACAAACCCTCTGAAATGCCTAGGAGTTATTCTAGACAACAAATTAACTTTTCGTCCACGCTTTAATCATATTGCATCAAAGGCCAGCAAATCAGTTTCCAACCTAATGCTAACCTCTTGCCCCACCTGGAGTCTTAATTCTGTTATACTGAGAATATTGTATCGTGGAGCTTTCGAGCCCCTAGTTCTCTACTGTGCTGCCGCCTTCCAAGACTTACTACAAAAGAGATGGTTTGAAAAGAAACTAGAACAAATCCAACGTGGATTCCTCTTGAGAATAATCAGAGGATATCATACAACATCAACTGCGGCAGCTCAGGTTGTAGCAAGTATTGAACCACTGTACCTCAGCTGCAAAATGAGGGCTAGTATTAGTAACATCAAGAGAGGTCGCTGGATACCTAATTATCTTTCTCATTTCCATCTGGAGGAAACAATACCATTAACAAGGTTGGGACATCCATCTGAACATGAACACTACATTATGGACTCCTGCAAAGAAATTCACCAATATTCCATTTTCACAGATGGTTCAAGAATAATTAGCGACGGAAGAGAAGAAATTAAAGTTGGATGTGCTTTTGTAGTTTATGAGAACTCGTCAGAAATTTCCTCAGCTTTGTTCAAACTTTCTCCACAATGTTCCATTTTTCAGGCAGAATTATTAGCCATAAAAGAAGCTGTTAAATGGTGTGCAACAAATGAAACAAGTTCTCGTATACACAGTGATTCACAAACAACCCTGAAAGCAATTAATGATAGATATAACAATAACCAAACAGCTTTCGAGATTAGGGAACAAATGAAGCAAAGTTCAAAACATATTTGTCTATATTGGGTACACGGGCATTGCGGGATATTAGGAAATGAACGTGCGGATATATTAGCCAAGTCTGCAGCAGATTCCAGTTTGCAGTATGCATATGATCTCTGCCATATTTCTTTCCTAAAGTCACAAATAAAGGAACATATAATAGCAAGATGGAACAATGTGTGGCTCAATAGTACCACAGGTACATTAACAAGACAACTGTTCTTTCCAAGTATTTATGACAGAATAAAATGCAAACACATTGTTCCAAATTTCATATTAACACAATTCCTCAGTAGGCACGGGAAATTTGGCCAATATCTACAGAGATTCAACATCATAGAAAATGCAAGCTGTAATTGTGGAATTGGCAATCAGAGCGTAGAACTTGTTATATTTAATTGTCCATTGTTCTGGAATGAAAGATTTGAAATTATATGTCTTCTAAATACAATGCCTGTTTACGTAAACCACCCATTACAGAAATTATTATGACAGAAACGAACTACAGACTTTTTAATGTTTTTATAAATAAAATTCATAAAAAACTTTAATTTTAGATAAAAGAAAAATTATATAACGACACAAATTTGACAAAATATAACCCTAATGTACCTTAGGTCAAATAGGGTTTATATGTTTTGGATAATAAAAAAAACTTACATCGGAAGAGAAAGGTAAAAATATAACCTTATAATTTTACATGAATGCTAATGGAAATTTCATTCTGCCTTTGTTTATATTTCCCGTATGTGGATGAATGATCAATAAATTACCAATTCACAAGAGCCTAGCTTTTGCACAACCAAGTGGATAGATAAACTCTGAAATTTTTATATTAAATTAATGTTGGGAAGTAAACATTATGAGGTATAATCATTGAAATTCATCAGTCGGAGTTATGGCTGAGGATAGACGTGATTACATTTGAAAATGTGCAGTATCATGAAAAACATGAAATTTATGAGGTGAGTTATTAAAAAATGTTCTCTGATGAATTTCTGAAATTTTTCTTCAATTCTTACAGCATTGCATTCATTTTTTCCAACCAATGAACAAAAATCCTGTTCTGTTGATTGTCGACGGGTACAGTAGCCAATAAAGAATTGGAAGTCATCATGTTTGCTCGCAATAACATACACATGTTGAGTAAACCATCTCACATATCCCATATGCTTCAGCCATTAGATCACACTTTTATGATGCCATTTAAAACTGCATTCTCTGAAGCTTGAGCCGTATGAATGGGAAGATATCCTTACTCCAAGATATGACATTGTTGGACTTGCGAGTAACATTTACACTAGGGTTTGTTGAATAGAATTGTAAGTAAAAGGGTTTCTTGTATTGGTATTTATCCTATAACCTGAACATATTCACTGACTCTGTTTTCGCTTCAAGATTTTTGCACAGTGAATTGAAACTTCAAGCTGTACTCTATCAAAAGCTTTCTTCATGTCTATGAAACATAAGAATACTGGTTTATTGAATTCCCATGATTTTTCCACAATTTGTCTAACTATGTAAACTGCATCTAATGTGGATCTATTTTTCCGAAATCCTTGTTGTTGTTAAAAAAAAAAATTGAAACTCTGTTAAATTTATATATTAAATTTGGGAATTTTTAACATTATGAGGTTCAAATTCATAAGAATTAAATTAATCGTGATTATTTCATACCTCATACTTCTATATTTCTTTAATATAGAAAACAGCTGATGATGGTAATAAGAAATTGCCGATACTGCAGTGCTGTATTTAAAGAAATATAGAAGTATGAGGTATGAAATAATCACGATTAATTTAATTCTTATGAATTGAAATTCTCACTAGGAAATACATCCTCTTGTAACAAGGATTTCTCTGTTCAAAATGAACCAACAAATGTAATTCAACCTGAAAAGAGTGTTGAAATTCCTCAACCCTTGACTAGTAGACAAGCACTAAATGATCAAGGAAATCTACTGGAGAAAGAAGATCACACATAAATTTTAATTTTGGATTGGCAGTATAAAAGACACTATCACCACTACCAGACACATCTAAAAAGAAAATAAATAAGAGGAAGCACAGAATGAAAAAAAACTTAAATATTAACATCATTTCTATACAAGAATATCCTGGAAGTGAAGAAAATCTCTTTAAGCCCAAAGCCTAATTTCAAGCCTAAACAATGCACAAAACTAAAGTATATACTCATAATTAAAATTCATCGGAGAACATTTTGTTTAAACAACTCACCTCATAGGATTCATGCTTCCATGATACCACGGCAATCAGTCGGAGTTATGGCTGAAGATGAACACGACTGTGTTTGAAACCGCGGTATCATGGAAGCATGAATCCTATGAGGTGAGTTGTTTAAACAAAATGTTCTCCGATGAATTTTAATGATTATACCTCATAATGTTTACTTCCCAACATTAATTTAATATATATACTCATAATTTCATTCTGCATGTTTCAATTTCCATTTTTCATTCTTTATCTAGAATATATTCATTTAGGCTTAAATGTCTGGACCTACCTTCCTTTTCCATACTAATTTAACTTACATGTCGCATGAAGTTTTATTAATTGTTATTTATATCTAGCACATGGACTATTAATTTCTTAAAAATATTAATGTAATTAATATTTTGTTTAAATCTAAAAATGAATTGTATAATCAATTGATTTGGCGTTTACTTGATGAAAATCCATTTTTATTTAATTGACATGAATCTTATAATTTGAATGTCTTAGAAATGAAGTAATTAAATAAAATAATTTTGGCATATAAGACTCACTATGTGGTAAGGACTTGAAAGAGATTAAAAAAATTAAAAATGCAGATTATACCTCTAAATTACTTTTTAGATTCAGGAGTAAAGTAATAATCATTCTGCTTTAGGAAATAAAAAATAAATGTACAAAAATAAAAGTCAAAATAAGAAATTCACCTGGCATTCATTAAAAATAACAGAATGTGTATTCTCTTCAGTCTTAATTTGAATGTTATATCCTCCAAGAGCACAAATTGTAGTTGTTTCACTGTAAGTTCCAGATTCACCATCTTTAGAATCCTGAAATTTCACAAAAAAATGCATTAAAAATAGATTTTGCAATAAATTCTCTTCTGTGAACTAACATTTCTCATTTCGTAATTATTCTTATTTATTAATTATTTATTTTGTATAATACTATTAAAAACAAACAAACATGTAAACAGATAGCTTCATTATATTTGAAGAGAAAAATTTTTGCCTAGACCTAGACTCGAACCTTTGGCTTTCCGGGTCAAATGCTCTACCAACTGAGCTACCGAGGCAAGTTGCGATATATGTTGTATATAAGAGAAAAATTTGCTTCTAGATCGCAACTTGCCTCGGTAGCTTAGTTGGTAGAGCATTTGGCCCAGAAAGCCAAAGGTCCCGGGTTCGAGTCTCGGTCTAGGTGAAAATTTTTGTCTTCAAATATAATTTATCCTTCAGTGAGAAGTGTTAAATTCTGCATGTAATAAAAACATAGATAGGTTCATATTACTATTCCTCAAGTAATAGAATTTCTATCTCTTAACCAGGTGGTTAATGTTTAATGCATTCAACATGAACATTTTCAAACTGTGGACTACAAAGGGACTGCAGTATGCAATTTCTAATCAATAGATTATTGACTAAACTAAGATTAAATTTCAGATTCCTTGACAGTGTATGTATGTTGAGAAGACAATGTTATACTTTTATTACCCTCTTGAAATTTATCATCACCTCGTTCTTCTCTTGATCATCATACAAAACTAGGTAGATTACACAAACACTCATCATAATCTGGGCTGATTTCTGCACACATTAAACCTATACCAGTCTTTTTCAAAGTAGGCAATAATGCACCCTTATGGGTGCTTCAGGGGTGTGGTAGAAGACCCACAGAAAATTAGGGTGTACTTAGGTGGTTTAGGAAGATGATAGCTATTAAAAAAAAAAAGATAAAAAAATGATGTTTACCTGAATTTTCATATTAAAATTAACTCTTTAGGTGTCATGAGCCAATCAGATCAGCTCTGGTGCTCCTGTCCATTACCTGCCAGACAAAATACTTAAACTACTTGCAAAGCTGATCACATCAGCAGGTGCGATTTAAATCTCTGACACAAGAGATTTTACCAGTGGCATGAAGAGGGTTAAATATAGTGTACTCTTTATATAAGATACTTATGGAACAAGAAGAGATGAAATTTCTTGGAATTACTTTTCCCTACTTTCATCTGCTCGAGCGGAAGAAAATATTCCAGCTGGTCTCTTTATTTAAGAAACCACTATAAAGTGTTTTTTGACAATTTTAATAGTTTTAAATCTACTGTTGGTTTTATTTATCACGGTTTTCTGTGTGCCATGTTATTAGAAATCAAATTCAAACAAGTGCTTATTAACCCTTTAGGTGACATGAGCTGATTGGATCTGATGCTTCTGTGCATTACCTGCCAGACAATATACTTAAACTACTTGCAAAGCCGATCACATCGGCAGATGCGATTTAAATCTCTGACACAAAAGATTTTACCAGTGGCATGCAGACGGTTAAACAATGGGATTTGTCCAATCCTGCATGAACTGACAAGATTATCAAAGCTTGTTACAACTTGCTCAGTAGTCAGTACAAATTCACTTGCATATGATGAATGAGTAATTGCATCAGTTTTATTTCAGAAAGAAAAATTAATGCTCAAACCGGGACTCAAAACCTGGATCTTTTACTCTACACATTAATACGATACCAGTTACACCATTAAAGCACCGATATGAACGTTAACAATTATTCTTTTAAACTCACAAAAAAAAACTCCATGGTGCAACAGGCTTAGAAGACCCTTGGCCTATCAGCCGGGTTGAGCTTAAATCTAGTTTCTTTATCAAATTTAGCATCAAACCGTGTAGAGTTGTATTTACAGCTAATATGAATATCTTAGGATTCTGTTGTATTTTCACTCTCTAAGAGGTGGTGCTGTACAATTTCTAATCATTAGATTGTGCCTGATTTAAATTCAAAATTCTTTCATTTCAGTAATTCACATATTTCTTAACTCCACTTTAACATTTTTTGCCACATTTGTTGAGGAGAGTTTGTTTAAAAGGCATTTTGAGACAATAAAACTAGAAACTTTTTCATCTATCCTGTGAAATTAGGAAAAGTTGAGAAACAAAGGAACACAAGTTCTCAGACCAAAAATTTCTTGAGTTATCAACTATTAAAGGTATTTGTTAGATATTTAAACTAGTTTTTAAAATTGTATAGAGGTTTAGGGTAGAGTGTGATGGCTTCACACTTCAATTAGCCTATGGATTGGGTGAAACCCATCTATTAACATATAGGTTGGTACAGAACTCTATTGACAAACTTTCACAGATTGTTCAGAAATGTTGGCAAAATGTTTTGATATAAGAAACCCATGGTCTCTAATCTGCCTTCCCAACAGCAACAGTGTGTTATCTTAAATTGTCCTAAATCATCTTCATGCAGGAGACCCCTATGCACATATCTCCATGGTGTGTGACTCATTAACATGACAATCCTGTACAGACAATGGAAGTCGGGCAGAGGAACATCATTGTAGGAGACATGCCGAATGGAGATCAGTTCTATACTCTGACAAGTTCCAATTCATCGTGGACTTGATAATCGATGTGTCCTTATCTGGAGAGAATAGGGGCCTCAAACTAATTCAGCTTTTGTGAAAGAATTATTCCGATATGGTGATGGTGGACTGATGTTTGGGCAGGTGTATTTAAGGATCTATATATATATATATATATATATATATATATATCATCCTAGGTGGTAATTTTTCAGTTCTGAGATATGGGGATGAGATCATCTGACTTTTGTTGTGCCTTATGCTGGTGATTCGTTCCTTCTAGTGGACAGTAATAGTCATCCCCACAAAACCGAGTTGGTAGATATCATGCTGGATGAGGAAGGTATTGAATATACACAGTGGCCAGATTGCTCACCAGAATTAAATCCAATTGAGCATTCTGCGATACATTAAGCAGACTCATCGGTTAAGGTAAGAGCCCTTGGCACAGAGGTACAGGACTTGCACTGGTTCGAGTCTCCATGGGGGAAGAAATTTCTCATAGGATTTCGGCCAGTATCAATGAAAGACAAAAATTGTTATTGTGAGTTATCTGTAAGAGATAAACATATGCTGTCGCAGACTTTTTTGTATAGCTTTTTGAGATATTAAATTCTGTGAACATTAATTTTGTATATTTCTTATGGTTTAGGCAGCGTAAGCCATTTAAACGTCCAAAGAGCTACTTTTTTTTTACGTTTTCCACTACAAAGGATGATTTTTAAGGGTGTAGGAGTTGAGTATCTCAACTCTCTTATAGCCTATGTTCATCCCAGAAATCTCCTGAACATTTTGCAAAAAATCCCATCACAATCGGATCAACGAATAAAGTACGAACAAACAAACAAACAAACATTAACTTTCATATATATAAGATTAAGACAAATGACAGGTTGTAATTTCATTACCATTATTCATTTCATCATTAACTTTATAATTTCAACATTAAATAAAAATATCAGTTACTTTCACTGAAAACATAATATTTTATATATATATATATATATAATATATATATATATATATATATATATATATATAATATAATTAAATGTTTAACATTGAGCAATGCAAGCTTAATATGGCATGATAAGAAAAATAAATGCCTGGACAGGATTCGAACCTGGAACTCTGAGTCTGTACCTCAGCGTGTTATCCATTACACCACCAGGCGAATCCAATTCAAACACTTATTTTTCTTATATATGTATTATATTCTCCATTATTACTGGATGTCGCGAGAACTCGGCCTTCACTGCCATCTAGTAGCTGACTATAACAAGTAAGCAAATTAAAGAGAATATACTTTTATTTTATTTTTTTTACTTTATAGCAGTGATGCTTTATCGATGTTATAATTAAATGTTTAACATTGAGCAATGCAAGCTTAATATGGCATGATAAGAAAAATAAATGCCTGGACGGGATTCGAACCCAGAACTCTTGAGTCTGACCTCAGTGTGTTATCCATTACACCACCAGGCGAATCCAATTCAAACACTTATTTTTCTTATATATGTATTATTTAAAAAAAAATATTCTCTTTAATTTGCTTACTTGTTATAGTCAGCTACTAGATGGCAGTAAAGACCGAGTTCTCATGACATCTAGTAATAATGGAGAATATAATACATATATAGGAAACATAAGTGTTTGAATTGGATTTGCCTGGTGGTGTAATGGATAACATGCTGAGGTACAGACTCAGAGTTCCAGGTTCGAATCCCCATTTATTTTTCTTATCATGCCATATTAAGCTTGCATTGCTCAATGTTAAACATTTAATTATAACATCGATAAAGCATCACTGCTATAAAGTAAAAAAAAATATATATATATATTCTCTTTAATTTGCTTACTTGTTATAGTCAGCTACTAGATAGCAGTGAAGACCAAGTTCTCGCGACATCTAGTAATAATGGAGAATATAATACATATATAAGAAAAATAAGTGTTTGAATTGAATTCGCCTGGTGGTGTAATGGATAACACGCTGAGGTACAGACTCAGAGTTCTGGGTTCGAATCCCGTCCAGGCATTTATTTTTCTTATCATGCCATATATATATACATATATCCCGTCTAAGCATTTATTTTTCTTATCATGTCATATTAAGCATGCATTGCTCAATGTCAAAAATTTAATTATAACATTGAATAAAGAAGCGTCACTGCTATAAAGTAAAAATATTCTCTTTAATTTGTTTACTTGTTATAGGAGTTACTAAAGGGCAGTAGAGACTGAGTTCCTGCTATCTCTCGTAATAATATATATATATATATATATATATATATGTTAAATATTTAATTATAACATCGATAAAGCGTCACTGCTATAAAGTAAAAATGTTCTCTTTAATTTGCTTACTTGTTATAGTCAGCTACTAGATGGCAGTGAAGACTGAGTTCTCGCGACATCTAGTAATAATGGGGAATATAATACATATATAAGAAAAATAAATGTTTGAATTGGATTCGCCTGGTGGTGTAATGGATATCACACTGAGGTACAGACTCAGAGATCCGGGTTCGAATCCCGTCCAGGCATTTATTTTTCTTATCATACCATACATATATATGTATATATATATATATTATATATCCATCCATCCATAGTAATTCTGCCCGAAGGCACGTCCTTCACTGCAATCGTAGCATTTTCATGCTATGCTTGCAGCTTTACTAGGGAATTGTGTAGGTGTGGTAGCTTCCCGTTGCTTTCCACACCGGTGAAGGATGATGATGATAATGGTAAGGATGATAATGATAAGGATGATGGCCATATGATTTCGGGGACCGTTTGGGCCTTAAAGTTTTCCTGACATTTGTCTTACAGGTGAGGAAAAACCCCGATAAAAACCTCACCAGAAAAACTGCCCCGACCGGGCCCACTGTGCGACAAGGCAGCAAGCTACCTCGAGACCACAGCGATGGACAATATATATATAATTATATATATAAAATAAATGTTTGTACTAGATTTGCTTGGAAGCATAACTGGTAGTGCACTGGAGTATCAATCCAGAGGTCCGGGTTCAAATCCCGTCCAAGCATTTTTCTTATCATGTCATTCATATATACACTACTCAAAAAAATTATAGGAACACATGTTTAAACCAAAGCCACAAAATAAATATTGTAACAATTTAATTTTTGAGAGTCAGATGTTTTGAGTTCAAGTATTGTTTAAAATCAGATTGAACATCTTCTGGGTTTTATTAATTTTTCTCTGAATATGTTAGTGAAGTTCCAAGAGTTGCTGAAACCAAAGTGAGTTCGTATTGATTTATGTTTTTAAAAACAGGTTTGAAGAATAATCTGTGGTAGGGAATTGTTATTTTTGTGTTCTCTGAAGCTAATACAGAGCAATGAGACATCTGAATGAAACATCAGTTGCACAAGCAGTTGCATTGATTGAAGATGGTCGTTCCATTCGCCATGTTCCTAGTATTCTTGATGTCAGCTCTTCCGTCATCCTTGGACTGTGGAGGCGATATAGAGAGACACATGGATACAAGAGGAGACCCAGACAAGGTTGTAAGAAGAAGACTACAGATGCACAGGATAGATTTCTTGTTTTATCAGCTTTGCGCAGAAGAAGATCTACAGCCAGAGATCTACAAAATCATATACGCACAGCAACTGGGACGGTAATTTCTGATCAGACTTCAAGAAATAGACTGGGAAATGCAAGGTTGAGGTCTAGAATCCCCTTTAAAGCCCCTCATTTAACACAGCACAAAGAAGCCCGGCTGTAATTTGCTCAGAATCATGTCAACTGGCAGCTCCGCCAATGAAAGGATGTTTTATTCACGGACAAATCAAGATTTCGTCTAACAGGTTCTGATGGTCATATACGTGTATGGAGATGTCCTGATGAATATTTTGATCCAGCCACAATTATTGAATGTGACAGATTTGGAGGAGGTTCGGTTATGGTTTGGGCTGGGATTACTATTGAGTCTCAGACAGGCTTGTCGTTGTCCCACAGCACATGAATGCTGATATTTACATCAATGGCATTATCCTTCAACATGTTGTACCCTTTGCTTATGGTATGGACACTAATTTTCTTCTAATGCAAGATAATGCTAAATGTCATACAGCACAGGCTACCAGAGATGTCCTGCAAGAAAGCCAAATTTGGGTGATGGACTGGCCTGCATGCAGTCTGGACTTTAATCCGATTGAGCATATATGGGATAAGTTGGAAAAACTTGTTCGTAAGCATCCTGCTGTATCTCAGAACCTTGAAGAACTCTCACATGCACTCACCGAGGAATGGGAGAGAATCCCACAAAAGTTTCTGCGAAGCATGCCTCGTAGGTGTAATGCATCATTCAGGCTCACGGAGGACACACTATAAGACATACGCTATTAGAAGACATATCGGGCAGAGCTATGCATGGCTAGTGCATTTTGTCTAGCCTAACATAATCGAGCGGTGTTGTACAATTGGCACTGTAACCACAACATATCGTCTCTCTCTTCCCCTCTTACATACCGATATCTGACAAAGGTGCGTGAAGAGTGAAGCAGGATTGGCTTATCGCATATGTCTTCTAGTAGCATGCCTGGTTTACGTACTGAGTGTTGAAATAACCATGGAAACATTGATTCCAAAAATTGTAAATCTCAAATTTCCACTTTGTTTTCTGTTATAAATGATAACTTGTTCATATTGCTAATACTGTGCAAGAAAATATTGTTTGAATGTCTATTCTAATTTTAAATAAATCTTCAATTTATAATTACAAAAAATCAAACATTAAATTGTTTTAATATTCATTCTTGTGTTTTGGTTTAAACATGTGTTCCTCTATTTTTTGTGTGTGTATATGTATGTATATATATATATATATATATGTATATATATTCTTTAGTAATTCTGCCCGAGGACAAGTCTTTCACTGCAATCATACCATTTTCAATGCTATGCTTTGCAGCTTTACTAAGGAATTAAAGGTGTGATAGCTTCCAGTTGCTTTCCACACCGGTGATGGATGATGATGGCCAGATGATTTTCAGGACTTTGAGCACTAAGCTTCCTGACATGTCTTACAGGTGAGGAAAAATCTCGAAAAAACCTCATCCAGGAGCCTGCCCCGACCGGGAATATATATATATATCTTAATATATAAAAATTACATGTCACGTTGTTTGTCTGCGATGGAATCCTAAACTACTGAACCAATTTTAATAAAATTTTGCACACTGTGTGCTGTTTGATCCAACTTGAGACCTACGGTTGTTTATAACTAAATTTATAGTCGCATTATTTTTTATTGCAAATTATTTATTATTTAACATATGAGTTCCATATGATTCTAACAGATGACGGTGTAAGGTAATTGGTTTATTATTTAACCAGGTGGCTGTGCTTTTTGTTGCAACCACAAATTTCAATTGAATTACAAATATTGATTATTTCATAATTTAAGTGTGTTTGTGTTTATTTTATTTTCAATATATTGATAATAATATTAATTTCATGTGTAAGTATTAGTTTTAAGTAATCTGGCTGAAAGACAGCAACTTAATTTAAATTTAACTGGACCAAGAAGGGACATTGAACAATATGGCGAATCAGTTCTAGAGACCATGAATGATAAGATATCAAGTGAATTTCCGCAAATTGGTATAGGCCTATGTGACATAAATCTTACATTTAAGAAGAATGTCAATTTAAAAACATATGAAGGTCCTAAGGAACGGAATAACAGAACTGTAAGTAAGTCTGTTAGTTATAATAATATGCCTAATATTACAGAAACAATCTCCATGCCTCAATTAAATGAAAAACAAGATGACTATAATATATCACAAGATGATATTACTATACAGAGACTTCTTGATGATGATGAGAATCCAAACTGCCAACAAGTTCGTAGAAAAAACGAAAGTATAATGAAATCAGCAAGCCTCCTCAAAATATTCCATCAATAAATGTATATAATCCTTATGATACACTTATGGATGATACTGAGAATGCAGACAACATAAATTCATCTCAATCAACAAAACCACTTCCACATAAACCACCACCACTATTTATACCGGGTGTAGTTAACGTACCAGAACTAAAAAATTGTGTAAAACAAAAACTTTCTGATTTAGATTTCTCACTTAGTTTACTACAACATAATTTAATGCTTACCTTAGCCACAGCAAAGCATGGCCGGGACTTATATATATACGGCCTATATATAAAACAAAGTCGGATTAGTTACACTATTTATAACTCAAGAACGGCTGGACTGATTTTTATTATCTTTGATTTGTTGGATTTGTTTCCACCCCGAGTAGCAGATAACTATTAAAACATCGGAAAAATTAACGTAAAAATATTTAAAGGCGATACGACGTTTGCCGGGCCAGCTAGTATATATATATATATATTCAATTTTACCAAGAATATGTTGAATATTCAAAGGTGCTGACATAAACATCCAATTTGAAAAGCATCAGAGAAAGTACCCAGAGAGTGTTAAATTACACAACCTTGGCAGCTCATTCTAGTCAGTAGTTGGTAGCTAAACTTTTCTGCCACCTTTAACATCTAGGTCTGAGTTAGGCTGAGAGGACTATAATCATTATATAATGACTCGGGCTTGGATTTCGATGAGGAGTAATAATTTTTCTGAGCAGTCAAAGACAATCATTATCATATGGCACTACACCCCATAACAAGCCCTGGCTTCCCCAATCCTCTTCCTCCACACTTCTCTATCCACTACAGCCAACTTCCAGTTCTCATGACAAGCATCTGGTTAGCATCCTTTCTCACTGCATCCTCCCATCTATTTGTTGATCTTCCTTTTCCTGTCAAATGTTGCATTCATTACCTTCTTTGGAATTCTATGATCCTGCATTCTGTACATATGTCCAGCCCATTGTAAGCTCTTAAGGTAGATTATGGTGTCTAAATTAGGCAATCCGTATAGTTGTTTAAACTCTAAATTATTTCTAATTCTCCATACATTCTTCGTAATATATTTTTCTCGAAGGCATTAAACATATGCTTAGGGCCAATTACCATATTTTCCAGTAAATAATACATACTTTCTTTACCTTAAATCTTTGTCTTAAAAATTTAGGGTGACAATATGTTCAATAATGTAAAAATTAAGGGGTTGATTAAAATGCAGTAAACAGCAGAAATGAGTGAATGACACTTTTAGTCCAGCACTCTATTGTTTCAAAACAAGTTGAAACATATTTCTTTAGTTATGCACGGTCTTCTCGTCGGTGTAAATAATTTCCCCAGAGGATAATCTTATCATCGGTATATAATTCTCTTTATAAGTAAGAAAGCACATAGAATCTAACACTACCCCTAATTGGAACTTGTGGGACACACAAGTAAACATGCAGTCTATACCCGGGCCCAAAATATAGAACTTAATTCATCATCATCATCCTGCCAGGTATTAGTCCTAGAAGAACTGTTACGGCCTGAGAAAACGGTTTTTGTGCCATCTTTTCATAGGTCGACCAAGTGACCATTTCCCATTTGGACAGTAGTTCATTATTGCCTTGGGGATCCTGGATCTAGCCATTCTTGAGACATGTTCCTTCCAGTTTAGCTGATATCTGGAGATGTAGTCCAGTATTGGTGACACATTAAGTTCTTGAAGGATTTCTACATTTTTCTTTCAATCCCATTTGGTGTAGCCAGCTGTTCGGCGCATAAATTTCATCTCACAAGCTGTTAGTCTGCTTTCATCTCTCGTCCTTATAGTCCACGCTTCACTCCCATAACATAGGACTGGTCAAGCCATTATTTGATAAAGACGAGTACAAGTTGATTTTTGCACTAATGAAGGTTTTAAAACTCTATTAATGATTCCCATTGATTTGTTGAATTTCACAATTTTGTCTGGTAAATCCAAATTTTCAACAAAAGAGAGTTTATATCCTAAGTAAGTAAACTCATTAACTCTCTCTAAAATGTTATTTAAACAAATTTTGCTTGGTACTGGGGATTTTCCCAGAAATAGGACACCTTTGGTGTTTTGTTATTCATAATAACTGTTGAAAGCTAAACATATTTGTAAGTCTGGATATTAACGTTTCTTATGGCAAACATGAGAGGAAATGGAAACTCTAATACTTTTTGCATTGAACTAAACTTAGGTTTAAGATTAGGATGAAATAGCTCTACCAATTGAAAGGCATACAAGTTTAACTAAAAAGAAATATAATTGTGATAGGATTTAAATAAATACAATGTTTAGCTGTTGCTTTAACATAATTAAAAATGAATATGAATACAAATAATGAAATTTGAAGTCGTAAACAAAATTACTTAAACAAGAATACAATCTTACTCATCCATACCAAGATTTCCACGCATTCCCAAAACAAAATATACTTCTTGCACAGCTATTTTTAACAAAATTAGTCTCGGGAAGGGATCACTTCTCCGATCCCTTCCTGTCTTCAAAGAATGAAAGCGTAGCTTCGACTGTTAAACCCACAGAGCACCCAAAAAGAGGGAAAACTGAGTACAGTGGCATCTAAAAATTTTTGGTCGTTTATGATGAACTACAATGAGCAAACTACAATGGTAGCGCTGTTTCGTAGTAACAGAATATATAACTAAATAAAACATATGCAAGGCACATGGCATGTTCACTCGGGATTATGGGAAATTAGCCATTTTGTAAATTGAAATTTCTAACTGCTAGCCTTTCGTTCTATGTAGACAGTACTGTAAAAATTATATATTATCGAAAGTTAAAAATCATTACTTAGATTTCATTTTGCTCTAATTTGTAAGTAAATTAAAACTTGTTTACGTTTTTAATGTGAATCTATTTTCAAAAATAAACCTACTCGAAGTGATAAAATTCTAAGATTTGTTAGGTTAGGAAGAGTGGTGTTAGTGTACAGCCATTTCTAACAAACATTTAAAAAATGTGAGTGATTTATAATGGATTTCAGATGTACGACATGGCTAAGGTTCTTCAATAAATATTGTATAAAATATGTATGTGAGATTAAGGTGGTAGGTCAATTGTACATATTTAAAAGAGCTCATAATGCAGGTTTCTAAATTTTAATAAATGAAAATAAATCAACATGTTTTATTTATTTCCATTCTTCCCTTCTGTTAAAATTAAAAAAAAAAATATTTAGGTCTGAGAGGCTGGGTACAAATAATTCCATAATTTAAGATAAATTAAAATGTTATTTATTCCTATAAAAGTTCAATTCGATGATTATTCACCAGATGGCGTTGCATAATTATAATTCATGATTTTACCACCAGACGGTGCTGAATTTCATATTAGTACCAGAAAAAATTTAAAAAATGTAGATGTCGTTAGTTGTTCTACATTAGCGCCGCTTGTGGCATGTATGCAAAACTAGTCCACTTTCTTCTCTGGGTCCTCTGTGGTTAAACCTTCAGAGCTTTGTGTTACGGACATTACACATCGCGCATCCTTTCAGCGCACTATGACATAACAGGAAAGAGGGAAACTAGCAGGAGGCAAACAAGGAGAGGTAGAGCACAGATAATAATATCACTGCAGCCACAATTTACCCATCATCACAGTTCAGTTGGAATTTAGGATGATAACACATGTTCAAAGATATAAAGAATTAAGAGAGGTGGAAGTACCAGTATTACTACTTTAGTGAGGTGTGGTAGAAATCGGAAATGAGTTGCAATACGGAACTCTATTGTGTCTAAACATATTGTTTTCTAACCTTAAAAATTCCATGTTCTTCGCAAAGATGAGAAAACATTGTTTCCTGTAGAATTTAGTAAACTACATTGAATTCTGTAGCCAAGACCAGTTACTTACAGCAGCGTACAGTGAAGTTCACACGATGAAGAAGAAGGAGTTTTGAAAACCTTACGTGTGAATGAAGTCAGCCAGTGGACTAGTGGATATGCTCCTTGCCTCTGGTTCTGAGGCTCACAGGTTCAAACCCAGCTGGGGTCAATGAATCTTTCAAGGATGGAAAAATCCAAGGAGCAAGTCCTCCAGAAGGGAAGCCGTGGGTCATGAGTCTGAAGATTTTCAGGCTCGTAAAAGATCCTTAAGCCTGAATAAAAAGGCCTCTAAGCAAAATTTACCAACCTCATCACCCTAGTAATACTTTAGTTGCCTGCTAAATGTCTCATTGGGTCGGTGTGTTAACCGCATACCATTCATGACATCTATGGGCAAATAAATGTAACTAAATTAACTCGGTCTGGTGACTCCTAACAAAGAAGAGGCTTAGACTCAACATTGGGCTACGTCATTGTAGCAGTAGTAAATGTGAGTAAAAAGTTACAGGTGATTCAGGAAGTGGAAAAGGGTGTAAGAAAAAATAAAGATTTTGCGACACAATTCTGCATTTCTGTTAATCAGTTAATTAGGACTTTTTGCAGCCATAAACCTGCTTGAAAACTTCAAAGAAAATAGGGTGCTCCAAAAAACAAAAAAAAAGTAATATCTGTTATCACAATGGCAATGAGTTGCAATAGGGAACTCTATTGAGCCAGCAGTCACTTGTTCTACGATCAAATACTCAAAGTAGCCATGATGGCATGCAAAACACTAGAATAGCTGTACCAACCTATGCTACAATCCCCAACATTTCTGTGTACATAAAAAATGTAGAACTTGTGGGGAGAATAGACAGTTTTGGTTTTCTTCCTTCCAAACAATACATCATAACTACTGTAAAACCAAATTAATCTACAAAGAGTGCATTAAACCTCCAAACGTAAGTTAGGGGGATTCTAGATCACCATGCACCAGCATAAATTTAAATAAAAAAATGGAAAAGCTCATGTTTTATTTTGATGTTATTTTTAAACTAACATTTCTCAGAATTGGATATAGTTTTATTTTGGAAAGAAACATTACGTTCGAACCGGGAGTCAAACCCTGGATCTCTGACTCTGTAACATCAGTGCAATAACCATTCAAACTTCCAATAGGAACGTCAAATTTCTTCCACTTCTAAGTGGAAAGAAATTTGACGTTCCTATGGTAGAAAAAAATTTGACATTCCTATTGGAAGTTCAAATGGCATAACGGTTATCGTACTGACTTACAGAGTCAGAGATCCGGGGCTCGACTCCCAGCTCGAACATAATTTTTCTTTCTAAAATAAAACATGTTTTATTGCTGGATTATTTAAAATAATTATCTGATATATCGCACCTTGGGAAGAAGACACCTACAAGTCTAAAAAGTTTAGTTCCAAGTCATTTGCAATTAAAGTTTTAGAAAAGGTATAGTAATGTTTTTACTATTAATTTAACACTTCTCACTGAAGGATAAATTATATTTGTAGAGAAAAATTTTTACCCAGGCCGAGACTCGAACCCGGGACCTTTGACTTTCCGTACCAATGCTCTACCAACAAAGCTACCAGAGTGAATTCCAATCTAGATGCAAATTTCTCTTTTAAAAAGTTGGTAGAGCATTGGTACGGAAAGCCAAAGGTCCCGCGTTCGAGTCTCGGTTTGGGCAAAAATGTTTCTCTTCAAATATCCATCCATAGTAATTCTGCCCGAAGGCAGATCCTTCACTGCATTTTCATGCTATGCTTGCAGCTTTATTAGGGAATTGTAGGTGTGGTAGCTTCCCGTTGTTTTCCACACCGGTGAAGGATGATGATAATGATAAGTATGATGATGATGATGATGATGGTCATATGATTTCGGGGACCGTTTGGGCCTTAAAGTTTTCCTGACATTTGTCTTACAGGTGAGGAAAAACCCTGATAAAAACGTCACCCAGAAAAACTGCCCCGACCGGGGATCGAGCATGGGCCCGCTCCATGACAAGGCAGCACGCTACCTAGAGACCACAGTGTGGACATCTTCTAAGGTATACTAAATTCAATTTTTGATATGGACACAATTTTATCCTGTCTCCATTTTCTTGCACATGATATGTGGCCAGAAAGAAATAAATTTGTAACCATTTTTTATAACCGATAGTAGTCTTAAGTCCACCGCTGTGGTCTCGAGGTAGCGTGCTGCCTTGTCACGCAGTGGGCCCGGGTGAGGTGTTTATCAGGGTTTTTCCTCACCTGTAAGACAAATGTCAGGAAAACTTTAAGGCCCAAACGGTCCCCAAAATCATATGACCATCATCATCATCCATATCATTATCATCATCCTTCACCGGTGTGGAAAACAACGGGTAGCTATCACACCTACAATTCCCTAGTAAACCTGCAAAGAATAGCATGAAAATGCTATGATTGCAGTGAAAGACCTGCCCTCTGGCCGAATTACTATGGATGGAGTAGTCTTAACTCAATTTATGATATTTTTACACTAGTGACCTTTTTGTTCCCAATGTGTTACATATATATAAATATCCTTTAATATGTTATACAGAGGGTTGTTTCTGATCTCTGATAACAAATGGTTTTTAAGTTTTACCTTAAGAAAAGCCGTGTCTCCACCATCGAACAAGCTCTATTTTATGGCATTTCACCCGAGCTATGGCTCGGCATCAGAGTTTCCACTGCAGAAGACTCTTACGCAGCACAGCCATGTCTAGAAGTTCCCACTCCTCTTTACACGCTTTCCAGAGACCGTCTATTGTTTGAGGATGCCTGTTTCCCAGTGCCCTTTTGAAGAGTCCAAAGGCACAAAAGTCCATCGGTGATGCATCAGGAGACTTCACTGGGATGTTGCTGAATGGAATAGCATGTATTCCAGTTTCCTGCTCCATTCTCTCCAGGAACGCCAGGGTTGAACCCGAAGTGTGACTGGAGGCCTTGTCTTGGTGCACCCAGACTTGGTTTTTTGTCTGTACCATAGAGAGCTGGAATTTCGGTCCGGTAAATTGGGGTGAGAACTTCTTCCTGGTAGTACTGGGAGTTGATTTTGGCCTTTTTAGCTACTCTACGAATGGTCAGTTTTCCATTGTAGCAATATCCCGCGATGACCATAAATCCCTTGAAGAAACTTTCCCTGCATTCGGCATACCACTTTTGAACATTTTTTTCACCCCTTTCTCTATAGTAAATTGTCCAGGGTTTGTTGTAGTCTCCTAGATAAACATATGCTTCATCAAGTGTGACCAAAAATTTCCATTTTTCTCCTGCCAGGTGCTTTTCATAGAGTTTCCTGCTGTTGGCGCGGCGTTCGGCAATGTGATGTGGCAACAATTTATGAACCCTGCTTTTGTGGCGCTTCTCCATGTTTAAATCTTTGTTTATTATGGTGTTTACAGTTTTAAGGGATATTCCCAATCTGTTCGCAATCACCCTTTGTGTGACAGGGTTACGACCAGAGATAAGGGCCTTGACATTTCTGATTACATCTGGGTGTGTGGATAGTAGCGGGTCATGGATTTGCCTGTTTTTTTTTCCTTTTGGAATTAATCCCAAGCGATCCTTTCTCTTTTTATTAAGCACTGAGCTAATTCCACACTTTGACACCACAAAATTACGTTTTTTGCAAGCCTCAATAATCTCGGAATAAGTATAATTAGCTTTGGAAAGGGCAGTAATATACCATTCCCAATACGGGTCGATCTTCTTAGGCATTATGAGGGGAGCAACACGCGTGCGAGTGTAACAGAAGCAGCACACTGACTGGTTTGAACACCTTGCATGTTCCTGTCCTGACGACTCACACTCCAATGTCACAATCTACTTGGCAAATCATTCTCAGAGATCGGAAACAACCCTCCGTACATGTTTGTGTGTAGAATTTTTTCCCCAAAAAGAATCTCAGAAATGCCTTAGAATTAAGTTAACATAAATGCGGTAAAATATGGACATAAATCTTTCTTGAAACAAGTTGTTATCGGCAGAAATGCACTGTTATCAATTGAGCTGTGTTGTTGAAACTTGTTGTTATCGGCAGAAATGCACTGATATCAAAGGACCTGCTGAAACCAGAGGTATTAGAGTGGCTACAACAAGAAATAGTTTCACTTTTTTTCATATTTACGAGTAAAATGAGTTAAATAAAACTAAATTCTTTGGCTAAATACATTTAATATATCATTTTATGAATATCCGTTGCATTAAAATGGTGTAAGTGGGTAAATAAATTTCTGGTTAAAGCAGTTGTGTACTTTATATGCACAGTAAATTAGCTACAGTAAAATTTCTCACAAGTAGTTGAAATGCACAGTAAAAATGCAATTATATATGAGTAAACTAGTTGGTGGCTCAACTGCACTTCTACTAGCACTTGATTTTTCAGTTATATTGTTGTAAACTATAGCTCTTCTTCTGTATTTACTAACATTATTTAATATTTTAAAGTTTTTCAAACAATTTTTATAACATTAGACAATTTTGAAGTATTTATTTAAATATGCAAATCACAATATAATGACACTGTTAGACAATATTGTGATGCTAATTGCTATTTTCTCCACAGAGAACATTACTTAGTCTATGATTTTTCTATCACTGTTTTGGGTTATCGCTGGTTGGATCAGTGTTAGGAAGTAATAAGTAAGTGTACACCCATTTTTAATAAACGTTTGGTAATTTTAATATTATTAATATATTTTTTAAACATATATTTGGGGATTTATTGCAAATATTGGTCATTTAAATTTCATAGCGACGGATAGTAATCAAGAATGATAATCGATAAGTGGTTCGATTGTGGGTTATCGCTGGCTCTATAAACTCTGGTGCATGCGCACTGTCGTTCTATAGGACTTCGAAAATATTTCACGCTAGTTTAAGTGCAGTTTTCCCCTAGTTGGCAATTGATTATAGCAGCAATGTATGTTATCACGTTGGTAATGATGATGACAACAGTCACTTGTTTTCCAATCGAATACTCAAAGTAGCCATGATGGTGGCAGAGTGGGCTAGAATAGCGTAAGTAGATTTGTCATCACTTGATTCAATCTACTGGCCATGATAAAATAAGAACAGCAATTTTTGGCAAATTTATTTATGGGTTATTTTGAGTGTCAAATCACCAATGCTTATCCCTGAATGTTTAATAGTCGAAGTTGAATCACAGTAAATACATATAATGCATTAATACATTACAAATAACACTAAAGTTTTTTCGGAAACAGTCCACAATTTGTCGATCATTTACTCCATGAATTCTTCTAAGTTCTACTGAATCATGGTGAGTATGCACGAGTTTCTCTAACGCTTAATATTAGCTTCCGTTAGACGGCTCTGAAATCGGAGTTACCAACTGTCAGAAAAATTCCCAAATGTTTATTAAAAATGGACGTAAACTAACTCCATTTCCTAACCTAACAAAACAAGTCACATGCATATTATTTAATAAACTATAAACTAATCGTACGTACACTAACTTGTCCCATCAGAATCTAACAAAATGAAGTTAATTTCTTGAAATATGGTTTGGAATCAATTGCAAATATTGGTTACAACGAATGGAGAATCATCTAGTGGAAGTCACATTAAGCATTTGCGCATCTGTAGAACTCAATTGACAATATTCACGTAATTATATAAATATTTAAAAATCATAAGGAATGTTTACAGACCAAAGTGTTTAAAATAGTATGAATCATTATTACAAATGGTAAAAGTATTTAGTGCAACAGTGGCATAAGAATATATGAAAAATCGTGATTGACAAATTGTACACCTCAGCCGTTTTTTTCGATGAAGGATGGGCTGGTTATTCTATGCCAGGATACCACCTGTGAATATTCAATTGGAGAATATGTTCCTGCTAAAGGCAAATGCCAATGATATGTTTATCCACATATAAGGAGATTCGGCTATTCTTTACAACCTGTGATGCGACTTTTTTAATTCCTTCATAAACTCTTGCCAAATTTTATTCTTAGGGTTTCATTTTTCAAAATATTTCCCACCATTTAAAATTATTTTTACATTTTACTAATGATTATTTCAATATATTTTTCTATGATAATTAACTATACATGTAGCATCATTACCATATTGATTTGAATGAATATTCTACACAAAAACAAAAACCGTTCCTGTGCAGCCAACATATAGTGTATACTAATTAACTCTACACATAAAATTCAGAATTTCAGAACTTACTTACTTACTTACTGGCACTATCGAACCTGCAGGTTCATGGCCGCATGGACATAAGCTCTCCATACATCCCTATCCTGAGCTAATGCTTTCCAATTATTCCCTGTATAATCTACTTCCCTCAGATCATAGTTAATGTTATTCTCCCACCTCATTCTTGGTCTACCAACTGGGCGTTTTCCCTCTGGCTTTCCTACAAGAAGCTTCCATGCAAGTCTTTCATTCCCCATACGTGCAACATGTCCTGCCCATTGCAGTCTACGAGACTTAATTGTTCTTATTATATCTAGCTTCCTATAAAGACCATGTAGTTCAATGTTATGTAGTCTTCTCCATTCACCTGTCTGTTCATCTCTCTTTGGTCCAAAAATTTTCTTAAGTACTTTAATCTGAAATACTTGTAATCTCCTTTCCTCCCTTAAAGTAAGAGTCCATGTTTCGCACCCATATAATATAACTGGTAGAATAATAGTTTTATATATTTTCAGTTTAACGTTTTTTGAAAGGAGTTGGAACATCAAGAGTCTCTGCAATGCATAATAGCACGCATTTCCAGAATTGAGCCTATGTTTAATTTCTTTGTGCATCTCATTCGTATTTGTGATTATTGTTCCTAGGTATTTGAATTCAGCCACTTCCTCAAAATTTCCCTCATTTGTCATTAGCTGTCCATTTCCATTATACAATGAATCTCTACGTGTGACCATATATTTGGTTTTATTGATATTTACTTCCAGTCCTAATTTCTTAGTGTTACTCAATAGTGTGTGCATGTTGTCCTTTAGTATCTCCTCGCAATCGGCCAATAATACTACATCATCAGCATAAACTAACAGTTTATTAATACCATTGAGTTGTAAGCCTTCCTTATTCTCTAAAGATTTAATGGCATGCTCTAGTACAAAATTAAATAGTAGAGGAGATAGTGCATCTCCTTGCTTTAACCCATTCTGGATTTCAAAAGAGTCCGAAAACTGTTTGCCTACATCACCCTACTCTTTGTGTCATTTAGACACATTCGTATAAGTCTAACTAACTTTTTAGGAATTCCGAACTCCAGCAGGATACTATATATAACTTCTCCCTCTTAATTGAATCATATGCTTTTTTGAAGCCTACATATAGTTGATGTACAGTACCATTATATTCCCATTTCTTTTCTAAAATCTGTCTTATACTAAAAATCTGATCTGTTGTAGACCTGTTTCTTCTAAATGCACATTGATGATCTCCTAGAATGCCATCAATATAGGGAGTAAGTCTGCTTACTAATATTTGTAAGAATTTTGTACGAAGTTGAAAGTATTGAGATGCCCCTGTAGTTGTTGCAATCAGTTTTATCTCCTTTCTTATAAATTGGTAATTGGTACGATAATTGATTCCTTCCATTCATCTGGAAGAGCTTCTTTTTCCCAAATCATACTAAGCAACCAGCGTATCTTGTCCATCAATTTTTCTCCCCCTGATTTTATCAGTTCTGCTGGGATCTCATCTGAACCTGATGCTTTATACATCTTCAATTTTTCAATTGCCATTTCAACCTCTAATGCATTTGGTTCTGCAACTAGCATTTCTGCTGTCTGTAAATTATCCTCCTCAATGTCCTGTTCTGTATGTACATTTAATAGCTGATTAAAATAACTTTTCCATCTATTTAATATTCTCCTGGAATCTGCAATCATATCCCCATTTTCATTCCGAATTATGTTTGTTCTAGCCTGAAACCCTTTCTTCTCTATAATAATTTCAGAACTTACTATTTATTTTTGGGCATTCCATTCTTTCACAGGTTAGAGTGCTAAAATTGTGTTAGGTTAGCTTTTAGGTTGGTCTTTCACAAATTAAGAGTACTTAAAATTTTGTTAGGTTAGCTTTTAGGTTCATTAAATATTGTGTATATGTTGGCGGCATCCCGTGATTCCATAGTGTAAACTGCTTTGCATTTGTTGGCAACTTGGGATAAAGTCGGGTTTATGCCGGAGATGAAATCTTCTAAGTTCCACAGAATCGCAGCGTGCATGCGCTAGCGAATGACGTCACCCCGGAAAGATAAATGTAACATCCAGCAGTTAGCAGGATATGTAAGTGAAACCGGTATGACCAACATACGTAAACTAACTTGCCATTTCCTAACTAAAGAAAACAATTTACATGCATATTATTTATTCCCAAATGCGTAAAGAAATGGACGTAAACAAACTTCCCATTTCCTAACCTAACAAAACAATTTACATGCATACTATTTAATAAACTATAAACTAATTTTACGTACACTAACACTAAATATGGTTTGAAATTATTTTCAAATGGTGGTAACGTTGGAACAACATGGGAAAGTAGCAAGTAAGTAATGTATCCACGATCATGTTTTACATAAATATATAAATATAAAATATTGTAAAGAAAGCTTGAAGATCGTTACAAAATGTTTAAAACAGTACAATACGTGTTTACAAGTGTTTAGTGCATCAGTGGCATAAGAGTGTAAGTGTAGAATTGTGACCGGCAAATAACCTACGTCCCCGCAACTTGCGCATGGTGTATGATTGGAACTTAGAAAAATGTTTCTCGTCACAAGTTGTAAAGAATCCCCAGGGATTCTATCATACCTAAATTAGTGTAAACCAGATTAGTTTAGTGTTCACTCGTTTGTTACTATGTTTTGTGATTATGTTGCCTACACTGTCTTAGCAATGGCTAATATGGTACATATTTTACATTGTAAATATGCTGATTTTAGGTTACTTTGAGCTCAACTTCTCACTTTTTTGGGGGATAAAATCAACATATATATTTCTCTCTGGTAATTATTCACATACTGTAACAATATATTGTGTTTTTAGCATTTTTATTTGAATTTATGTAGGTGGTATAGAAACCCCAATTCGCCTAATGTAGGTAATAAAAATAATTGAAATAAATCAAATACACATACCTGTACTTGGGTTTTCAGTGTCACATAAGTCAATGGAATTATTATATCTTCCTGTTTCAGTTCATCAAACAAACTTTTACTTTGAGAAGTAGATGGAGATTCATGATTCATATCACTTTCCATTGTAATCGACGTTTCGATCTGCATTAATATACTATCCCGATTATTATTTCTAATGTATAATCTTTCACTTATACATTTCACATTTTATTAACTGAAGCACTGTATAAAGAAGCTTTCAATTTTCACGATTTTTTTTTTAGCTGTGTCCGCATATTTTATTAACTAACTTCTAGTTATCTGCATGCATCATACCGATTTAAACATAAACTTCTTTTTTCACGATTCAATTGCAAAATTACGTAAAAGCATACCAAACATAACCAATATTGTACTGTTGTAACAGACGTAACCTAGCTAAAATTAGGCCAAACGATTCCAGAAAGATAAACGATTTTCGCATTCACAAATATTACAGATATAAACATTTATAACGTATGGATAAACTTATGCTATTAATTCAATTGCCGATAACTCAAATAAGACTAATTTTTAAATGAAAGTTTGGTATAAGCAGAAGAAAAATTTCTGTCGCCATTTCTGACATTTCTAAGCCACCATGATCATATGTGCGCTATTTTACAGCATTCCCAAGATAATACAATAGTCGTATATATTTTAACGAAACTTAATATATTTTACCATATTATGAATTAAGTTGAAGTTTATTTTGTATTTTGATGGAATATTCAAATAAGCATGCATGAAACAAATGAAAATGGGATTAAATTAAAGCCAGAGACTCCTAGATAGTTTTTCTTTTCGGATCTAGGATGCAGTGATTAAAAAACTTTTATTTTAAAAATACAACTGACAATAGAAATTTAAACATTAATAAACTTAACTACATTCCTCTTCTTAAATTTCTTTTCATTTCCGATTATACAAATATTGTTGAGTAGACATAAAATACATCATGCATAGACCAAGGACTATTTTTTTATCCTTTTAAACTGTAAACCTTAGCTCTAAGCTGCCAAAATAATTCAATTTGTTATACACCTAAGGGTTTAATTATCAATTAAAATTTTATTTAAAATAATATTTGTTAGATTAGATCATTTGGTTATGTATGAAATTTCAAGTTGAGCATCAACTGTTGATATGTGACAAAAATTTTGTCAGGTAGGCCTACTATAGCTTAGTTCTCTACTTCTCTATGTATTGTATAGTATATTTGTTATAAGTGGCGGCTGGCAGATTGAAAATAGGGGGCTGTCAGTGATCTAGGTTTACTAACATATGGTATATTACTCATAAAATGGAGATTATATGCCACGTATCAGTTTACATATATTCAAACAAAAAATGCAAAAAAAATACTGTTACAGTGTGTGAATATTTAACTAATTTTTTTTAAAAAATCCAGAAAAATGCATTAAAATTGAATGAGAAGTTGATTTAAAACTAACTTAAAATACACCATATTATCATTGGAACTTGTCTATTAGTATTGGTAAAACAGAATAGCTAAATTATGAAAAACACATTAAAAAAATTAAAATTGCTAAGTACCTACCTAATCTATCTAATCAAGCCTAATCTACCTTACCTGACTTAATCTGAATAAACATTTTGGCAATTGGTTGTATTAATGAATATATTGGCAATCATGTCGCTAAAATGGATCTTATTCAATAAGTATTAGATAACTATCAATATATTTAATAACTAGTAGTATGTTGCAAGATTCACTGATTAAGATCTGACATAGAATAGCCCATAAATGTATTATAATTAAAGTGTCTATAAATCAAAAAGTTAAATGTGATTTTTGATCAATGAATTTTATGTCAAACTTAATGGTTCATAGTGTCACTTGTTTGAAGGGAAAATGAGATATGCTATAATTAACTCACAGGCACTATCAAACCCATAGGTTCATGGCTGCACGGACATAATCTCTCTATACATACCTATCATGAGCTAATGTTTTCCAATCATTCCCTGTATAATCTATTTTCCTCAAATCATAGTTAATGTTATTCTCCCACACTCATTCTTGGTCTACCAACTGGGCGTTTTCCCTCTGGTTTTCCTATAAGAAGCTTCCATGCACATCTTTCTTTCCCCATCCGTGCCATGCCACATGTCCTGCCCATCGCAGTCTATGAGACTTAACTGTTCTTATTATATCTGGCTTCCTATAAAGACCATGTTGTTCACTGTTATGTAGTCTTCTCCATTCACCTGTCTGTTCATCTCTCTTTGGTCTAAAAATTTTCCTAAGAACTTTATTCTCAAATACTCATAATCTCCTTTCCTCCCTAAAAATAAGAGTCCATGTTTCGCATCCATATAATATAACTGGCAGAATAATATGCTATAAAACGTATAACTGAGTTAATAATAAGAGAATATTAACTTTGAGAAAAAACTATCAAACTTTTAATTTAATTTTCTTAAAATTGTTTAATGCACTAACATCCCCTGGCTTCTAGACATCTCAGTTGTGAAGATAATATTACTTATCTTGTTAGTTATTTTTATAGTAACTCTATGCGACAGTTAGCGAAAGCATTTAATTTGTCTTCCCAATACGACTCTTCAAGTAATTCTTTATGAGTGTTAAAGTTGGGGGAAAAAAAAATCACTTTGTGATGTTGATATAGGTAATGTAACCACAATTCTCAACAATTTAGATATTTCTGTGAATATATCAAAGTTCAGTCCAAATGAAATAATACAATTCCAAGATAGGCATCTACTAACTTCACATAATTCTGATTGGTTATAGAAAACTCATAATTTGGTCTTATGCATTACTTAAACTAATGGCAATGTTACCAGCACCAAAACAGCAAAAACTGATTATTTTTGTCTTGTGTTTGGCAGAAAGTTATGTTTATTTTATTTTGTAGATGTTTCAAGTACATATGCTATTTTATGTCCATGTGCTATCACCTCCACCGATAAGGAGGAACAACAATCAGCAAAAACAATTGTTTTCTTCACGACCACACGACCAGAAAGTATTTCTCATAGACATGCCTAAAACTTTCTTATATATGCCAATCTTCCTTTGGACTCCGATTGTACCAACACTATATTCAAGTCACGTGTTGTTGGCCTACCATTTTCTTTGATGTTTAGTTTTTCTCTTAAATCTAAAATATCAAAACATAACACTTTAACTCCAAGACCTTGATTTTACACACAGACAACTGTGTGTAAGAAAGGTAATGACCAAGCACATTTAAAGGTTTTAATTACTGTTTCAGATTTGTTTTAAATAATCAACTTTTATAAGATTCATGATGTGTTCCGTTGAGGTATTATTCAAAATTAATATAAAATTATGGAATATTCACCTGAAAGGTCTGTCTCCTCAACTTAATTAATCATATGATTAATTAAGTTGAGGAGACGGACCTTTCAGGTGAATATTCCATAATTTTATATTAATTTTGTTTTAAATAGTTATAATTTCAACATATTAGATTTGTATATGCCACGATTGTTGCATTTGGAGCTCACAACAGAGAAAGAATTATTTTATCAGTAATAATCTAACAATGCATAAAAATCTATTTTAGGACATAAAAAAGAATAAAATAATATTTGATAAAAGATTACTTGCAAACTGACAATTACTGTATTAATAAATTTATTATCTGTAATTTTAAAATTCAGTTTTTTTTATAAGTCTGGATTGAATATTACCAGAATTGCCAATGAAACTACACTACAGGATAACCTTTATGTCTCTATATAGGCTAGTCTTGTCATCAGTGCGTCTTGATTTTTCTTCGCTTCTTCCCTTGATTGGTTAAGTTCATTTATTATTTCGTCAAGACTGTGTTTCTTTTCTTCTTCCCTACCAGAGCTCCATTCCTCGTATGCGGGTTTGCATATATTACAATGCCATGATAGCTTGCATTTCGATGATTTCAACACATTGAATGTCAAGATTGATTCGGACTTCTACGCCACAGAAGCAATGATAAATCGAACGTGGGCGAACCCTGACCAACCACAGCGGCATGTACTTACTCGATTCTCTATACATGGCTTTCATCACGAGATATGCAAAAAACCAGGTTTTCACCAAGCGGACGAATATTGTGTGTGTTCTCTGTGCGGATGTAAATGCAGCCAATACCATTTAGAACTGTGTACAAAAAGGACAAAAAGCTTAAACGCTTACAGCAAGAAAGTATTTTAAGCACATTTGTGCGCAATTCTACTTATTATTATAACCTTTATGTCAAATTTTTTGCATGTCGGAGAGTACGCCCCAATTATGAACCAGCAGGCACTTTTTACCATGGCAACTGCACAGTGCACTACTCTATAGAAACCAGTAGGTAGGCACGAGTTCTCAGTGTCATATATCTGTGAGCACCACACTACTTATGTTTAACCCCAAAATAAAGAATCATGATATAACAGTAACAAAAAAAGTCAGATTGATTTAAAGTAAAAACTGCAAATTAAAAATATAATTCTTCAGTAAATTAATTCAGTAAATGCTGGGAGCAACAACCCTCAGTCTCCTCATTAGCTGACCTTGTTTGTTAGATGAACAAGTTTCTGGTATCCAATTACCTGATTACCTATATGAAACATCCAACTTAGAATGATCAACAAGCTTCTGTAATAAAAAAATATTTATCTTATATTTCAATTGTATTTACTTTGTGAATCAGCAAAGGAGTGTAAAAATGAGTCCACTACTTATAGTTTCAATTTCCCAGAGAATAAAATGATTTTAAAGTCTAAAGTATATCGAAAAATAATTAAATTTCAAACAATTTTTGGAACAATACGCAATACCTTTAAGAATAAAAAATGCCTAAAACAAGAATGAAATTTTATGATATCATGGTAATTCCTATGTTACTTTATGAATGTGAAAGCTGGGTACCTACACAAAGGACAATTAGTAGAATACAAAGTTGTGAAATGAGATTTTTGAGGAAAACAAAAAGATGTATAACAGAAGGCAGAATTAGATATTAAGAAATAAGAAAAAAAATTAGACGTTACATATTAGAATATGTTAATGGTAGTGTAGAAATTTAATTTCAAGAAGAAATGGGGAAATTTTAGTTATTTATACTTAAAAAATATAAATAATTTAGGATTTAATGTTGTTACTGTTATCAACATGTTTTTCCAAAACATCTCAGTTACTGATTGATTAACACTGTTTCATTGTGATGTGAGTTTTAAACCCTTGAAGACCTTTTTGAAAGTGATTCATGCTCTTTGCATTGAATTAAAATATGTCCGCATATTTCTAAGGTAAAAAGGAAGGTATAAGGAATAGAGTGTGAAATGAAAGAAGATCGGTTTGGTTTTAGAAGTGGAAGTTCAATGAAAGATCCAATATTTATATTGAGACATACTAAAAAAAAAAATGTTAGAACATGGTTTGGAGACAGTTACAGTTAAGAAACCATATGATAGTATTGAAATATTTGGACACCTTAAAAAATAAATAAATTTTTAACAAAACAATTAAAAGAATAAGGAAATTGTATGAAGGAAACAGCAGCTGTGTCAAAATAGATAATAATAGATCAAGATGGTTTATGACAGGGACAGGTGTGAGACAGGGTAGTATTATGCCACCATAGTTATTTAATATAGTGATAGATAAGATAATTAACACAGTTAAAAAAATATTGTTAGAATACATATATGATGATGATTTTGCTGTTTCAGGAGAAAATGAACAAAAAACAGGAAAAGAAATGATGCTTAGAATTGAAAAAGATCAGAATGGGAGATAAATTAAAAAAAAAACATGTAGCATTGAAAATTAATAAGCAGTTTTGAGCAATGAAGGAATATAATAAAAGAAGTCAAAGAGTTTGCATATTTAGAAATAAATTTAATTCAGGAGGAATATATACCAAAATGAAACTATGTAAAGAATCCAAATAAGGGGTAAATTATTATTCTTGTTCTTCCATCCAAGTATTAGACCAAGGCCTGTTACGATCCTATAGAAAATTCATGCTTTGGTCGTCATAAGTTTGATCCGGGAAATTCTCGTATAAGACTTGAAAGCATAATAATAGTCCCTTCAATTGGTTGCTGGCCAAAGGAAGGCAAGACCAGTGATGGGGCTGTCATCTTATAGCCTCTGGCAAGGCTTATTATCATAACTTAAATGTAGTAATTTATAATTTGAAATTGGTATCAATGATGTAAGAGCTCTATTGCTCTTTTAAACTTTTAATTGACCTTTCCTTAAATGGAGATTCTGTTTTTTTTTTTTTTTTTTTTTCCCCCAGACACTTGCCATATACAGTTTTCTTGCACTTTTAAGATATATTGCTATTCCATAGAACACTATGCTAACATTTACAGTCATTCTGTATTCTTCTTGTAGTTAAAATAATTTTATCTCCAGAAAAATCTTAGATGATCACAAGTTATATTAAATAAATACACTATTTACGGTCTGCAATTTAAATCATGCAGTATGAGAATTATAACATTTCATCTCAAAATTACAACAATCTCAATTATTTCAGTCACACTTTATGTAGCCCAGAATATGGAAATATTGTATTCCATCATCAAAATAAAATTTACTGTAGCCAACCTCGTCCCCTCAATCTAAACTAACTAAATAATATTTATAGAGTTCAACAATAATTTTGTAAACCCAAATCACTTAATAAAGGATGTACTTTTTTTTTAATGGTGTTGACCAAGATATCAGAAACTCAAAACGAACAAACAAAAGAAAAAAGTGTCAACACTCCTAATTAAATAAGGTCGAGGAAGATTTAAGGCCTCAATGATCACATTTCATAACTTTGTACTCAATCAATCAACAGCTTTCCATCAAGGGATATAATTTAATTAAAAGCATTCTGTGGAAAATGGAAATTAAGAAAGAATAATTTTTTATACATAATACTATTAATCCAGCCCAACGTATACAAGGGGGTATAAGCCATAACTGTATACAGTTGGGTAATTTTTGACAGGCGCATTCTCATGGTGATGGTGACACTAAGTATCTTAGTGACTTAAGTTCTGTAAAGACCCAATCTCTCAGGGTATAACAAGGGCCTCTGCCCAGGGATACAGGTGAAGACCTCAATGGTTGGATCGGCAAAAAGATCAAGCTTCAATAAAGATGAGACAAGCAGAAGATGCAGCCCTCCACCTGGGGTTTGTACAGATGGGAGCATAAGAATCAAATAAATCGTGAATTCTTCTTACCTCATACATCTATGTTTTTTAAACACAGCACCGCAGTATCGGAGAACAATCTTCCTGACTCGTGAAAACAGCTGACAATGGGGAAGATTGTTCTCTGATACTGTGGTGCTGTGTTTAAAAAAACATAGATGTATGAGGTAAGAAGAATTCACTATTCATTTGATTCTTATTAAGGAAACCTCATAATGTTAAAATTCCCAAATTTATTATATTAGATGGAAGCATGTTCAAATGCTTTGAGGTGGCATGGCAAGCCCCACCATTGGACTTACTCAGCAGCAGGCTGGTTACCTGTTACGAGGAAATTTAAATAAACTCAAACTCCCCAAAACAATATTCGGACAGATCTAATGATGGGCCAAAGAAATGTAGGAAGACCAAAACGATGTTGGAAGGATGACCTGTAGGATATTGTGCAGCAGGAAGTGGAATGGGACAATAGACCCATACCTTGAAAAAGAAGAAGATGATGATATATAAAACATTTTGTATCTGTATTAAGTTATGCAGCAGAAATGTGGGTATTATCAAAGTAAAATAAAAGTAGAGTGCAAACAGCAGATATGAGAATTTTGAGGAGCATCAAAAGAAAGACCAGATAAGGTAGAATTAGAAATACATAAATTTAAAAAAAAAGCTTGGTATTAGATTATTACAGGAATATATTGAACAAATGAGGTTACAATGTTTCAGACACATTACATAAATAGCATTAGAAAGACTACCAAGAAGAACATTGGAAATGAGAATAAAAAAGGAAGCAACCATTGAATAGACCAAGATGAAGGTGGATAGACTAGGAAAGGAAAAACCTACAGGCAAGAGGAGTAGAGTGAAGAATAATCATGCACGAAGAATGCTGGGAAGATAAAGACATCTGGAGGAGGATAGTCGGTTGACTCATATGCAAAATGGAAACACCCTATAGAAGAATAAGAAGAAAAAAGAAAATGATTTTTATAGACTTTTGAAATGTATCCATTCTAGAGTTTTATCTGATAAGCATAAACACACAATTAGGAAATGAAGGAGTCATTTTTTCACATCTTGCCTCATATTTTATGTTTCTTTAAACACAGGAACAAGTTTTCAAGAGAACCCTCTCTCTCATTTTCAACCGACATTATGACTACCGGATTTTCGTGGAATTTTCATCAATCACGTTGCCATCTGATGTTGATTTGATGAACTTTGAGATGAGGTCATGTTCATCAGGAATCTCGAAACTCATGGATCTAAATTTGTTCTTCTGAATATATATCTGCTCCCAAATTGTCAATTCTAAAGGTTTTTCCAAATGTTTTAAAAATTAGGACAATTTTAAAAAGTCTTATTATTATTTCAAACAAGTTCACAAACTACCTGGCAAATCAAGTACATTTACTGACAAACATAAGAAATATCATAGCTAAAAATTAAAGAATCATTGTCAAAAATACACCATATATATATTTGCTGAAGCAAACTATTTCCAAATTTATCTCTCTTTGAAAAAAAAAGTTTTATTTTTATTGTAAACATATTGCAGGAAAACAAAAAGCAATTTGAAAAATTATTTGTCAAATCTTATACACAATATTTACTGGAGAATACAATGGAAAAACAATATTTCCAAATAAATAAATAAAATACCATGCAAATACATTTAGAACAAAAAACTCTTTATAAACCCATCTTTGAGATTTTCTATACAAATCTATTTATAACATTTCACATGCCAGTACCATTATCTTATATGCCTATATTATTATTATTTTCTGGATTTACACAAGCATAGTTAAGCTATCATGAAAATTATATAAATGCTATAAAAAAGACATAAGATCAATGTTTCCATTTTATGTTGTCGCAGTGAGAACATTAATTATTATAAATTATGTGTTCAGCAATATAAAAAATAATTATCAACTTAAAATACAAATTAAATAAAATTATTACCAACTATGTTTGAAAAAACAGTTGCATGATGGGACAGGTGTCACACACTGCACAACAATTAGAGTTCTGTACTCATCTAATTACAATTTAAAACTAAATATTACAGAATTTAATTTTATAACTCTAATCTTATCAATCAAACACAAACACTGAAGGGTTAACCTCCTACTACCTCAAGGGCCTGCTCAATCTCTAGTTGGATCACTTTAACTTTTAATTTACTGACTTATTTATATTAGACTATCATGAAGACAGTCTAATATTCAAGAATCAAAAAGAACAATGACTATGGTTATACAGATAAAATTCATACTAAAATTCCATTGAGGTAAGTAGTTATAAAGTAAAATGATAAAATGTATACCTGGTAGATACTATGGAGGGTTGTTTCTGATCTCTGATAACAAATGATTTTTAAGTTTTACCTTAAGAAAAGACGTGTCTCCACCATCGAGCATGCTCTCTTCACCCGAGCTATGGTTCGGCATCGGAGTTTCCGCTGCAGAAGACTCTTACGCAGCACAGCCATGTCTAGAAGTTCTCACTCCTCTTTATATGCTTTCCAGAGACCGTCTATTGTTCGAGGAAGCCTGTTTCCCAGTGCCCTTTTGAAGAGTCCAAAGACACAAAGTCCTCGGTGATGCATCAGGAGACTTCACTGGGATGTTGCTGAATGGAATAGCATGTATTCCAGTTTCCTACTCCATTTCTCCAGGAATGTCAGGGTTGAACCCGAAGTGTGACTGGAGGCCTTGTCTTGGTGCACCCAGACTTGATTTTTGTCTGTACCATAGAGAGCTGGGATTTCAATCGGGTAAATTGGGGTGAGGACTTCTTCCTGGTAGTACTGGGAGTTGATTTTGACCTTTTTAGCTACTCTACGGATGGTCAGTTTTTCATTGTAGCAATATCCCGCGATGACCATAAATCCCTTGGAGAAACTTTCTCTGCATTCGGCATACCACTTTTGAACATTTTTTTCACCCCTTTCTCTATATTAAATTGCCCAGGGTTTGTTGCAGTCTCCTAGATAAACATATGTTTCATCAAGTGTGACCAAAAATTCCCATTTTTCTCCTGCCAGGTGCTTTTCATAGTTTTCTGCTGTTGGTGCGGCATTCGGCAATGTGACATGGCAACAATTTATGAACCCTGCTTTTGTGGCGATTCTCCATGTTTAAATCTTTGTTTATTATGGTGTTTACAGTTTTAAGGGATATTCCCAATCTGTTCGCAATCACCCTTTGTGTGGCAGGGTTACCACCAGAGATAAGGAACTTGACCTTTCTGATTACATCTGGGGTGGATTTGCCCGTTTTTTTCCTTTTGGAATTAATCCCAAGCGACCCTTTCCCTTTTTATTAAGCACTGAGCTAATTCCACACTTTGATACCACAAAATTACATTTTTTGCAAGCCTCAATAATCGCGGAATAACTATAATTAGCGTCGGAAAGGGCAGTGGTGTACCCTTCCCAAAATGGGTCTATCTTCTTAGGCATTATGAGAACAACACGCGTGCGAGTGTAACAGAAGCAGCACATTGACTGGTTTGATCACCTCACATGCTCCTGTCCCAATGACTCACACTCCAACGTCACAATCTACTTGGCAAATCGTTATCATCCTCAACTAGGTTAAAAATTTTTAAAAATTGTTAGCCTTTCAGAAACCAGTTTCTATCATCAGCAACTACTGATGATGCTAAAAAGTCCTTGATGTCAAAAGCATTACCAAACAACAACAGTTAGTAACACATATTTCTTCTGCTGTTGATAAAAGTCAGTTTCCGAAAGGCTACAGTTCTTAAATTTTTTTAAAAATATTTAACCTAGTTAAGTATGACGGACGTATCAGGTACACATTTTAACGTTTTACTTTATGACTTTGGTTATGATTTACTACCAAATTTAAATCATAACTGTGCACTTTAAAACTTAATTGTGATATTGATGGTTTTTATTATTGATTTAACACTTCTCACTGAAGGATAAATTATATTTGAAGAGAAAAATTTTCACCGAGACTCGAACCCGGGACCTTTGGCTTTCCAGGTCAAATGCTCTACCAACTGAGCATTTGGCCCGGAAAGCCAAAGGTCCCGGGGTCGAGTCTCGGCTAGGCAAAAATTTTTCTCTTCAAAAATAGAATTTAATTGTGATATTTTTGCCTCATGATATTTTTTTTTTTTTAATTTTGTCCATTCAGTTGAGGGTTACAGTACTTTTAAAATTGAGATACTCGTATGTTAAATAGAGAGTATACTGTATTTTCACATATGCTCAAAATAAGAAAGTGAGGTGTATATTTCTGATTCAATCTCATAATTTCCAATGACATGGAAAAAAAAAATTCATAGCTCATGAGGTAATTCTGAGAAAAAGATGAACTAGCTGAAATGAACACTTTGTAAGAGGTGTAATCAGATATATTCATATATCTCATTCATACTATCAAGAAAATTTTATTATTCGTAGTCATCCTTGCAAGCTGCAATTATTTCATCTTAATGGACGCATGCATCCAGTTCCTAGTTGTTTGTATCTGATTTGAAAACCAAGTTCTTGATGTGGCTCTATAATGTCATCAGAATGAAATCGGATGATAATAGGACCTGATGCATAAGCTGTGAATAAATAAAATTAATCAATAAATTACAGTAGGAAGTAACATTATGAGGTTCTTCTTAATAAATAAGGTGAATCCAAAATCATCTTAACTCATAAATTGTCATGTACTAATTGAACATGTTTCGATATGCCATGCATACCTTCATCAGCTTTTCCAGGCAAATTAAATTAATATTTATAAAGAATTTAAAGACAATTTATTTATACTTTAAATTTAAATTTGTGGCACGACAACTCAGAAGAGTCAATGCCAACTGAATTGTTCTGACAAACAGAAGACTGTTCTGGGAGTCATATGTTTAGTAATTTAATCGGTTTTTGCTATTTTTTTAAATATCATATAGCTACTCAGCTTTTTTATGAGGCGGAGTAGACCCCTTCCCAGAGTATGCATAAAGAAAAATATCTGTAGTACTCGTATATTAATAAATTGTAATAGGAAGGAACATTATGAGGTTTTTCTTAATAAATAAGGTGAATCTGGAATCATCTTACCTCATAAATCAATGGGTGGATTTCTCAACTAAAGTCTAAGCCATGACCCCGGTTTTCCAATTTTTTATTGTTTCTATAACACCTATAAAAATGGTTGAAAATTCACAGAAATGTTTATGAAACCATAGACATGATTCAGACATTTGTTTCTGGAATTAACAGCCGTAGATTTTAAGTTTTTATGGTTGTTATGGAAACAATAAAAAATTGGAAAACCGTGGTCATGGTTTAGGCTTTGGTTGAGAAATCCACCCTTTGTGTTCTATTTGAATATGTTTCAATATGCTATTTTGAAATTCCCAGGGAAAAAGATTTGATTTGCAAGTTCTTTGATCAACCAAAAGATGGAGTGGAAATGGCATAAAATTCAACAGTCTGGACAAGCTAATGATGATGTGTAGAGCATATTGAAACATGTTCGAATAGAACTCAATGATTTACAAGTTGTCAACAATACAAATAAATAATAATAAAAATCTACCAAAAAAAATATAGCTGAATAAACATGTCAACAAAATATGAAATACTGCAGCATGCACATAGACTATATGTAACACTATCTCACAAGAGAACTGTCAACCATTGCTTGCCAAAACTTACCTTGAAATTTCTGCCAGAGAAGAACTGTGATTTACAATGACCATGTCCAAAAAATTATCAGCATGTCAACTAAAATAAAGCACCAAATCTCTCATAAGCTATAAGGAAGTAAAACAACTACTGAATTGGTAAATTGGATAACTCTCACTACCTGCCATCTGTGCTGTGTCCCACCTTCTTCACTCCACTCTTATTCATGCAGGGGAGTCTATCTGCTCCATATAGTGGGTTGCCATTGCTAGATTCTGGCTTCGATTTCTTTATCTTGCAGTTAAAAATGACTTTTTTTTTAACACGGCCTTGGTACATCACAACACTTTCTGGGAGAAATTTCAAGGTAGATTTCATCATGCAATGTTTGACAGTTCCCTTGTGTCAATAATGACCAGAGATTACTTTCTCTAGTGCAGAGAACTTGATACAAGGAAACAAGAAAATCAAAATCTAGCAAATTTTAATTGAGAGGCAAGAGGATAACATTCAGCCACTGGAAAAGAACAATAACATGTAGGGATGGGATTGAGAGTTAGTGGTGATGGTGATAGTAATGCAAGCAGTAGCAGAGATTCCCAGTATCAAATAAACTTACTTGCAACGGTAGATGCCAAGGATGTGTTGTCAGGAGGATCAAGCACATAACCTGATTTCATTCGTTCAATATTTTCGGTCACTGCAAGTCCAGACAGACTGCGTCCACAGAACTTATCAGTTGTGGATTCTGAATTACCAAGTGCAGGAATGCCATCACTTCCATCGCGTCCACCAGGGATGTGTAAGTAATCATGTGTGCTGAGGTCACAAGATGCTATGCCAGCTCTACCTACTCCTTCTTCCAAATAGCCACCTATCACACAATATTATTTTCAAACTTAAAAACCTATCATTTGGAAATCAAGTATATACTATATTGATGTTATATTTAAATATTAATACTTTCCAATACTGGACAATATTATTTTGAAAAGAAAAATTAATACTTGAAATGGAACTTAACCCCAGAACTCTGGTTCTATGCACCATTATGCAGTCCATTACACCATTCAAGAGACGATACAAACATCAACATTTCTTTCATCATATAATTCTCTAATCATCCAAAGGCAGATAGACGGTGCTACCAATAGCCAATGGACAGCTTCTATTCAAGAAGTATTATTAATGAATATTTTACACTACTGTTTAAGCAATAAAACTAATATTTTGATGTTATATTTAAATATTAATACTTTACAATACTGGACAATATTATTTTAAAATGTAAATAAAAAAAGTATATACTGTATTGTCGGCCACGGTGGACTAGTGGTTATGCTCCTTGCCTCTGGTCCCGAGGGTCGTGGGTTCAAACCCGGCCGGGGTCGATGGATTTTTTAGGATGGAAAAATCCAAGGAGCAAGTCCTCTGGGAAGGACTTTAAGCCGTGGGTCCCGAGTCTGAAGATTTTCAGGCTCATAAAAAATCCTTAAGCCTGAATGAAAAGGCCTCTAAGCAAAATTTACCAAATTTTTTCCGTCCTAGTACTACCTTGGTTTCCTAGATGTCAGTATGAGGCAGAACGCTGACCACAGACCACTCAAAATGACATCTATACAAAAACAAGTGTAACTAAATTAGTATGGTTAAAATTCTTCTCTGTAGGGGGAGAGCGCTCAAATCTCTGTTAAGGGAAAAACGGGCTTACAAGATTACAAGAAGATATACTGTATTTTCTTAAACAATCATTCAAATAAATATGCCTTACAACTCAATATTTCAGTGTAAAAAAATACCAAATTTAATCATTCCACATACAAATAATTATAATAATATAGTAATAATGATTATTTCAGATCTCTTCTGTTTTTATTAATTTTTTTTTACTCATGTAAAAGAAAATAATCTCAATTCCTATACAGACAAATGAGCACTAAAGATATACAGTATATTTTACAAAGAAAAGAAGTAATTGAGTCTGATCAATTTTTAATGGTTCTTCTTCTTCTTCTTCTTCTTTAGTAGGCGACTACAACCTCATTGAAGTTTTGGCCTCCTCAACAATTTTCCTCCATCTAGATCTATCCTGGATACAGACTGGCTAATTTCCAATTTTCATCTCCAATATATCTTTTATAACATCATCCTGCTATCTGTTTTTTAGGTGTCCAGCTGTTCTGGTGCATATTGGTTTCCACTTGTATATTATTCTTACAAGCTTGTCTTCCTATGTCCAAACCAGTGCAGTCTTTGAGCTTTAATGTGGTTTATTATATTTTTATTTCATATTAGATTATTTAATTCAGAATTCATTCGTATATGCAATGTGCCATCGCTTTCTCTAATAGGTCCAAAAATTCTCCATAAGATGTTCCTTTCAAAGATGAATAGTTTTTGTTTATCAGACTCCTTTAGTACCCATGTTTCACAGCCATAAGTTACAATCAGTCTTATTACTGTATTATACAGTTTAACTTTAGTTAATCTAATACTACTATACAATGGGGAGGTAATAATCACAGCAAATAACTCGAACCTGAATCGCCTAGAAGTATGCCAAAATCAGGCTTTACGGCTTATAACTGGCGCAGCAAAATCAACTCCAATCGCAGCAATGCAAGCACTAACTCAGAACCCTCCAATATGTCTAACTTTAGAGGAACAGGCAATAACACAACATGAGAAAATGTTACGATTAACAACAACAAAATGGGAAAAAAGGCAGTTACAACCAAGCAAGTTGAAAACACAAACAAGTTTCTTGTCCAAAGTAATGGAAATAAAAACAGATTTGAATCTTCCTAAATCTAAAGAAAATATTTTGATCAGAGATAACCCTCTTACTTTTGAACCAATTAACATTCAGCTAAATCTAGAAGAACCAGTTACAAAATCTGAAACTCCCACACTTGTACTAAAAGCTCTAGCATTAGAAGTTGTGAATAAGAGATATCCACCAGAAGAATGGTTACATGTCTACACAGATGGATCTACTATTGATAACAACTCAGGATCAGGAATTACATGTGCATTATTTTCATTTTATCAACCAGCAGGATACCACACAACAAATTTTGATGCAGAAGTAACGGCTATTCATATTTCACTCCAACAATTACTATACAGAATAAATAAATTTCAAAATGCGGTCATACTCTCTGATTCTAAGGTAGCAATATATGCAATAAATTCACACAAAATGAAGTCAATACAAATTAAAGAGTGCTACAAAATGATTCAACAACTCCAAAAACTACAGAAAAGAATTCAATTGCAATGGATACCTGCACATTGTGGAATTGCTGGAAATGACACTGCTGATTTTCTTGCCAAAAAAGGCTCCAATTTAATTCAGAATACTACTAAAAGCTTACCTTTCACATCCATAAAAAGAATAGTCAAAAACAAATATAAAATCAAACAAAACCAAGACCTATGTAATAAAGCCAAAGACAAAAAATGGAATATTTTAGTAAAGAAGCCAGATATTATTCCAGAATTTCCACGTAAAACTACAGTAGCAACATTTAGACTGCTTACAGAACATGACTATTTAGCCAAACATTTATATAAAATAGGAATCTACACGAATCCAAATTGTCCTCTATGCAATAAAGACGAAGAAATGAATGAAGAACACCTACAAACCTGTGAAGTATTACCTGTTGGATCCACAATAGAGAAATATTGGAGAGCAAGAACGCTAATGGCTTCGGTGCCAAGGCCCAGCATTTGAAAACAACAACAACAACACTTTAGTTAATCTGGAGACAAGTTTACTTTTGAATAGTATTCTATTTGTATAGTAAGCTTTATTGCCCAAAGAAATTCTTTCACCAATTTCTTCCTCTATATAGTTTTTTCCATTTACAGTTAAACCAAGATATTTATATGATTTTACTTCTTCTATATTTGTATCATTGATGTTCAGATTACTTATTTTTTCATTTCTTGTTGTACATTTTAAGTATTTTGTTTTGGAATTATTTATTATTAATCCATATTCAACTGATTTTTCTTTCAGCAACTGGAAAGTTTCTATTAGTGTTGGTATGTTCCTTGCTGTTATCAATATGCCATCTGCATATGCAATTCATTGTTTAGATTTGGTACTTACATTACCTCTTAGGTCTAAATGTTTCATTATTGAATCAACTACCATACTAAATAGTGTTGCAGATAAGGGATCTCCTTGTTTAACTCCAGATTCAACTTTAAATTCTTTGCTGAGTTTATTATTTATTCTAACTTTAGCTGTTGTGTTTTTAAATGTTAATTCAATTAATCTTAAGTTATGTAGATAGGAAATAACACTATGAGGTTCTTTAATATTGTTTATTTTTTATCATTTCACTCACCTCATACTTCATAATTTATAGCAGACCCAGGGTTTCTTCACGTAATTCATGACATTGTCAATGCTGCGTCATGTTCACAACTGACGTCCAACGGCCTTCTATCCTGCAGACTGACCTCCGCGCCATCTGGTGGCCGACCGAAGAATTTCCAAATCAGGCCACTTTCTTTATAACCGGGTATTTCAAAATTCATAGTTGTATTTTCATTCTTGCATATGTAAATTTTTTCCCAAATTGTGAGTTCCTTCGGTTTTTCCAATTGTTTAAGTAATTTTGTTTTGGTTTCTATTCTATGTTTTTCTGACCAGGCATGTGCAGCTATTGCAGATTTTTCGGTTTCTCCATTTTTAACATTTCTGAGGTGTTCTTTTAATCTTGTATTTAGATTCCTTTTTGTTTTTCCTATGTATATCTTTTCACAATCTTTACAATTAATTTGATAAATTCCCGATTTTTTGCAGTCTTCAATTTTTTCATTTTTGTTGGTTTTTATTAAATTACCTAAGCTGTAATCATTTTTCGGTGCTAATTTAATGTTGAATTTGTTGAAAATTTTTTGAAACTTGTCAAATACGAAAGGATGGTATGTGAACTTCTTGAATTTTTTGCCTATATTTTTATCTGTCTGAAGAGTACTTTCATTGATGACTTTTTGTTCTTTGAATTTATTTATTTTCTTGTGTATCATTTTCTTGTGAAAACCATTATCCTTAGCAATTTGTATGATGTGTTCTTTCTCTTTATTGTAATTTTCTTTGCTCATGGGGACATTCACAAGTCTGTGTGTTAAACTATTAAATACTGCCTGTTTGTGTGAAAAATGGTTAAATCCAGTAGCTTTTATATAATTGTCGATGTGAGTTTCTTTTCTGTAGATTCCAAATTCTATTTTCTTTTTCTCTTCTTTCCTAATCAATTTAAGGTCTAAAAATGGTATTTCATGATTATTTTCTATTTCCATTGTAAATTTGATTGTTTTATTTTGAATATTTAACAGTTTAATGGCATCTTCTAATTGTTTCTCTTTTACTATTGCTATGATATCATCTACGTATCTTCTCCAAAATTTAAACATCAAAGGATGTGCTTTAGTTACATGACATTCAAAATTCCCCATAAACATGTCTGCTAAGAATGGTGATAATGGATTTCCCATTGCGAGTCCTGATTTTTGTCTAAAGTATTTTCCTCTAAAGGTGAAGAACATTTGATTTAAGCATAATTTTGTTAGTTTTATGTATTCTTTAACGCTATCATCATCTAATTTGTTTTCTTTCAACCATTTTTCTAAAATTTTCAAAGTTGTGTCAGTCGGTACGGTACCGACTGACACAACTTTGAAAATTTTAGAAAAATGGTTGAAAGAAAACAAATTAGATGATGATAGCGTTAAAGAATACATAAAACTAACAAAATTATGCTTAAATCAAATGTTCTTCACCTTTAGAGGAAAATACTTTAGACAAAAATCAGGACTCGCAATGGGAAATCCATTATCACCATTCTTAGCAGACATGTTTATGGGGAATTTTGAATGTCATGTAACTAAAGCACATCCTTTGATGTTTAAATTTTGGAGAAGATACGTAGATGATATCATAGCAATAGTAAAAGAGAAACAATTAGAAGATGCCATTAAACTGTTAAATATTCAAAATAAAACAATCAAATTTACAATGGAAATAGAAAATAATCATGAAATACCATTTTTAGACCTTAAATTGATTAGGAAAGAAGAGAAAAAGAAAATAGAATTTGGAATCTACAGAAAAGAAACTCACATCGACAATTATATAAAAGCTACTGGATTTAACCATTTTTCACACAAACAGGCAGTATTTAATAGTTTAACACACAGACTTGTGAATGTCCCCATGAGCAAAGAAAATTACAATAAAGAGAAAGAACACATCATACAAATTGCTAAGGATAATGGTTTTCACAAGAAAATGATACACAAGAAAATAAATAAATTCAAAGAACAAAAAGTCATCAATGAAAGTACTCTTCAGACAGATAAAAATATAGGCAAAAAATTCAAGAAGTTCACATACCATCCTTTCGTATTTGACAAGTTTCAAAAAATTTTCAACAAATTCAACATTAAATTAGCACCGAAAAATGATTACAGCTTAGGTAATTTAATAAAAACCAACAAAAATGAAAAAATTGAAGACTGCAAAAATCGGGAATTTATCAAATTAATTGTAAAGATTGTGAAAAGATATACATAGGAAAAACAAAAAGGAATCTAAATACAAGATTAAAAGAACACCTCAGAAATGTTAAAAATGGAGAAACCGAAAAATCTGCAATAGCTGCACATGCCTGGTCAGAAAAACATAGAATAGAAACCAAAACAAAATTACTTAAACAATTGGAAAAACCGAAGGAACTCACAATTTGGGAAAAAATTTACATATGCAAGAATGAAAATACAACTATGAATTTTGAAATACCCGGTTATAAAGAAAGTGGCCTGATTTGGAAATTCTTCGGTCGGCCACCAGATGGCGCGGAGGTCAGTCTGCAGGATAGAAGGCCGTTGGACGTCAGTTGTGAACATGACGCAGCATTGACAATGTCACGAATTACGTGAAGAAACCCTGGGTCTGCTATAAATTATGAAGTATGAGGTGAGTGAAATGATAAAAAATAAACAATATCAATTAATCTTATCAATTTATTGGGTACCTTATATTATGACAAACATTCAATAATTTAATTTCTTTGTACAGAGTCAAATGCCAATTTTTAATGGTTAAATGATAAAAATTCAGGGATCTGATCAACAAAAGATCAAGCGTAACTAATTAAAAATTCCATTACTTCAGGTAATTCAAGAGGGTAATGAAGGAGTTTAAATAAAGAAAGAAAACAACCTGATTAAGCTTTTGAAATATAAAAGCAACCTCAAGCCCAAAAATAATTAACTTGATAGGCCTATAAAGTATGATTTGAAGATTATTGGTAAAAACTGAACAAAATATTTAAATAAAAATGGTAAATTAGAAAAACACATTCTTTAAATTATTCCACACATTTACAGAATATTTTATAATTTATTGTTTTCAATTGAAATTTAAATAGTATATTTTAGCAGTAAAAGGTTTTTAATAAAATTATATATGGTACTAACCATCTGCAGAGTTGATCCAGAAAATAGATTTCTCCACTTGGTTAAAATCAATACGGCATGTGTTGGGAGATCGCTGGATACACACTGCATAATCCAGATTACTTTGGTAATGACCTTCATCCACTGGATTGTAGTTAAAACTCTTGATAACACCCGTTAAATCCTGATAATACTGTAGACATCCTGGAGGTGCTGTGAAATTAAACAAACTTCCTTTTACGGCATGATTTCACTTTCAGCATCACTTAACCCATTTGCTACAGGTTTAAATGCTCAATGCATTTCCCCAGAAACCGCATTTCAGTTACTTACTTACTTACTCACTGGCACTATCGAACCCGTAGGTTCATGGCCATGCAGACATAAGCTCTCCATACATTCCTATCCAGAGCTAATGCTTTCCAATCATTTCAGTTACAGTAAATTATATTGTCTATTTTCAGACATTCAAAACAAACAAAAGATAACAGTACTTGAGATCACAATAAGGATGAAGGCCAAAACACATTTCTCTACTATTCATAAATGTTAACAAAAAGATTACCCTGCCAAGGGATGTACAAAATATATAAGAGCAGAGTTAAGCGAGTGTCTTCTGAGTTGAAGCCCATTTAACAGCTGGCAAATCTACCTCGTCTTTTGAGGCGAATGAGTTAATATATAAAAATGAACATCTGTGAGTCTGTTTGTCTGTCCTTTATGGCTCAAAAACTACTTGACCAATCTGAATGTTTTTATCATTTAGAGATTTTTTTGGGACAGTTAACTTATATAACATATTACCTTACGTACTACAGGGCAGGAGCTAAAAAAATAGTGCATTGATGCACTAAAAAAGTTACTTTTTGGATGCTTAAATGGCTTATGTTGCCTAAATCATAACAAATACATCAAATTAATGTACATAGATTTGAATATCTCAAAAAATTCCACAAAAAAGTCCACGTCAGCACATATCTATCTTTTATGGATAATTCACAATAATAATGTTTGTCTTTCAACTCATTGATGCAAAAAAGATCAGGATAAATAGATTCCCGGGCAATGCCAAATAATCGGCATAGGGTATCTAAAAATAAGAATTAAATGAATCGTGATTTCTTCTTACCTCATACTTCTATGTTTTTTTAAACATAGCACCTAAGTGTCAGCGACCCATTGTCACCATCCTCAGCTGTTTTCACAACTGTCAATTTTTTCTTTTGCCGGTAATTATCCAAACTGCCATCTGGTGTTCTTTTGAAGGAATTATTTTCTAAACTGCCATCTGGTGTTCTTTTGAATGAATCATTTTCTAAACTGCCATCTGTTGTATTTTTGAAGAACTTTGTAATCAAGCTCGGTTCGTCTGGAATCTCAAAGTTCATGGTTCTAGTATGGTTTTTTGAATATATATTTTTTCCCCAAACTATTAAATCCAAAGGTTTGGATAGATGTTTCAAAAGTTTTGCTTCTTTTTCAATTCTATGATGTTCTAATGAACTATGTGCTGCTATAGCTGATTTTCCAATATCTCCATTCTTTATGTTTCTGAAGTGTTCTATTTTACGAGTTTCCAAGTTCCTTTTTGTTTTTCCTATGTACGAGGGTCATACTGAAAGTCATGAGCAACATTTTTTTAAACAATCATAATATTTATTTTAGACAAACCAAGTACACCATGTTAATCTACAGACCTTTGAGCTACTTTTCAACATAGTCTCCATTTCTTTGCACACATTTTGCCCAGCGTTCTACAAGCTTGAAAATTCCCTTATGATAGAAGTCCGTTCCAGCTGCTTGAAGACACTGACGCACTGCTTTCTGAATATCCTCCAGCGTCTCGTAGCATTGGCCTCTCATCTGCTCCTTCACAGAACCGAAAAGATGGTAGTTGGAGGGTGCCATATCGGGACTATAGGGAGGATGTGGAAGAGTTTCCCACCCAAATGTCCTGATCTTCTCCACAGTGGCACGAGCAGTGTGAGGACGTGCATTATTGTGTTGCAGAATGATCTTCCTTCCAGGGCATTTGTCGTGCAATGCATGACGGAGCTTCACAAGTGTCTGGATATAGTGGGCAGCATTTATGGTTTGTCCAGGTTCAAGAAATTCAACCAGAATGCAACCTTGTGCATCCCAGAAGACGCTGCCATAACTTTCCCAACAGATTGCACTGTCTTTGCTTTTTTCTTTGATGGCGAATTCAAGTGGTGCCATTCCATACTCTGGCATTTTGTTTCAGGCTCATAGCGATGAAACCAGCTTTCGTCACCTGTCACAATACTCGTCAAAAAAATCATCACCTTCATTTCGAAATCTCTGAAGAAGGTTATGGGTGATGGTTCTTCTCTGAAGTTTGTGGTCTTCACTCAATAAACGTGGAACCCAACGGGCACTAACTTTTCAGTAACCTAAGCTGTGAATCATTTCTTGCACTGCACTGGGTCCTACTGCAAGTTTTGTAGCGATTTCATTCACTGTGATATGCCTGTCATCTCTAATGAGCTCATCAACTCTTTCCTTGTTGCAATCCGTGGAGGCAGAGCGTGGGTGACCGCTACGAGGCTCATCTTTGATACTCATGTTCCCATCTTTAAAATGTTTCGCCCATCTCCTAACACTGCTGGCACCCATGCAGGCATCTCCATAAGCACATTGAAGTCTTTGGTGAATATCAACAGCAGATTGTTCCTCTTTAACAAGGAATTCAATGACAGCGCGCTGTCGAAATGAAACATTGATGTCTGCCATTTTGGAAACACAGCGTGTGGTCACATGATAGAATATATGATGCCACAAAACGGCAATGTTATGGTATAAAGTCTGTAGATTACGATCATGAAGTTGTTTTTGTTACATTGTTGAAATTTGAATTTTAACAATGGGTTGCTCACGACTTTCAGTATGACCCTCATATATCCTGTTGCAATCAATTTGATAAATTCCAGATTTTTTGTCTGGGGTGTTACATTTATTATTAGTTAACAGAAGATTACCCAGGCTGAATTTGTTAATTGGAGCCAATGTTATATTAAATTTTCTGACAATTTTTTGAAACGTATTATCTAAAAATAATTATGACACAAGTTTATAATTATTTTTCTTATTACTTATTCAACTAAATATAAAAACACATTCAATTTATTTATACGTAGCAGTACATGCCGGGTATTAGCTAGTTTTTTAAATAAACTGCTTGACACTAGGCATCAACTTTTAACATCTTGGTATCTACATTATTTTCTTGAAGGAGAAAGGAATAAGGGAAGTGTATCTAGCTTCCATGTTCTCTACTCTTGTCAACTTTGAAAAACCGACACCAAGATATATTTCCAGAAATTGGGTAGTTTAAATACCTTAGAGATGATAATTCCTATAATCAATTGAGTTGGTGTTTACTTGATGAAAATCCATATTTATTAATTAAATAAAAATAAAACTACGTTTTATTTTTATTTAATTGATAATCCCTATATTCGTGAAAGTAATTCCTAATATATTTCAAGATCATTAGAATCTTGGTTAACATCTTCGATAAGATGTTTTTCGGACCATTCATGGGCAGCCAAATTTGAAAACCAGAGTGAAAGAACATCTCAGGAACGTCAAGAAAGGGGAAGTAGAAAAATCTACAGTGGCTGCCCCTTATTGAAAACATAGCTAAATTATTATTAAAACAAACAGAAAAACCAAAAGAACTCACTGTTTGGGAAAAAATTTACATTCAAAAAAACAAAAAGGAGAAATTAATGAACTTTGAAATTCTTGGGGAAAACAGCCTGATTTTGAGGTTTTTCTATCTACCAACAGAGGGAGCGAAAGGTGGCTCTTCAAGACAACAGAACAAGGGTCATGAAAATACTGAAGATGGAACTGAAGTGTAAAGTTCCGAAACTAGTTCAAAAAAGAAGAAAAATATGAGGTGGATGATAAAATTTTACTTACATGAATATACCTCATAATGTGAATTCTTAAAGTAAGTAATGTGTTTATGTATTTCTTTTCAAATGAACACAATTTATAAAGCATTTACAGAACTTATTTGCTGCTTGTATGCTTTTCTCTGATGTTTCCAAATCTTTCCACGAACTTTTTAGCATTTTGGGAAATTTTTCAATGTAGGTTTATTACACAGAATCAAATACAGGACAATTCAGATAACTTCAATAAAATGTGGAAAGATGCAGCTCAGTATTAGCATCCCTCAAAAAATTAAATATAAACATAAAAAAAGTCTAGTACTGTAGCTGAATGGTTAAGGCAAGATGCCTTTACGCAGAGCAAGGGACTTGCACTTTTTCGGATCTCCATGGGGGAAGAAATTTTCTCATGGAATTTCAGCCAGTATGGGACCAGTGTCCATCCAACTTTGTGAGGAATTTAGGTAGCTACAATAAGTAGCGGCTCCAGTTGAGAAAACCACTTATAACGGCTGAGTGACCCGACATGCTGACCACATGTTACCCCTACACTGCCTGGATGATAGTCTATCTCTGTGATTAACACATGCGGATATGAGGTCCCGTGCCGTAGCCGAGCGGTTAAGGTAGGAAGCCTTGGCGCAGAGCTACAGGACTTGCGCTGGTTCGAGTCTCCATGGGGGAAGAAATTTTCTCATGGTATTTCGGCCAGTATGGGACCGGTGCCCACCCAGCATCGTGAGGCAATTGGGTAGCTACAATAAGTAGCGGCTCCAGGTTGAGGAACCAGCTATAACGGCTGGGGTGCTCGACATGCTAACCACATGTCACCCCTACACTGGCTGTTGATCATCTACCTCTGTGATTGACACATGTGGATGTGAAGGGCCAGCAGCCGACTGGTAAAAGGGCAACCGCTGAAAAGTGGAAAGACCCTCAATCGGAATCGGATATGAGGCCAGCAGCCAATTGGTAGGCTAAAGGCTTTCTAGGTCTGTCACGCCATGGAGTTAAACATAAAAAAAATAATTAACACATTGGTGACTGACAGCTGTCCGTTCCACCCACACCTGCTAGACCGGACATTTCTGTCAGTGGAGTGGATTTTTAAATTTTAAACCGCGCTAGCACAGTGTGGTTTTTACATCAATATATTTACATTCAATAACAATAATACATAAGTAATTCTTTATTAGTGTTCTCACCAGACCTTCTTGTAGAAATTGAGTGTGTGATAGCGTTGGAAACATTCTCCTTTATGTAAAGGCACAGTGCAAAAGGAACATATGTAGCCAGTTTTTTTTCTTGTGTTCACTGCAAATGCGGCAAGTTTTGGAGGGTTTTTTTTTTTCTTTCCAGTCACAATTGGTGTTAATTTATGTTTTTTCATGTTTCAGCCTCCCTGGTGGGTCTTGTCCTGGTATCCTAGAAGTGTTTTCCTTTTCTCTGTGTCTTTCTTCCTCTTCCCTGTCATCTGTTCCTAATTTCACGACTGCCCAACAAGAGGCTGTTTCAAGCAAAAAAATTCTGTTTGACATTTTGTTGTTAGGGTTTTGAAATGTATAGAGCCTGAAAGCATTAAAGAGCGCACAATTCAGAAGACACAATACAACTTTCTTACTCCATTTCACTGTTTTTCTAAGGATGGAGTAATATGACAGGTACTGGTCAGCCCTGTCTATGCCATTCACATACTTGTTATATTGAAGTATTCAATAGGGCATTTTTACAACTTTACCCCTCCCACTCTCGTGTTGCCTGATGCAATGTGCTAACCATTTTTACGTCTCTTTTATCTTTCCATGTTTAAAGCAAAACTTCCCCCTTACTACAAAATACACTTTCTCCTGGTTTGAGTTTATTTTCTGCTTCCACAAATGATTTTTGAAGCTCCCTGTTATTCCTTATTGTACCACAAACTCTCGTCTTTCTTTCAAGCAAATTTTCAGCTATAGCCACACTATTATAATAATTATAAGCAAATTTTCAGCTATAGCCACACTATTATAATAATTATCTTGGTAGACATGATGCCACAGATATAAATTTGGCTCCAGAACGCAAAATAGTGTTTCTTTTAATTTTTACCCCTCTGCAACATATATTTACAGGTTACATATGTATCCCATAATCGCCTAACTACCTGCACTAAAATTCCATATTTCACCAGTCATCTGTCTTGAAACTGTAAACTACTCTTTCTGTAAAGATGGAAATTTCATAAAAGAGAAGAGAGGGGTACAGAAACAACTAAAATTTATTTCACAATGAGAAAAAACAAAATTGCATGCCTCCTTCAAATGCAAAAAGGCAGGGAAACCAAACAAAACGTAAAAGCGTAAATCTCCATGGCCGGTCGTCTAGCGCTGGACATTTAAACACAGAGATCTCCATGGCCCGTCACCAATGTGTTAAATATAGTAAAGCTTCCATTACATCATTCATCATAGCTAAAACTAAGAACACATTACGATGAAAAAATATATTAGTAAACTTATTATTGGTATCTGGAACATATAGAGCTTAAAGTTTATGAAAAATGTTTGTACCCAAGCCAGGATGTAGATCTCTGACCTCATATACTAGTACTGGTTTTTGTAGATAGAGAATGATGTGAGGTGATAACAGTTTTTTAATATTTAGTTAAAATAATGTTCATATACAGGGCTATTCAGAAAGAAGGAACAGACTTCAAACATTTATTTTTTTCAAACTACAAAAAATATAAACACAATTCCAACGTTTCTGGAAAGAGATAAGTTCATATTTCACTATTTTATGCATTCAATATGAGCACTATGTGCTACACGACAAATATCAAAATGGTGGCTCATTTCTTGCCTCACATGAATCAACTGGTCTCTAGTTATCGAATTCACAGCTTCAACAATTTTCAAGAGTGTCAGGCATAGGGAGGATAAAAACACAGTCTTTTACTTATCCCCACAGATAAAAATCACAGGGGTTATGTCTGGTGACTTGGGAGGCCACAGGCGATGAAGTTGATCTTCTGCTCCTCCTCTTCCAATCCAACGTCCTGTTGTGTCATCATTTTAATACAAACAATGAACATGACAAGCAACAGTGCCAATGCGGCTGTGATCAGAACTTCAAACTTTTCTCTATCCAGGAATGTTGGAATTGTGTTTCTATTTTTTGTAGTTTGGAAGAAATAAATGTTTCAAGTCTGTTCCTTCTTTTTGAATAGCCCTGTATTATATAATGTAAACAAACCAATGCTTTGTTTTGGAATTTTAATTTTGTCTGAATTGAGAGTTGATATGACATGGAAATAATACCTTCAGATATGTTATTTGTAATATTATTTCATATATTTTATAGTAAAAATCTAAAATATATGAGCCAGGATCTGAACCATTGACTTCCAGCTCTCAATATTTACAAAAAAAAATATTGGTTTATAATCTGAAATGTTTGTAAATTATCATTCTATTTGACTTACCAACTAGATCTGGATTTGCTTTACAATCAATTTGAGTTGCCCGGATTCGCCATAAGTAATGTTTAATACCAGAAGTGACAATCATTAGTGATACTGAAGCACTGCCAACACTTGCATCTACAGGAACATATACTGCAAAGTAAATTAAGTAATTTATACAGTGTAACTGCCACAGATATTCTTATGGTTTACTGTATAGACATTTATATTCAACCAAATTAAACTTAATTGATAGAGAGTTAGAAGTTTTATGACTCACCTCATATTTGCAGTTATTTGTATTATACTGCAAATATTAGGTGAGTTGTGAAAATTCTCTCTATTAATTAAAATAAACCTCATAGCGTCACTTCCTTTAAATATTAAGCAAAATAAACTTCTTTAAAGTTTATCACCACCATTTATATTTGAGATAAGGAAGAAATATCAATGTCAACATATCCAAAATATTTAATGTTGTACAGGTATATAATACTGCATTTAGTTCAATAGTGTAGTTTAATTATGCAATACACTAATTACAGGATTATATAACTTTCAACAAGGCTGAATGACATAAATTGCAAAAAAAAAACAAAAAAAAGGGGGTAGGAAAATACTATTTGTGAAGTATAATTGAAAAAACAAGTTCTGCCACAGTTTATGGTTTCCTAAGAAGAAATTCTTTTTAGCCTAATTTTTGTGTGAAATAGACTATACCCGGGCCGCCGGTTCTCTGGCTCTGAAGTTTAGGTTGTACAAGGGGTAAAGGGAGAACTCGTCCTCTACTGCCAATAAGAAAATGGTTGTAGTGGGATTGAACGTTTGCCACAACCAATCACTGCTCTTGATGCAGCTATAGCGCGCTAGTAAGGTTTGAAATTGCTGAGATGTTGTCAGCTGTATGTCTGCTAACCGCATACATAAAGCGGCCAGTCCCACTGAATATCCATATCGGCAACACTGTCGTGAAAACGTCAAGGCTGGTGAATCAGTGGCTGCTGTCTACCCAAATGCTGTAATTTCCTTGTTCCCAAACTAGGATATATTGTTATTTTGTTGTGGTTATCAGATAGGTAACAAAGGCATTTATTATATTTGAAGAGAAAAATTTTCGCCTAGACCGAGACTCGAACCCGGGACCCTTGGCTTTCTGGGCCAAGTGCTCTACCAACTGAGCTACCGAGGCGAGTTACAATCTAGACGCAAATTTTTCTCTTATATACGTTGTAATTCCCTATCGCCAAATGCTTTTGAAACCATTGCTTCTATCTTTGCAAATGGCGGCTTCTTAGTTAAGAAGACATTTATTGGGAATTTAACATTACTTTATAAAGCTAGTAAAGCTTCAAATGATATTTTTATTATTGGTTTAACATTTCTCACTGAAAGATAAATTATATTTGAAGAGAAAAATTTTCGCCTAGACCGAGACTCGAACCCGGGACCCTTGGCTTTCCGGACCAAGTGCTCTACCAACTGAGCTACCGAGGCGAGTTACGATATTCAGTGAAAAACAAAGGACCAAACTTCTGCTGTGAAAATAATACTAATATAATAATAAAATACCGATAATTTTTCATGCATTTAAGCTGATAGTCTGTATTTCTCCTTAGGTTTTTCCAAATTTCTTTGACCATGATCCTGCCAACTTTTTTTTTATTTCAGTTTGTATTGTTCTTTGTGGTGGATGATTGGCTCTATTTTTAATTTTTTGAGTATGTCTTAATTTCTTTTATGATTGAGGAGGAAATATCCAGCAGTTCCTCTCATAAAATACATTTCACATGGTGTAAGTCTTGCATTTTTAATGGCCCAGTTGATGCTTCCAGAAAACATAATATTTTACAAATTAAGAAAAAAGTAGGATCTATAAAAATTCAAACTAAATAACAAGATTTTCTGATTTTATTATTGAAAGTCAGCTAACTATAAGAACAAACATTAACATTATCATCATTTTCCAGCTGTCAAGGAATTGCACCATTTGTGGCCTCTTCTGATCTCACTGCAGTTTCAAGTAAAGTAATCTCAATTGATAATTGAAACATTTAGTCTGTTCATTCTTACCTCTTAGAGTTGTTTTTGTTGAACATATGTTTCAGAGCTTCTTAGCCCCATCATCAGCGATTACAGACTGAATTTTCTCATGTTGTTGGAATCAAGAATCAGAGCCGACAACATGAGAAAATTCAGTCTGTAATCGCTGATGATGGGGCTAAGAAGCTCTGAAACATATGTTCAACAAAAACAACTCTAAGAGGTAAGAATGAACAGACTAAATGTTTTAATTATTAAACAAACCTCTTAATTAAGTTATGTAGATAGGAAATAACACTATGAGGTTCTTTAATATTGTTTATTTTTTATCATTTCACTCACCTCATACTTCATAATTTATAGCAGACCCAGGGTTTCTTCACGTAATTCGTGACATTGTCAATGCTGCGTCATGTTCACAACTGACGTCCAACGGCCTTCTATCCTGCAGACTGACCTCCGCGCCATCTGGTGGCCGACCGAAGAATTTCCAAATCAGGCCTCTTTCTTTATAACCGGGTATTTCAAAATTCATAGTTGTATTTTCATTCTTGCATATGTAAATTTTTTCCCAAATTGTGAGTTCCTTCGGTTTTTCCAATTGTTTAAGTAATTTTGTTTTGGTTTCTATTCTATGTTTTTCTGACCAGGCATGTGCAGCTATTGCAGATTTTTCGGTTTCTCCATTTCCTCAGTGTAACCAATAGTTTAACCAAGAATCAAACCCAGGTTCCATAGCTTTGTTATTGCTTATTCTGTTTATTTCTCAAATAAACAGTACCAGTAGTTAATATTTAATTTTAGGAAGTTATATTTTGAGGTTATTTTAATTATATTATTTTTGGTCTGGACATCTTACCTCAATATTAATGTTGATTTGTTCTTGGACATGTTTCAAAACAATTCTCTGTTTTATCTTCAGCTTTCCCAGAAAGCTGAAGATAAAACAGAGAATTGTTTTGAAACATGTCCAAGAACAAATCAACATTAATATTGAGGTAAGATGTCCAGACCAAAAATAATATAAGTACCAGTAGTATTGGAAAATAATGGGAAGGTATCAAAACTATTATAAAAAGTAAAGCAGAAGAAACAGTACATATTAGTATCAAAGCAGGGAGATCAAGCTGATAGGATGAAGAATGTAGAGTATCATTAAGAGAAATACAGTGTAAGTTAAAATGCTCCATAGGACAAGAGCAGTGTTAAAAATTATAAAGAGAAATCTAAATACAAGATTAAAAGAACACCTCAGAAATGTTAAAAATGGAGAAACCGAAAAATCTGCAATAGCTGCACATGCCTGGTCAGAAAAACATAGAATAGAAACCAAAACAAAATTACTTAAACAATTGGAAAAACCGAAGGAACTCACAATTTGGGAAAAAATTTACATATGCAAGAATGAAAATACAACTATGAATTTTGAAATACCCGGTTATAAAGAAAGAGGCCTGATTTGGAAATTCTTCGGTCGGCCACCAGATGGCGCGGAGGTCAGTCTGCAGGATAGAAGGCCGTTGGACGTCAGTTGTGAACATGACGCAGCATTGACAATGTCACGAATTACGTGAAGAAACCCTGGGTCTGCTATAAATTATGAAGTATGAGGTGAGTGAAATGATAAAAAATAAACAAAACCTCTTAATGTTACTTCCTATTGTATTTTAAAATAATCTCAATTGACATCCTCATCATCTTCTTAAAAATATCTTTAAGTTCTGTCTACATGTCCTACTCATTTCAATTTAAAGTTTTCTGTTTTTGTTAAGACTGGCATATTTTTCAGTTATTTTGCTATTTCTGTCCCTCACCATCAAACTTTTTTTTTATTCAAAAGACCAGGCAATAATCATTTTCATCTCTCAATATCTCCTCCATCCTCAGTGTAACCAATAGTTTAACCAAGAATCAAACCCAGGTTCCATAGCTTTGTTATTGCTTATTCTGTTTATTTCTCAAATAAACAGTACCAGTAGTATTGGAAAATAATGGGAAGGTATCAAAACTATTATAAAAAGTAAAGCAGAAGAAACAGTACATATTAGTATCAAAGCAGGGAGATCAAGCTGATAGGATGAAGAATGTAGAGTATCATTAAGAGAAATACAGTGTAAGTTAAAATGCTCCATAGGACAAGAGCAGTGTTAAAAATTATAAAGAGAAAAAAATAATAGAATATGTCGGAATAAAAAATGGACTTGGAAAAATGAGAAAAATAGAAATGTAAAATAGCTATAATCAAAGACAAAAGGAAATATTTCAAATTTCTGAAAGATATAAAGCTTGGATTTCAGACTAGGGTCAGATTTTATAGAGATAAAAATAAATTATAAAGACATAAATTTGCAATTAATAGAGTGTTAGAATATTCACGACTCACCTCAAAATTGTAGATTTCTTGAAGACCAGGTTTTGATATGTTACATGACATTAGAAATTCTATCAGTTAGAAAGAATTGATAATGATACATAATGTATCAAAACTTGGTCTTCAAGAAAGAATTGATAATGGTATGTAACATATTGAAAGGTGATCTTCAAGAAATCTACAATATGAGGTGAGTTGTGAATATTCTAACTCTCTATTAATTAAAATAAGCCTCAAGACATGTACAAAAAAGTATTAAAGGTGGGTTCTTGGATGTGGTGTCCCATGTTGTGGAGACATTTAAAGATATATGATGGTAATAATTTAGATCACTGATATTTGCCATGGCACTGATGACTCCCTTCAGGGGAATGAGGGAAAGTTTCTTACATGAACAAATAACGACACTTTGTTAACAGTTAAATTAAAAGTTATTTTATTAAAGTTTTTACTTCTGTTTAGATGAATCTTGTAAATGATCAATAATTAAAAAGATTCTGGCTAAATTAATACATTTCACTTATAGAAGATTATTACTTCATATATGTAATAGATCACTATTTCCAACGGTAGATTTTTCACTAACACTTTATTTTCACTTTATGGATTATTTACACTCCAGTTGAATTAAATGTATATTACAATATTAATTTCCATAACTCTGACACCATTTTGTCAACTAATATCAAGAAATGAACTATAATTCTCTTATTTCTTGATGAGCCATTGTTTAACATGTCTGACTTCTTTCAAGTATTGTAGCCATCTTGTTCTGGGAAAAATCCAATTTAATTTCTGTTATAATCTGGAAGTTCTGATTGGTCCAACTGAAAAGGAAGGAGTACTACTGGCTGACTCCCATCCAATTCGTCCAATCCCATTTATTTGTTTATAAAAAATATCAATTCAAATATTTAAAGTATTTTTACATATATTAAATCAGTTTTAAATATTTCCAACAGTTTATATTGACCCGTTTGAATATTTTATATACTTATAAAAGAATTTGAATTCTCTAAATCAATCTTATTTTCATTCTTACTAGAAATAAATATAATTATATTTAAATATAAAATAAAAAAATCTTATTATTATTATATAGGGATAAATATCCAGTTTTAGTATATATATCTAGAAGGGAATGAGGAAGTACCGGTAGATTTCTGTTGTATGGCATGTATAATCTAACTAGAGTTACACAATGTAACCACTATACCATCAGTACAAAATTATGTAATGTTTGGATACATTGAAAAAAGTAAAAACACTGTTCCTATGACTCATTTATGGTGCCGGTTGAGAACACAATCTCATAATTTGCCACCGATTGAACTAGTAGTTTTCAAAAATACAGTTAAGAGATAGTAGAAAGGTGTATTCTACTTTAACTCCACTTATAAATTAAACTTTCCTTAGTTTCTCCTTCTCTTAATTGTTCCATGTATTGATTTTACTCTCTAAAGTAGAGCGAATGATTTCATTATCAAGTGCTCGACATTAGATACCAACCAACCAACTAACTCTCTAAAGTTAAAATAGTATTTTACTTATAATTTAGAAAGAAAAATTAACACTCGAACCCCGGATCTCTGACTCTGTGTGTCAGTATGATAACTATTACATCGTCCGAGCTTACTAAAGTCAACAATTATTTTCACTTATACAATTCTCTTTCATCCGAAGGGCAAAGCTTTACCACTTAATAGTATATTGCAACACAAGTGAGGTAAGCACTTGTTACTGATCGAGAAAAAGTTTGAAAAAACGAGGCGCTTCCGCCGAGTTGTTTCAATTTTCGAGATCTGTTACGTGCTTACCTCATGTGTATTGCATACTATTTTTTGGTTGACGTAACTAATTTTTATTAAATATAGTAATAAATTAATTAAAATATTGGTTGAATGTAAATGACTTCTATGAGAAAAGAAACATTTGGTGATCGTTGCTATGTAGCTTTTCATTTGTTTTATTATAAGCAAGGATTGTTGGCTGTGGAGACATTTTTATATGTAGTACCGTGATTAGAATCTGTTTGATAATTTTATTATGGAAGGAGTCATGGTAGATGATAGAGAAATTGAAGAAACCTGGAGAGTGGGATGTTCTGCATTCATTCCAGAAAAGTCTAAAGAAAGGTACGAGTTAATGTACAAAACATTCAAGAAATGTTTTATTTTACTTACCGAACATGTGCGTCCATATCAGAATTGCGATTTCTTTTGTTTGTATAGCAATCAGGTTAGATGTGGGAACGTTTACTTACTTCCAGTAACAACAATATTGGTAATTATAAGAAATTAGTCACATCAACCAAAATAGTATTTTACTTATTATTTAGAAAGAAAAATTAACACTCGAACCCCGGATCTCTGACTCTGCACATCAGTATGATAACCGTTACATTATCCAAGCTCTAATACTAAAGTCAACAATTCTTTTCACTTATACCTTCTCTTTCATGCGAAGGGCAAAGCTTTACCACTTAAAAAGTAATTTTTAAATTGTCAATAAAAGATACTTCGAATATAAGTCATCAGATGGCATTGTTGGTACTGATAGCTGTCGGCCTTCGGATGAAAGAAATTGTATAAGTGGAAATAATTGTTGATGTTTGTATTGGAGCTTGGATATTGTAATGGTTATCATTAGGGAGCATATTTTTATGTTCTAAAAGTTAAGATTGCAACATAGTATAGCAATAAAATTAATTTAATAAGTCTTTATATCCAATCAACCAATTTTTTTATAATATAACTTACAAAACCGTTTCTCAATAATTTGTATGTGGGATCTAGCAATATTACATTTATATTTTACGTCTTACTTTTTAAATTAAAAACGAAATAATGTAAATAGAACACTATATCTTCTTAATTTAAAAGTAAAATGTGTAATATAAATGTAATAATGCTAGAGTCTACACAAAAATGATTAAGAAATATTCTTGTAAGTTATATTATTAAAAAAATCAGTTGATTAGATTTAAAGAGCCTATTACATTAATTTTATCACTATACTATGTTGCAATCTTAACTTTTAGAACATAAAAATCCGTTCCCTAGCCCTGATGTGCAGAGTCAGAGATCCAGAGTTTGAGTCATGGTTCGAGCATTAATTTTTCTTAAATTAATATTGAGAAGCTAAAGCTATTACTATGATAGAAATAAGTAAATTAATGAACACAATTAAATTATTGTAAATCAATGGCAAAGAGAAGAATTTTTGCCTGAACCGGAAATCGAACCCCAAACCTTTAGCTTTCCGTGCTAATGCTCTGACCACTGAGCTAATCCAGGCTTCATTCCCATCCAAGCAGAAATCCTTCCTTTAAGTAAAGTAAGGTAAAGGAAGGAACCGGGAATCGAACCCCAAACCTTTAGCTTTCTGTGCTAATGATCTGACCATTGAGCTAATCCAGGCTTCATTCCCATCCAAGCAGAAATCCTTCCTTTAAATAGAGTAAGGTAAAGAAAGGATTTCTGCTTGGATGGGAATGAAGCCTGGATTAGCTCAGTGGTCAGATCATTAGCACGGAAAGCTAAAGGTTCGGGGTTCGATTTCCAGTTCAGGCAAAATTTTTTCTCTTTACCATTGATTTACAATAATTTAATTGTGTTCATTAATTTTTCTTTCTAAAAAATAAAATTATGGCCTATTCTGGAAGGTGTTATTTTAAAATATATATCAAAAAAGTATTTTACTTAACTTATTTGATCACATAGACATGAGATAATTTTAAAATTAGAAATCAAGAGTATCTTCTATTCATCTGCTCAAACAATTTAGTATTAAATTTTATATTTCAATGAGAAGCAATAAATTTAAAATAAAAATATTGAACATTTTAGTATTAACTTACTATGCTGACCATCATTTTCTCCACATAGTTCTGATATTCCAATTCCATTTGGCATGGATGTCAACACTACAAATCGATCATTACGGCATATACCAAGTTGTTTATGTGGTCCGTAAGTTGAAAATTCTTCCAAATCAAGCCTATAAAATTAAAATCCATATTACTATTTTAACTAAGGCCCATTTTCATCAAATATTGTTAATTCGTAAATTAATGAGTCATTTTTTACATCTTACCTCATATTTTATGTTTCTTTAAACACGGGAGCTAGTTTTCAGGAGAACCATCTCTCTCATTTTCAACCGACATTATGACTACCGGATTTTCGTTGGAATTTCCATCGGTGGTGACTATTGAGAAGGGAGACTGATGGGTGTTGCTCCCTCTAGCATTCATATTTACTGAATTTATTTATTTAAGAACTATATTTAAAATTTTTATTTGTAATTGTTTGCTTAAAATTGATGTGATTGCTTTGTTACTAATGTTACATGATACTTTATTTCAGGATTAAATACAACCAATGTGGCGTTCACACATATATACATGGGTTGGTTTTAAACATAGTAAAGGATGCCGGCAGCTTGTAATGTGGGGGTGACTGACTCTCAGACACACAACAAATTTGCCACGAGGGTTGTTCTTTATTATCATATTGGATAATATTCATACAAGGCTTATAAACATTTTCATTTTTTAATTACAGACTACAATGAATTTGTAATCAATGATAAAGAGAAAAATTTATGCCTGAATTGGGAATCAAACCCCAAACCTTCAGTTTTATGTTTTAATGCTCTGACCACTAAGCTAATTCAGCTTTCTTCCCACCCATGCATAAATCTTCCCTTTACCTTACTCTCTTCATCCCACATCCAATGTAATGAATCATCATTCACAAATACACAATGAATGGCTTCTACCTGAAGAAGACTAGATGGGACTCCACATACCTATAGCATTATTTATTAAATTAATATTAAGAAGCTAAAGCTATTACTATGATTGATGTACATGTATTATGTATATTACTTACTTACTCACTGGCACTATCGAACCCGTAGGTTCATGGCCACGCAGACATATGCTCTCCATACATCCCTATCCTGAGCTAATGATTTCCAATCATTCCCTGTATAATCTACTTCCCTCAAATCATAGTTAATGATATTCTCCCACCTCATTCTTGGTCTACCAACTGGGGGTTTTCCCTCTGGCTTTTCTACAAGAAGCTTTCATGCAAGTCTTTTATTCCCCATACGTGCAACATGTCCTGCCCATCGCGATATTATGTATATTAACAATGAATTTATTCACACAATAATTGTCAGTTTGCAAGCAATGTTTTACCAACTATTTTTTTTTTTGCAATTTGCAATTAAGTTTCAAAAATGTGTTGTAAGCTAAATAAAAATATCTGTAGTTAATTTAATGAAAATAAAAAAAGTTGAAGAAAAAAGTGAATATTATGTGCATATTTCATAATAAGTAGTTGAGCTTTCATAAACGGATACCTTCAAGCAGAATAATGTTGCCAGATTTTCAAGGGGACAAAGATCTCAGGATGACTATTTAGAGATTGTTATAAAATTACTTTTTAATTGTGTGTTTTAGTTGCAATTTAATATTATATTTTATTTTAATAATATTATAGTTACATTATATTCCAGTTAACATTTGTATCTATTAAATTCAAATGACAATGTAAATTAATTTTGCCATATATATATTTGACAGTGGCAATCAGGAAATTTTGTATACCTGAGTATTCCTGAGGGTTTAACAACCCCTAAGAGTAATAAAACCATGCAAAAGAAAACGAAGGGTGACCAGTTTGAGAGACAATAGCACCTGCGGCTCTCATGGAAACGAGAGCACTTCTGCTATAGGATTTGGTAGAAATATCTGACTCCTGTTAGGTGATTAAAAAACCTAATATAATTTTCATCTTCTGTGAGTCCGAAAACATAGTTATTGATACATTTCAAGTCTGCGAGTAATTCTTTGTTGTTGTGTGTAATGTTGTTAATTACATGTTTCTGCATTATTAGATTACCAGTAAGCTACTTATTCTCCATTATCTGACTCTCTGAGCAATTAAGTGCACTGACCAAAATATGAACTATTAACTCCTTTGGCTTCTAGATACCTTAATTATAATGTGTATAAATGGATTGTATTATATGTAACCTAGGTAATTTTCAGTCCACCAGCTGCCACTGGATATAAGGTTATTTAAATATAATGAAATAAAACTAGAATAGTTCAAATTACCTTAACTGACAGACATTTTTGTTAGTAATGTCAATGCGATAATCACAAAATGATCCAAAAGTATCTTTCTCTGGATAACTGGGATTCACAAAGTAGGAAATTGGTTGTTTGGTCACATTACGACAACTCCTCTCAACTGAAAAACATCACATCAAATTGAGAGATCCATTGTGTCCTATATTGATAATGTTAATATGTGTTTATAAATTAATATATTTAATCACAATTTACAGAAACAATTTTCTTAAAACTTTATGGAAATATTAAACAAATAATTCTGCAGAATATCTAAAACATGGATTACTCTTAAAAGCTATAAAGAGTGGAGCATAAAAACCAGTTGGTTTTTAAAATAATTTTAACACTGTTTCTGTGAAAGATATATTTGAGTAATGTTGAAATATATACAATTTTATGGAATTTTAAAGATGACATCAGTGATATTTTTAGTGTTTGTTTTAGAAGTTAGTAATACAGTTGACAGCAGAGATTATCATCTGACATACAGAGTAATGGAGTATTGGAACAAATTCAGACATCAGAAGAAACCCTACTGGCTTTATAAAGCATTGTTTAAATTCTCAATAAATATTTTCTTACATAAGAAGACACCATTTGCATAATCGAGCAAAGGCTCGTAGCATTCAGCGATTGGGAATTAACAATGTATAAGAGAAAAATTTGCATTTAGACTGGAGTGCTCAGATAGCTTATTAGTAGAGCATTGGCCTAGAAGTCCAAAGATCTAAGCATATAATTTTTCTCTTCAAATATAATTTGTTACATCTATTTAGCAGAATTTTCAACGTTTCAATGCTTCCTCTACAAACAATGTGTTGAGTTAGAAAATATCATGAAGAAGGTTCATGTACAAGATGCAAAACTGCAAGTCTGTGGAATTCCTCAAAAGCCTGCAAACACTACAAAATTCAGCTTATTCATGAGATAAAGTGGCCAGATTTCATTATTCTAATTTTGCTCAATCAATATCATAATATGGTTAATTTTTTGGATGTCATATGAAGGTTTTTTTATCTTAAAGGATATATTAAGAAGCCACTATTGACCATGTCATATCAAACTCCATGAAATTTTATTTATTACAAAGACTTAAATATATCATATTTGAAGAGAAAAATGATATACTCAGACTGGGATTCGAACCCAGAACTTTGGCTTTCTAGGCCAATGCTCTACCGACTGAGCCATCTCTTCAAATATGATTTATCCATCATTGAGATGTATGAAATGAATAATTAAAACTCAAATATATATTGTACCAAGCTCATGGTGTTAACATTATTTTTAAAACCTTCAGGTATTTATGCCCCAGCCTGCAAATATTCTTGGATTTATATATATATATATAGTAACATGGAGAAAAAATGTACATAGCTAGAAACAAAATAATATAATAAAATCATGAATAAAAAATATAGGAAGTATCAGACACTGCCGGAGTTATTTTTGTGAAAACATCAATAAAGTATAATCCTCTCCATATAATCTCTAACAGTAGGCCTAATGATTTAGAGCATTCCAGTTCCCTTTAAAATAATTTTCAATTAAAATATCTGAATCATATTTAATATGTTTGTTAAATATTAATCACTGAGAGTAGTTAATAATAATAATTACAACAAGAACTACATAATTGTTGTATCAGTCAAAAATTAATTTATTACGCAATTTTATTTTCCAATAAAATATTCCATAAATAAAACATTGAATTGGTTAAACAGATTTTGATGGTCAATTATTATCCACAAGAGTTTATTAATCAACAAATTAAGAAAACATTGGAAGACAGAAAAACATCTATGGAATTAGATAAAATAAATCTAGATGTTGAAAAACAAAGCTTTTGCTTGAAATTACCTTATGCAAAAGGTTGAAGAACTGGAATGAAATTGAAACCATTCAAATTTGTTTTTGCTCATAGTATTCCTAACAAACTTGAAGGAAATTTAATAAAAATTGATAAAGATAAAATTGATAGTAATAAATTGACAGATGTTGTATACAAAATTCAGTGTGGTGATTATGAAAAGTCTTATGTAGGCCAAACAAAAATATTTATAAAAAAATAATTGATGAACATAAAAAGAATATCAGTAGCCTACAGCAGGTGCAGAATTTTCAGTAATCAGTGAACATAGAATTAATCAAAATCATAAAATGAAATGGAATGACACAAATTTTACGCAAAGAAAATAATTACCAAAAAAGATTAATAGCAGAAATGGCCTATATAAAAAAAAGAACAAAATAAAGTATTAAATAAAAAAAAAGATTTAAGTGAATGGTGTGAAACATATGATTCTTTGTTAAAAAATTTTTAATCATAAATTGGAATTTTAAATTTGTGTTCAAACCCGGCCGGGGTCGATGGATTTTTTAAGATGGAAAAATCCAAGGAGCAAGTCCTCCAGGAGGGACTTTAAGCTGTGGGTTCCAAGTCTGAAGACTTTCAGGCTCGTAATTAATCCTTAAGCCTAAATGAAAAGGCCTCTAAGCAAAATTTACTAAATTTTCCCGTCCTAGTACTACCTTGGTTTCCTAGATGTCAGTATGAGGTGGAACTCTGACCATGGACCACTCAAAATGACATCTATATGAAAACAAGTGTAACTAAATTAGTATGGTTCAAATTCAAATTCTTCCCTGTCGGGGAGAGTGCCTAAATCTCTGTTAAGGGAAACATGGGCTTACAAGAAGAAGAAAAAAAATTGTCTTGGTGATGGTAACTATGTATCATAAACAACCATATCTTGAAAATGATCTCACACAAGGAGATTGAAATGTCGACTTAACAAATTAATTTTTTGACTGAGATAATGATTAGTTCTTGTTGTAATTATTATTAATAACTGAATCAAGTGTGAATGGGCTTGAAGGAGGAGGAACATCTGATGATGAAAAGAGTAGCTTACATTACATAACATGTAACTCACCTACACAGCAAACAGGTCCATCGTCACCACCATCATCATCACAAGGTCCAACACTTCTACCATCCAGTTTCATACATTCATTAATACTGTAACACATTCCAGTGGTGCCATCTTGTGTTCTACATGTAAGATTCTCTGTTCGAGCAGATACATCGTTTTCTTCATCATCATCATCTGAATTTTTATGACTACCAACATTATTTGTGGTTTGATGACGCCGTGGTGGCATGAACAGAGATTGGTATAATAAAATATCTGAAAGGGTAAATTTTTAATAAATGTTCCTATCTAGTAGCTGTACTATATCTGAGCTAAGTTCCAGTTGTACTACAAACAAATTTCCATACTGTCAACTCTGTCAATTGGGGAACCGTGGAGCTACTTTGTGCACCATTGACTGAATTGTGTATGGAATTGTCATTGATACGAGTAGAAATATTGTTCTTAGGCAACATAGTATTTTACAGGAAATAAGACTGAACACAAGGTAAGGTGGTATGAATAATTAGGAACTTCCATTTCTTATTTATTTATGATAAAAATTATATATGGGCCCATCTAATCAGAGGGTTTATGCTTTTTCCATGATGTGATAGATATTCTTTATTTGCAATTTCATTACGAGCAGATTATATGCTCTATACTGACTCACCTGTAAATTATGCTGTTTTTTCACAATATCCTCAATAGCTAATATGGGATATTTTTCAGTAAACTGTTTGAAAACAGTTAAAATGATTTTTTGTTTCTCTCTGCTTTTCAAAGGTTTTCCTTTTTCATGCTTCAAAAATTGTACAGGAGAAGCAGCCGTTTGAAACAATTTAAATCCTAACATATTCTGCATTGTGCATGCATAAGAATTAAACGATGAAATGTTTTATTTTAGAAACAAAAATTATTTAACTTTTACAGGAATTAAACACTATGAGGTTTAATTTATGGTAAAATCAAAAGTTTCTTACCTCTTCTCATACAAATCTTCTAAGTGATCGCAATTTCGAAACCATAACAGTCTCATCTTCAGTACTATTTTGGTGACTGATGTTATGGTCTCGAAATTGCGATCTACTTAGAAGATTTGTATGAGGAGAGGTAAGAAACATTTGATTTTACCATAAGAAAAATTATGTTTGAACCGGGAGTGAAACCCCGTATCTCTGACTCTGTATGTTGGTGTGATAACCATTATGCTATTTGAATGGTGTAATGATTATCACACTGACGTACAGAACCAGAGATCCAGGGTTTGACTCCCGGTTTAAACATAATTTTTCTTTCTAAAATAAAACTATATCCAATTCTGGAAAATGTTAATTTAAAATATAACATCAAAAAGAAATGTTTATTTATTTAATATATTAAAATATTGTAATTGAGGAGTTGAATGGAATATGGGCACAATTAAAAAATATACATTTTGTGATATTAGCAATTTATATATAACTAAATGCACAACATTGTTGTTTATTTTAATTGATACAATCAGCTGCTGAACCTACTGTAATGGAGACATCGAAACAAAACTTTTCAGACTGACCAACTACAAAATGGCGAGTCCAAAAATGCATTGAACAGAAAATGGGCAAAATATGAGTTATGCTGACATTCCATTCAACTCCTCAATTATATATTTTTAAATTCTCCTATATAACTTTAAAGACATGAACTAGATAATACATATTTTTATTATTTTTATTTCATTTATTTTGAGTGTTACAAAGAGCCATTTACATGTTGAATCACTTAGGACTCTATTATAATCTCAAAGTCTCAACTTCAAAAACTAAAATTATGGCTTTTCAGGGCAAAGTGCCAGTCAGAGCAAAAATAGTAATCAATAATGAAATAATAGAACAGATAGCACACTAACTATCTTGGTTCAGATATAACATATAGCTACGATTAGGATATACATAATAAATTAAACCAATATCAAATAATGTGTGGTACCATAAGAAGAAACCTCCGAAAGACTCGAAGAGAAACTCAGCTCAGGTTTTATAAAATTATGGCTGTTCCTGTTCTTTTGTATGAATCTGAATTTTGGGTACTTACAAAAAAGATATCTCACACATTGAAGCCACTGAAATGAAATTTTTAAGATCCGTAAAAGGATGTACACGCATGGATAGATTACACACAATGAATGAATAAGAAATGAACTGGAGATATTTTCAATAGTCAAACTAGAAGAGCACAAATACCAATGGAAAGAACATTTAGACAGAATGGACAATACAAGATTACCTAAAAAGATCAACACCTACAAACCACATGGAAAAAGATCTTTGGGACGGCCAAGGAAACGGACTTGAAACCGGAACTGGTCGCATTGACCTAATCCTGGAAAGGAAGAAGAAGAAGAAGAGAGATAACTACAATTTCTTACATGCTTGAGGGTAAAACAGTTATTTGACCAATGAAAATGCAGTCATACATCTGGTTTGTTTACATTAAAACTGGAACTTAGCTTGGAAGAGGTATATATAACATAAATAATAAAACAGTGAAAAACAGAACATCCTGCCATTAATGTTATGTTTTCTAAAACATTTAATTTAATTTAATTTTTTCTTTACCAGACAAGAAATATCTAAAAAATTATGATCCATCCATAATTGTTTTCAAGTCTCGCGCCATAGTCAAATGGTTAAGGCAAGAAGTCTTGGCGCAGAACTACGGGACTTACGCTGGTTCGAGTCTCTACGAGGGAAGACATTTTTCTCATGGAATGTCAGCCAGTATGGGACCGGTGCACAGTGGGTCAGAAATGAAATCTAGCTGGGGGGGGGGGGAAACTGTTTTGACTGACTTTCATCAAGTTATCTTTTTTTTTTTTTTTTTTCACTCTAATAAAATTGTTATATGACGGTTCTTAACTTATCTGCAAAGGAGGGTACAAGTCTAATGTTCATGACTATGTGACGTCATCATTCACACTTCTTGAGCTACAACAGAAGGCTGTAAGAGGTTTTCTTGCAAACTTATTTAATAATATCTAATTATGTCCTAATTGCTGAATTTTATGGTAAAAAAGTAACATATTTTTATCGTCTGCTCATGACATGAGAATTGAACGTTCAGGCAGGACAATGTCTGCCGGGTACGCTAGTAAATTATAAAATGAGAATGGATATTTAACAAATGACCCAGCCCATTGTTGAGCCTCTCCTTTGTAAGGAGTTATTAGACCAAGTAAATGTTTAGTTACCTTATTTGCTCATAGATGTCATGGATGGCATGCAGCCAACACACCGACCCAATGAGAAATCTAACAGGCAACTAAAGTATTACTAGGAAGTTGATGTCTGGTAAATTTTGCTTAGAAGCCTCTTTATTCAGGCTTAAGGATCTTTTACAAGTCTGAAAATCTTCAGACTTGGGACCAATGGCTTAACCCTCTGAATGCCATTGGTAAAATCTCATGTCAGAGATTTAATTTGCATCTGCCAATATGATCGGCTTTACAAGTGTTTAAATATATTGTCTGGCAGGTAATTGACAGAAGCATCAGAGCCAATCTAATCAACTCTCGGCACCTAAAGGGTTAAAGTCCCTCCTGGAGGACTTTTGCTCCTTGGATTTTTCCTCCTAAAAATCCATCGATCTTGGCTGGGTTTTAACTTGTGACCCTCGGAACTAGAGGCAAGGAGCATAACCACTAGTCCACTGCGGCCGACAACCTAACTTTCTGACACTATCAAATTTAGAGGTTTCATGGGCCATCTGGACATAAGCCCTCTGTACATCCCCATTCTGAGCTAATATATTCCAATCTTTCCTTATATAATTTACCTCTCTTAAATCATGGATAATGTTATTATCTCACCTCATTCTTGCTCTATTTCCTGGATATTTTTGCACAAGAAGTTTCCATGCTCCACTTTCATTCCACATTTGTGCCATATGTCCTGCCCAATACAGACCATGATACTTAACTGTTTTTATTATATCCAAATTTAATATGGAAACATCAATTAATAAAACTAAAATTATGGCATTTCATGGGAAGGACCCCATACAAAGTAAAATCTGTATCCAGAATAAAATTTCAGAGAGATCTAATCAATTTAAATATCTTGGATATTATCTCTCTATCTGGGATGAAAAGAATATCCCTGAAAAAATTACTAGTTATTATAAAAGTTTAGGAATTATTAATCAAGTTATGAAACCATCCCTTGTACAAAAAAACACCAGATTATGTTTATATAACACTTTGGCTAGACCAGTGTTGACCTATGGTAGTGAAGCATGGACACTAAAAAGACAACATAAAAGCAGAATAACGGCTTGTGAAATGAGATTCATGCACAGAACAGCTGGTTACACCAGATGGGATCGAAAAAGGAACACCGATATCTTAAAAGAATTGAAGACTACGCCAATTTTGGAATATATTAAACAGTACCAACTAAATTGGAAACACCATCTTGAGAGAATGAGTTCAAATCGGATCCCCAAAACTGTTTATAATTATATACCAAGAGGACGAAGATCACTGGGCCATCCTATGAAACGCTGGAGGGAAAATTTTCTATAGGATTGTAACAGGCCTTGGCCTAATACTTGGAAGGAAGAAGAAGATTATATCTGGTCTCCTGTGAAGATCATCTTGCTCAGTTATATAGTTTTCTCCATTTACCTATCTGTTCATCTCACTTTGGATCAATAATAATTTTCTCAAGCACTTTATTCTTGAACACTCATAATCTTTTCTCCTCTCATACAGTAAGAGACCATGTTTCACATCCATGTCGCATAAAAAGAAGTATCACCATTTTATATATTTTTAATTTAATATTTTTTAGAGAAGTTGGGATGACAAAGAGTCCCTGTAATGTATAATAGGTATTAAAAAATAACTAAGAACAACAGTTACAAAAAAAGAAATGAGGTGCAGAAAGAAATTAAAAATAGGCTCAACTCTAGAAATGGATGCTTTTATGCATTACAGGAACTTTTTGTCAACCCAACAACTTCTCTCAAAATAGTCAAATTAAAAATATACAAAACGGTGATTCTTCCAGTTATATCAGTATGAAAAGTTGTCTCTCTTACTTTAAGAGAAGAGAAATATTATAAATATTTGGAAATAAAGTGCATAGGACATTTTGGACCAAAGAGAGACAAAGGGACAAGTGAATGGAGAAAACTATTTAATAGTAAGCTCCATGATCTTTATGTCCACCACTGTGGTCTTGAGGTAGCATGCTGCCTTGTCACGCAGCGGGCCCGGATTCAATCCCCGGTTGGGGCAGTTTTTCTGGGTGAGGTTTTTATCGAGGTTTTTCCTCACCTGTAAGACAAAGGTCAGGAAAACTTTAAGGCCCAAACAGTCCCCGAAATCATATGACCATCATCATCATCCTCCTTCACCGGTGTGGAAAGCAACGGGAAGCTACCAGACCTACATTTCCCTAGTAAAGCTGCAAAGCATAGCTTGAAAATGCTATGATTGCAGTGAAAGACCTGCCCTCGGGCAGAATTACTATGGATGATCTTTATGGAAAATCCAATGTAATTAGGGCCGCATGCAAATACATTAGTCTCTACTCAAATTACTTCCAATCACTGGTGAGCTGACTCACCATGAGCAAGTGCAAAGATCGAATTGAAGATCAAAATTATACACTCAGACAGGAACTTGAATCCAGGACATTTGGCTTTCCAGCCAATAATCTATCGACTGAGCTACCTGAGCAAGTTCCAATCTAAATGCAAATCTTTCTCTTATATATGCAGTTAATTCCCATGCACCAAATGCTATGAATCTATCTTGCAAATGGTGGCTTCTTTATTAAGAAGACATTTATTTGGGAATTTTACATTACATTATAAAGCCAGTACAGCTTATTCATTTCACACATCTCAATGATGGATAAATCATATTTGAAGAGAAAAATTATATGCTCAGACTGGGGCTTGAACCCAGGACCTTTGGCTTTCCAGCATACAATTTTTCTCTTCAAATATAATTTAGTTATGCTTATTTACCTACAGATGTCAATGAGTGATATGTGGTCAGCACACTGCCTCAATGAGGTATTTAATAAGGAGCTAAGGTATTACTTGGATGGATGAAGGTTGGTTAAATTTTGCACAGAGGCCTTTTTATTCAGGCTTCCAGTTCTTTTATGAGTCTGAAAATCTTCAGACTCGGGACCTATAACTTAAAGTCCCTCCTGGAAGACTTGTGCCTTGGATTTTTTCATCTTAAAAATCCATCAAATCCTGCTGGAATTGAACCTGTGACCCTCAGGTCTAGAGGCAAGGAACATAACCACTAGACCACTGCAGTCGACCATTAAAGATAAAGTACGGTATATAAAAATGATAAAGTGTCAAACATTCAAGATCTGAAGTGAATCAGTCCAAAGTATCACTCCTGATGTAATAGAGAATTTAAAATCCTATGACCAACTAGAGGAGCCCATGTTGAAGTGATCACAACTAAATAAAACTTTTTTTTGGTTAATTGAATAGCCGCTCTGAACTAGGTTGTAACCCTCTTCTTTTTTTAAGGAAAAGATCCCAAGTACCATTAACAATAATTTTTATGTAAAACTCAAATAGGGGAAAAATAAGGGAAACAGCCTTGTTCTGAGCAGGTGCTCAATTGCATTGCATAAAACCATAATTTTCCATCTCTAGTAATTTTATAACTATTAATGAATTAAATGTACAAAGAGTATTATCAAATTATCTCATCTTCATTTCTTTTATATAACCTATCCATTATTGTGAATGTAAATTATAAAATAATTAACTAATATTTACTTGAAGTTTTTTGAGTCTGTACTATCTTACCTCAATTTAATGTTGATTTGTTCTCGAACATGTTTTGATTAGTCTTCTAATCATCCTCAGGATGGCCAGACTATCCATATCCAGAAGGCAATTCACAACCTAGATAATTAAAATTTAACAGTTGTGATAGAGGTTTATTTTTTATTATTATTTTTGACCTTTTGGGTGACTTTCCTAAAATGGCTATTATTTTTGGTCTTCTCTATAGATATTTTAAAACTGTACTCTTTGCTTATTTCATTTAAACAGTGTAGAAAGAATTGTAAATCATAATTAGAAGACTAATCGAAACATGTTTGAGAACAAATCAACATTAAATTGAGATAAGATAGAACAGATTCAAAAAACTTGATTAAAAGAACCTCAAAATATTACTTCCTAAAATAAAACATTAATATTTACTTATTTTAAAACTTAATGACAAGATGAGACCAAACTTACTGCGTTGATCTCGATTTGTTAATGTTGAGTTTCCAGAAAATTCATATTTTGCTTGTGTTGTTGTCAGAAGAACTGTAGTTATTAACATTAACACCAGCCAGCTGCTCATCTCTCTCACAATTCTGAAAACTATTGAATGTCTATTAAGTCTATGCACTTACACATCTAATAAAGACACTAAACAATTATCTATGAGACCTTTCTTTACTTGTGGAATTTTACAGTATGAGCTTTGCTTATTCTGTAATTTAACCAACTCACGAATGTCCTTTTTACCACATGTATTTTTTTTTGTTTAAATCTTAATGAGTGCTTAGCACATAGCACCTGTTACCATTACATGTCTAACCTCTAGAGCACATACTCTGTCAACTATAAAAAACAAACTAAAAACCATGGATGGTTTTATAACTATTGCCATGAATTTTCAGTTTTTTAGTTATAAGCAGTGGACTAGTGGTTTAAACCCAGCTGGGGCCAATAGATTTTTTTAGGATGGAAAAATCCAAGGAACAAGCCCTCCAGGAACGACTTTAAGCCATGGGTCCAGAGTGTGAAAATTTTCAGGCTTGTAAAAGATCCTTAAGCCTGAATAAAAAGGCCTCTAAGCAAAATTTACCAACCTCAATGTCCTATTAATACCTTAGTTTCCTGCCAGATGTCTCATTGATTTGGTATGTTGACCACATGCCATTCTTGACATCTATGGGCAAATAAGGTAATTAAAAATTAACTTGGTCTAGTAACTCCTAACAAAGGAGAGGCTATGCCATTATAGAGAAGTAAAAAAATATAAATTTAAAGCTTAGTTCACATTTTGTTTTTGTAATTGACTAATTTTTTTAAAGAGTTTCAATTCAAGATTATTAACAATATAACATTTGAATAAAAGTGAAACCAAGAATTTTGAACTAATTTCTGAATTTGGAAAATAATATATATGTTATTTCTCGCTTGGATTTTAAGCTTACACAATACTATTAATGACTGATAGGGGGCAAAGGTAAGAGAGTACAAAATATTCCACTTTTGTTTTTTTTTTTGGAAAAATATTACACAAAAAATGGTTGCTTAGAACAATATTCTGAACAGCTTTTGCACATACAATTTTTTTTTGAAAAAATATCATTTAATGAGTTATAATATTTCTTGCTTCTACTAATGCACCTTAACACACAACTGTTGTGATATATATCACATATAATTATGTGATCCATAGATCAATTTGTTCAATCATTATGTAACTTTAAAAAATAAAATTGATGACAAATGAAAAATTGGAAGATCTCTCATCAGATGGGAGTGAATGAATGGGAAATAAGGCAGAAGATACAGTAGAAGAGAATGGAAGCATATTGTTGAGATGGTCAAGGTCTGCAACAGACTGTAGTAACTACTTACGAAGATGGATCAATTTGTAGAACTGAAATCTGATCAAATAAAACTTTTATTTAATTAAATAAAAATAAAACTTAAAGTTTTATGTGATTTTCATATTTATTAAAATATAAATTAGTTACAGCTGTTTTGGTACTTTGTACCTTCAGATATGATAACAAATTAATGAATTTTGTTATTACACGCTTTATATTAGCTTGACCTGTATCTATCTATCTATCTATGTAATGGAATCTTTCAACGCGATTTTCACCCACTTAAAATCATTGGATCGACTTGAAACTTTGTATACTTGTAGAGGACCCGTGACAATACAATAATTTCATAATTGTTTTCTAAACTCCTGGCTATAATAATCAGAAAATCAAAAAAAGTGTTTTTGTATCAATGTAACGGAATCTTTCAACGCGATTTTCACCCACTTAGAAACATTGGTTCGACTTGAAACTTTGTATACTTGTAGAGGACCCGTGACAATATAATAATTTCATATTTAGTTTCTAAAATCCTGGCCATAATCATCAGAAAATAAAAAAAAGTGTTTTTTATCAATGTAACGGAACCTATCAACGCAATTTTCACCCACTTAGAAACATTGGATCGACTTGAAACTTTGTATACGTGTAGAGGACCCGTGACAATACAATCATTTCATATTTTGTTTCTAAAATCCTGGCCAGAATCATCCGAAAATAAAAAAAAATGAAAACTGGTATAATAGGTTGCGGACTTGTCGACTTTTTAGTCAATCGTTGTAAGAGCTCAGATGGTAGAGCAGTGAACTCTTAGTGGTATATAATTTCAGTAATCCATACGTCGCTGGTTCAAATCTGGCTGGGAGGGTTTTTTTATAGAAGAGTATTACTTTTAGCTCATACTACAATAGTATCGAATTTAAAGATATTTACATTTTTATCTTATTCTGTAAAATATTAAATATTAAAAATAAAAAATAAATAATAGTTTTAAAAAACTAAAACAACACGCTTTATTAGAAAACCGAACTAAACAAATGAAAAATAATTTTAATTTCTAACACGCTTGGGATAAAATTAAACTGGTCAACAAAGAAATCATCTCCAACACATATACAATAAAACTAGAGTTATCAACAAAAAGAAAATAATTTTACCATCAAAAGCGTGGGGTGCTTTTTATGATTTTTACATTTTCTTCTTAGAGAGCTTACTTTTACCAATATCTGTTTATTATCAAATATATTAATTGATATAGAGCACCCCACGCTTTTGATGGTAAAATTATTTTATTTTTCTTGATAACTCTAATTTTATTCTATATGTGTTGGAGATGATTTTTTTGTTGACCACTTTATTTTATCCCAAGCGTATTAGAAATTAAAATTATTTTTCATTTTTTAGTTTTCTAATAAAGCGTGTTCTTTTAGTTTTTTAAAACTATTAATTATTATAGTACATAACAACTGTAACTATGCAACAATTTATTTTTTATTTTTTTTACAATCTCTATTATAAATTTAAAAGAGGCAATTCATTCAAATCTAGTTGGGAATTTAACAGTTTATTACCACTTTTCAATTTATTTATCTCTACAACTTCTAAAAGGTCCAACTTCTTTCCTTTGTCACAAACAAGTAAAATTTTAAAATTTGAATCAAAACAATGATCATATTGGAGTAGGCGGTTAGCATACGTTGAATTATCTAAATATCTGATATTTTTATTTAATTAAATAATTTATGGATTTTCATCAAGTAAACACCAATTCAATAGATTAAATAAAATTCTATTTTCCGACTTCAATAGAAATTACTCAATGGTCTCATTATTATATTAAAATATAAAATTAATCACAGAGTTTAGCAAGAAATAAATTTTACCATGGCAAATGCTAGACTAGAATTTTAGTACTTCAATTTATTTCCTCTTTTATAATAATTACATTAAATAATTATATTAGAAAATTTGCATACATATAATAGAAACACACCGTCTGATGGAAATCTATATATAAATAGGTAAAGACAAAGCAGTTCAGTGACTTTTTCTCCTCTGTTTGTCAATTTTTATAGTAGCTATTGACGAGCTTTAGTGTTATCAATAAAAAAAATTTGGAAAGTTTTTTCTTTCCTACCTTTGACATAGAGTCAAATCCTTTATTTAGAAGTCTCTATTCATCATACTTCACGCTCCTTAAGTCTACAATACTTCTGCAATACTCAATACAGTTTTTACCATTTAGAATTCATTATATATGTTACATATCATTTTATATTTTTATCATTCATTTGATAGTTTGAAATTTTATATTGTTAATGAATATGGTCAAGGCAACTTACTCAATAATAATAGAATTTTTTACAAAGTATATTGTTTATAGAGAAGTTTTACTTATAAATAGCTTGAAATTTCAAATTCAAATTTATTTTTTAATTACATCATTTCAGTAACATACAGAAACAAAAATTGTAATTAATTATTTTCCAACGAGTTCATTTTTGTATTTTTAATAACTAATTTTAAGTAGTTTAAGCTTGATATTTAATTGAAATTGTGTTTCATATCAATAAATGAAGGTTTTTAAATTGTGATTTACTATTTTTTTATTTAATTATAGTGGAACTAAAACATTTTGTATTTTAAGTACATATAAAAGTGTCTCAGATATACAATGAGCAAATGTATAAGAGTAGAAAAAAAAATGTAGGAAACATGCAAATTCATATATGTTTCCTTCAAATTTTCAATAATAATTATGGTCAAATATCAATCACTGGGTGAATATTAGTACACCTAAATATTCTAGATGTGTTGTTGAAATGTGATACAATAAAATTTAAATTAAAAAATTTAGATGATGAATTTAAAGAATCATTACAGAATTCTTTGTCTGAAAAGACAAATATATCAAATTACCAAATGTATCCATTATAGTCAAATTTATGAATAGAGAAAGATGATATTTAAAAAAAGTTATATTTTACTTGAACATAATGCAGGTGTGGTAATAAATTCGAGAACAAAAATGTACTGTAATGTATCATTATAGGGATGTCATATGAATTCAAATTTAATATAAAAGCTTGAATTGAATAGAATTTGTAGGCCTACAACGGTTACAATTTATCTGCTTATGAAAATGATTACATTATTGTAACTTTAATCTTTCCAGATATTGAAAATATAAAAAAATATCACATTATATTTCTTAAGAATTATAAAATATTTCACTTACCTGGACAAATAAACTTGCTGTGAATTCAACTGTGAAATGAGTATGAGGAGATGCTGTGTGCACATTTTATACTATACAACAAATGACCCAGTATCAAAGAGTTCAGTGACCTTTCCAGGTTTCCAGTGGAAAATATCTGTCTATTAAAAACATAAGTACCATATTTAAAATTTCAAAAATTATGCAAAACCTACATTTGAATAACATTTTGACCTAATGTAACATTCTACAGTGCAAAATAACCCCTGTCTTAGAATTAAAGTAATTACTTCAATATTTTAGAATTTGATTACTATATTATTGTAGTTGTTAATAAAAAAAATCCAGTTTGTGTTTAATTTCCTAAATATATGAGTAATTCTCTTGGTATGAATGAAATTTATGTTCAAAATTTTCAGGAAGTAACACAACACTATGAGGTATTAGTATTTGAATATTGTTACAATCACAACTCAAATCAAATGTAGTCTTCTATTTAAGATGGTTTCAGAGAAAAGAATAATCCTCCGTCTTCAGTTTGTACTCTTCTGTTGTTTTGTCTGGTCTCTTAAAAAGAAAACTAACTATGAGGTCAGGTGTAATATTAATAATACTTCATGAAATTTATATTACTTTGTGATAAAGCATGTGTATGTATATATAAAACACACACACATTTTAAGTTTAGAAAAAGAGACACAAGTTTTACAATTTTAACAATTGAATTTTCTTATATGTGTAAGTAAATAGTTTGTTTACTTTGTTGGCTACTGAAAGAGATCATAATGTAAAGTTTAAAATTAATTTGTACCTGTAAGATACAGTCTTCATCAACTAGCTTAATTTTTTTTTTAATCCTACAAGACTTTTTTTTAGCAGAAGGTTTATAGGTACTAGCTGTTGCTTGTGATGATTCTGTAGAGAGGGGTCCTCAAACTAGATGAATTCTTGTTTAAAATTATGTTATTGTTGATTTATTTTAAAATTTCTATCTCCTCCAGTATATTTATCTTTGCATTATAATATATAAAGAAAAAATACTGGAAAAGATAGAAATTTTAAAAGAAATTGATAACAATGTGATTCTAAATGAGAATTTACTCTGTACAAACAACTATCTCTACAGATTCATCACAAGCAACAGTCAGTAGATAACAGCCTATTGCTGGAGATGGTAACATTTTTCAAAAGGCCTATAGGGTAAAAAAATAACAAATCTAGTTGAGGAAGACTGTACCTTACAGCTATTAATTTTATATTTAAAATATTATGACTGATAACTCAATAAAATTTTGTCATGTATTTTATTAGTAAGCTATAGACTGGCAGCTAATGACAAATAAGGGAAATTTTGAGGAAGTGGCTGAATTCAAATACCTAGGAACAATAATCACAAACAGGAATGAGATGCACAAGGAAATTAAACATAGGCTCAATTTTGGAAATGCGTGCTATTATGCATTACAAAGGCTCTTGACGTCCCAACTCCTTTCAAAAAACGTTAAACTGAAAATATATAAAACTATTATTCTACCAGTTATATTATATGGATGCAAAACATGGACTCTTACTTTAAGGGAGGAAAGGAGATTACGAGTATTTGAGAATAAAGTTCTTAGGAAAATATTTGGACGAAAGAGAGATGAACAAACAGGTGAATGGAGAAGACTGCAAAGCAGTGAATTACATGGTCTTTATAGGAAGCCAGATATAATGAGAACAGTTAAATCTCATAGACTGCGATGGGCAGGACATGTGGCACAAATGGGGAATGAAAGACATGCATGGAAGCTTCTTTAGGAAAACCAGAGGGAAAACACCCAGTTGGTAGACCAAGAATGAGATGGGAGAATAACATTAACTATGATTTGAGGGAAGTAGATTATACAGGGGATGGAAGACATTGGCTCAGGATAGGGATGTATGGAGAGTTTATGTCCACGTGGCCACGAACCTATGGGTTCGATAGTGCCAGTGAGTTATTTAGTTATAGACTATTAAAAAAGAATTAACATTTAGATATTTATCAAACTAACAAAATATTTTCAAACTTACAGACTGAATAATTAAATATAGGAACGCCTGGAAAGAGCATGTTGATAGAATGCCAGAAGAAAGATTTCCAAAATTATTGCTAAATTATAAACCGCATGGAAGGAGAAATGTTGGACGCCCACACAGAAGATGGTCTGAACAATTTTAACAATTCTAGCTTTCATAAAACCAGAACGAGCCAACAGGCTTAATCCCTGGATGATGATGATGATATTTTATCAATATCATAATATGCAGGACCTATACAATAGTGCATGGAGCACGCCGTAGCATAGTGGTTAAGGTACTATACTACAAGCCAGAAGGTCGAGGGTTCAAGTCCAGGTGGGGTCAGAATTTTTAAACTGACCCAAACCTTCTGACAGCACTATGGCCCTTATTCATTATTATCTTATCTACAGTTGTGATAAGCTTAGCCTCAATTCTATCAAAAAAATAGTTGAAGACCGAGAAAAGCCCTCCCTGGGGTCGACTCAGCCTCTAATGGAAATGAGTACCAGACACTTGTTCTGGGGGTAAAAGTGGTCGTCATGCAGGGCTAACAACCCAGCTGACATCAAGTGCTGATGTTCTAGAAAAAGTGGGAGCTTAACCTCCTACTACCCCAAGGGCTTCCTGAGGCCTGTAGTGGGATCACTATACTTTACTTTATACAGTAGTGTATGTCTATTAGTAAGAGCCAAACAACTCATTTTTACCACAAGGTTTGTAATAAATATCTTTAGCCAATTCATGAGGTACTGTAGCTTGTAAATCCAGATTTGAATCATAATTATACTTTTGGAAGATGAAATATTTGAGCATTACATCTTCATTACATTTCAGAAAATTATTAATATACTAAATACATTTTTGGCCCTGTATTAGATATAAATATTATTTTAGAGGGATTAATTATGTTTTCCTTTGGTTCATTTTAATTATAATAACATACATTTATAAGTGCATTTTTCTCTTTAAAAAAATATTATAATCCAACAATTACAAATTAATCAGGATAATTAATGTAGAACATATCAGAGCATTAAAGTAATTGTTAATCTAAAGACTATGTTATTTCAGTTTTGACTGAAATATAAATAAACTTCCCAACTCTTGGACGAGGCCATAAAAACTCTTAATGAGGACAGAAGGTGGCACAAACCTAGAAAGGAAGCCACATATAATTCTCATTGAACAAACTAAAAGTAAAGCTGTTGCTGACCCTTGTTGTACAACTGAGAGCCATTAAGAATGATGAGTCAGGAGTTTCATTAAACGGGACTCAGAAACTGATGAATCATGCTCCATTGTGAATACCGTTAAGGTAATTACTGATCATCAATCACATCAATTCAACTTGTCAACAAGATCACAACAAATGTTAATATTACCCAGATATAACTTACTTTAAAATATTTTAATCAAATTATCCTATTTTCTTGCAGTTTTTCTCTCTTAAATTTCTAGTACTAAACAAGATTAAAATATGTAGAGGATGTAGTATGCATCACAATAACAAAAAAGTGTATGAATACCTATCTCTAAGATATATGAACAAATTCAAATACTTGTCTTTAATCTTGCACATTATCCACCTTATTATTTTTTTACTGAATCTCCAATAATGCAAACCCTATTTCACCATCCAGTATGTTAGGGTTTTAGTTACAATACAATTAATTATTTACAGTAATTTAGAGTATGATTAATTTCTAGCATTACATAATAATGTAACATGAACAAATAAATAAACACTGGAGTAAGACAGAGATGTGGACTTTCACCGGTGCTTTTCATTATATATATGAATAAATTAATAAACGATTGGAGGAAAACACAACGAGGATATATACCCATCAATAGGAACCTCAAACTTGATGCTATTCTTTTTGCAGATGATTTAGCTCTTCTGGCACTTTCCAAAAATTATTTGCAACAATCAATTTATAATTTACAAAAAATAGCTGCCAAATTTAATATGGAAATATCAATTAACAAAACTAAAATTATGGCATTTCATGGGAAGGACCCCATACTTACTTACTTACTCACTGGCACTATCGAACCCGTAGGTTCATGGCCGCACGGACATAAGCTCTCCATATATCCCTATCCTGAGCTAATGCTTTCCAATCATTCCCTGTATAATCTACTTCCCTCAAATCATAGTTAATGTTGTTCTCCCACCTCATTCTTGGTCTACCAACTGGGCGTTTTCCTTCTGGCTTTCCTACAAGAAGTTTCCATGCACGTCTTTCATTCCCCATACGTGCAACATGTCCTGCCCATCGCAGTCTACGGGACTTAACTGTTCTTATTATATCTGGCTTCCTATAAAGACCATGTAGTTCATTGTTATGTAGTCTTCTCCATTCACCTGTCTGTTCATCTCTCTTTGGTCCAAAAATTTTCCTAAGAACTTTATTCTCAAATACTCGTAATCTCCTTTCCTCCCTTAAAGTAAGAGTCCATGTTTCGCACCCATATAATATAACTGGTAGAATAATAGTTTTATATATTTTCAGCTTAATGTTTTTTGAAAGGAGTTGGGACATCAAAAGTCTCTGCAATGCATAATAGCATGCATTTCCAGAATTGAGCCTATGTTTAATTTCTTTGTGCATCTCATTCCTATTTGTGATTATTGTTCCTAGGTATTTGAATTCAGCCAATTCCTCAAAATTTCCCTCATTTGTTATTAGCTGTCCATTTCCATTATATAATGTATTTCTACGTGTGACCATATATTTAGTTTTACTGATATTTACTTCCAGTCCTAATTTCTTAGTGTTACTCAATAGTGTGTGCGTGTTGGCCTTTAGTATCTCCTCGCTATCGGCCAGTAGTACTACATCATCAGCATAAACTAACAGCTTATTAATACCATTGAGTTGTAAGCCTTCCTCATTCTCTAAAGATTTAATGGCATGCTCTAGTACAAAATTAAATAGTAGAGGAGATAGTGCATCTCCTTGCTTCAACCCATTCTGGATTTCAAAAGTGTCTGAAAACTGTTTGCCTACACGCACCCTACTCGTTGAGCCATTTAGACACATTCGTATAAGTCTAACTAACTTTTTAGGAATTCCGAACTCCAGCAGGATACTATATATAACTTCTCCCTCTTAATTGAATCATATGCTTTTTTGAAGTCTACATATAGTTGATGTACAGTACCATTATATTCCCATTTCTTTTCTAAAATCTGCCTACACGCACCCTACTCGTTGAGCCATTTAGACACATTCGTATAAGTCTAACTAACTTTTTAGGAATTCCGAACTCCAGCAGGATACTATATATAACTTCTCCCTCTTAATTGAATCATATGCTTTTTTGAAGTCTACATATAGTTGATGTACAGTACCATTATATTCCCATTTCTTTTCTAAAATCTGTCTTATACTAAAAATCTGATCTGTTGTAGATCTGTTTCTTCTAAATGCACATTGATGATCTCCTAGAATGTCATCAATATAGGGAGTAAGTCTGCTTACTAATATATTTGTTAGAATTTTGTACGAAGTTGAAAGTAATGAGATGCCCCTATAGTTGTTGCAATCAGTTTTATCTCCTTTCTTATAAATTGGTACGATAATTGATTCCTTCCATTCATCTGGAAGAGCTTCTTTTTCCCAAATCATACTAAGCAACCAGCGTATCTTGTCCATCAATTTTTCTCCCCCTGATTTTATCAGTTCTGCTGGGATCTCATCTGAACCTGATGCTTTATACATCTTCAATTTTTCAATTGCCATTTCAACCTCTAATGCACTTGGCTCTGCGACTAGCATTTCTGCTGTCTGTAACTTATCCTCCTCAATGTCCTGTTCTGTATGTACATTTAATAGCTGATTAAAATAACTTTTCCATCTATTTAATATACTCTTGGAATCTGCAATCATATCCCCATTTTCATTCCGAATTATGTTTGTTCTAGCCTGAAACCCTTTCTTCTCTATACTAATTCCCTGATATAATTCTCTACCCCATACAAAGTAAAATCTGTCTCCAGAATAAAATTTTAGAGAGATCTAATCAATTTAAATATCTTGGATATTATCTCTCTATCTGGGATGAAAAGGATATCCCTGAAAAAATTACTAGTTATAATAAAAGTTTGGGAATTATTAATCAAGTTATGAAACCATCCCTTGTACGAAAAAACACCAGATTACGTTTATATAACACTTTGGCTAGACCAGTGTTGACCTATAGTAGTGAAGCATGGACACTAAAAAGACAACGTGAAAGCAGAATAACGGCTTGTGAAATGAGATTCATGCGCAGAACAACGGGTTACACCAGATGGGATCGGAAAAGGAACATTGATATCTTAAAAGAATTGAAGACTATGCCAATTTTGGAATATATTAAACAGTACCAAATAAATTAGAAACACCATCTAGAAAGATGGAGTTCAAATCGAATCCCCAAAGCTGTTTATAATTATATACCAAAAGGACGAAGATCACTGGGCTGTCCTATGAAACGCTGGAGGGAAAATTTTCTATAGAATTGTAACAGGCCTTGGCCTAATACTTGGAAGGAAGAAGAAGAATTAAGAAACCATTATCCATCTTACTGACAGATAATCCCATCACATTTTACAGTATGCAATTAGAGACTCATCCTATTAATAAATCCAAGAGGAATATTTAAACTGACTATACTGCCGTGCATTCACAAAAGCTCTCAACCTATGATGTAGACAAGGAAAGCATCAGAACTAAGGTGTATGGTATACAAACAAATTTAGACTTTTCATCATAGTACAGTTTCATAATGAAACATAAATTAAATATATCAATGCATATGCCTGATTGCAGAAAAGCTAATCAATGTTGATCAGTTTAATCAGAATCAAAAAGGGTTTATTCTCGATCAACTATTTCCTGTTCTAGAAACCATAATCAGTGTTTAATCAAAGATGAATCTTCCATCAAACTTGACCAGCAATTTTTGACTAGTCAGCTACTGATGGATCAAGTGCAAGTTTTGTTCATAGAGTAGTACTGTATTTATCAGTATTTTAAAATCATCTGATGAAAATAATTTCAAAGAATATCAAAATATGACACTAAGAATAGATATAAATTGCATTTTATAGGTGGGTATTTTAAACATGTATTTAAATAAAATTTAGTTTATATATATTGGACTTCTGTGGTTTTTAAATTTAAAAAATCAAAGAAAGTAATTGAAAGCTGGCATACGTGAATTTTCCATTAAATTCAACAAATCTAAATCTAATTTTTATCTTATGCCACTGCAACTTTCAAAATTGTATTGGATGAGTTTCTGTGAATCCATAAATGAACAATATTTGGAAAAAGTGGGTCAGGCAGTAGAGATAGAAAGGTTTCATGTTCAAATTGCAAAACCAACTAAATTTAATAGTTAAGTTATGTATGTAGGAAATAACACTATGAGGTTAATTTTAATTTATGTTGAGTTGTTTTTGACTCACCTCATACTTCTTAACTCCTTTGCAGACTCGAGTTTCATCACTGCATTTGTGACATTCTCAATGCTGTATCACAATCACAACTGACGTCCAAACGGCCTCCTCTCCTGTAGACTGAAGGCTCTCCTGCAGTCTACAGGAGAGGAGGCCGTTTGGACGTCAGTTGTGATTGTGATACAGCATTGAGAATGTCACAAATGCAGTGATGAAACTCGAGTCTGCAAAGGAGTTAAGAAGTATGAGGTGAGTCAAAAACAACTCAACATAATTTAAATTTAATAGCATTTTTTTTTTTGGAGAAATACTGGGTTAAAATTTAATTATATGTACATTTCACTATAACAGAATTTCATAATTATACATACATAGTGTTCTGCCAAAGAGCAGGTCTTTCTTCACTGCAAACTAAGCATTCTCCACTCTTTCCTTAACTCAGCCTTCCTTTTTGTATCCACATACAAACCATTTATTTTAATATTGTCTATCATCTGATGTCATTTTCTGCCTGTAACCTTTTTTCCATTGACCATTCCTTCTAGGGCATCTGTCAGCAGGCAGTTTCTTCTTAACCAGTGGACAATCCAATTTCTTTTCTTCTTCTTATGAGTTTCAACATTGTTCTTCTTTCACCCACTCTGTCTAGCACATCTTTATTTTTATTTTGTCTGTCCATTTTATATGCTCCATTCTTCTCTATATCCACATCTCAAAAGCTTTTCCTCATTCCATCATAATATTCAAGTCTCAGTACCATACAATGCTACAATTCACACAAATCACATCACTATCCTCTTCCTTAATTCTTTTGCCAAAGGTTCGCAGAAAATGCTTCTCTTCTTGTTAAAAGCTTGTTTTGCCATTGCTATCCTCTGCTTTACTTTTTGACAGCAGTTCATGTTACTACTGATAGTACAACCTAAGTAATTCATCATAATCATAATCATCAAGGATTATGCCTGTTGCTTGTTCGGGTTTTGTGAAAGTTAGAATTGTTAAAATTGTTCAGAACATCATCTGTGTGGGTGTCCAACATTTCTCCTTCCGTGCAGTTTATAATTTAGCAATAATTTTGGAATTCTTTCTTCTGGCATTCTATCAATATGTTCTTTCCAGGCATTCCTATATTTAATTATTTGGTCTCTAAGTTTGAAAATATTTAGTTCCTTTCTTATTTCTTTTCTTATCCAGCAGAGTATATCCTGCTATATTTCTTAAAAATCTCATCTCAGCTGCTTCCAATCTTTATTCTTGTCTTTTAGTGATCGTCCAACATTATATCTTTAAATTGAGTCATTGAATTCTACAGAACAAAAAAAAAAAAAATGCACAGGCTACTAGGAAATAATATATATTATTATGGATGCAATATAACCATAGATGTAAAAGTGTCTAAAATAAAAATCCTCCTCATGTCTTTTCATTTGCTGTGCCTAAACATTTTTTTTTCTTATAATTTGTAAATACTTCTGAACTATATTTTGCAACAGGTAATTTTCTTGGTAAGAATCAAGTGAATCGTAAATTCTTCTTACCTCATACATTTACGTTTTTTTAACACAGAACTGCAGTATCATGAAACATATTATTCCCATCTTCACATTTGTGAAACAGCACGAGCATTATCGTGTTGCAGAATGATCTTCCTTCCAGGGCGTTTGTCGTGCAATGCACGACGGAGCTTCACAAGTGTCTGGATATAGCGGGCAGCATTTATGGTTTGTCCAGGTTCAAGAAATTCAACCAGAATGCAACCTTGCGCATCCCAGAAGACGCTGCCCATAACTTTCCCAACAGATTGCACTGTCTTTGCTTTTTTCTTTGATGGCAAATTCAAGTGGTGCCATTCCATACTCGCGTTTTGTTTCAGGCTCGTAGCGATGAAACCAGCTTTCGTCACCTGTCACAATACTCGTCAAAAAATCATCACCTTCATTTCGAAATCTCTGAAGAAGGTTATGGGTGATGGTTCTTCTCTGAAGTTTGTGGTCTTCACTCAATAAACGTGGAATCCAATGGGCACTAACTTTTCGGTAACCTAAGCTGTGAATCATTTCTTGCACTGCACTGTGTCCTACTGCAAGTCTTGTAGCGATTTCATTCACTGTGATACGCCTGTCGTCTCTAATGAGCACATCAACTCTTTCCTTGTTGCAATCCGTGGAGGCAGAGTGTGGGCGACCGCTACGAGGCTCATCTTTGATACTCGTGTTCCCATCTTTAAAATGTTTCACCCATCTCCTAACACTGCTGGCACCCATGCAGGCATCTCCGTAAGCACATTGAAGTCTTTGGTGAATATCAACAGCAGATTGTTCCTCTTTAACAAGGACAGTGCACTGTCGAAACGAAACATTGATGTCTGCCATTTTGGAATCACAGCGTGTGGTCACATGATAGAAGCTATGACGCCACAAAAGGCAATGTTATGGTATAAAGTCTGTAGATTACGATCCTGCAGTTGTTTTTGTTACATTGTTGAAATTTCAGTTTTAACAATGGGTTGCTCACGACTTTCAGTATGACCCTCGTATATGGTTTCAAACAATTTCTGTGAATTTTCAGTCATTTTTATAGGTGTTATGGAAAAAAATAAAATTGGTAAACCAGGGTCATGGTTTACACTTCTGTTGAGTAATTCACCCATAAACTCCCAATTCATCTCTATCCTGAGCCAATATTTTCCAATCATTCCCTTTATAATTCTCTTCCCTCAAATCATAGGGTCAAATCTATGAACGCATTAGACTGTAAAAGGCGTTCTCTGCTGAGAAAGTTGTATCCTAATACGATTTTGCTTACTCAGAAATCTGTTCATGCGATAATAATTGTTGAAATTCGTAAGCTACCTGACGAGGTAACTTAAGTGAGAAACGAATCGTGAGAACCTCGAACAGAACCGATGTAGTTTGAAACCTTGCTGCTTTATCCAAGATGTCGGACCTTGAAGACTTCGATCTTGTTTTCGGTATACGCGGAGAAGAGGAATTTGATAGAGTCTACCAAAGAATTCAACTGGAAGAACAGGAGAATCGGCGTAATATTGCACGATGCAGACGTTGTTGTATACGGTATTATTTGCAGGACGCAAGCGTAAATGCGTGTCTCTAGCAGACGAAAATAACGGAAGTGGTTTTATCGCTGAGAATTCTGGGTAATTTCTTGCCAATATTACGAAAACGACGACTTTCATGCATGACCAGTTAGTGGGTAGCTAATTCGATCTTTGCACTTGCTCACGGTGAGTCAGCTCACCAGTGATTGGAAGTAATTTGAGTAGAGACTAATGTTAAGTTATGTGGATAGGAAATAACACTATGAGGTTTTTTAATATTGTTTATTTCACTCACCTCATACTTCATAACTCCTAGCATACCCAGGGTTTCGTCACATCCTTTGTGACATTCTCAATGCTGTGAACGTGACACAGCATTGAGAATGTCACAAAGGATGTGACGAAACCCTCGGTATGCTAGGAGTTATGAAGTATGAGGTGAGTGAAATAAAAAATAAACAATAGAGACTAATGTATTTGCATGCGACCCTTAGTCTATCTTATGGGCATTTTCTTCCTATTTTCCATGCCCCTCTTTCATGACATTTGTGCCATAATGTTTTAGCCATCACAATCTATGAGACTTACCTGATGATGATAATGATTAGGGCTAGGATTTTTATGATATAGCATATATTTTTTTGGTAAGAGTGATTTGTTTCTTAAATAAATAAATAAATAAATATATATATATATATATAAAAAAACAGTTTTTATACAAAAACCAATCGAATAAGTACTTTGTTAAGTCATATGTATGCATATTTTGCCATTTGTATGTGACAGAGTATATTATTACACATAACTTAATATTATAGCAATTTATTGGTCATTTTCAAGGATTAAAGAACTTTATCATACAATTTATTTCTTCCGTGTTTATTTCAGTTGTTAAATTTCTCAAAAATTTGTTTCTTGTAAAATCTATCTTCCTCTTCAATTTAGTTTTAATTCACAGTATGGACTTTTATCTTATGTATATACCTGAGCAAATATTTATATATTGTCTCGCGACAAGCAGGTAGCTACTGATAAATTATATCTGAAGAGAAAAATTTTTGCCCAGACCGAGACTCGAACCTGGGACTTTGGCTTTCTAGGCCAATGCTCTACCAGCTGAGCTACTGGGGCAAGTTCCAATCTAGATGCAATACCAAACGCTAGAAGCCTTTGCTTCTATCTTTGCAAATGGCAGCTTCTTAGTTAAGAAGACATTTATCGGGAATTTAAACACTACTTTATAAAGCCAGTAGGGCTTCAATTGATGTTTTTATTATTAATTTAACACTTCTCACTGAAGGATAAATTATATTTGAAATTTTTTCTCTTCAAATATCACTGATCCTTCAGTGAGATGTGTTAAATTAATAATAAAAACATCAGCTACTGGTAATTTTAATAAAATAAAAAGCATGCTACAATATCAAATTCCATACTTTAGTTTGCTTCTTATTTGCATTTAATTCTTAAATAAATAGTTAATTGTTATGAACTGATTTACTAATTGATTTTACAACTGAAATTATTACATAATTATAATATTATGTCATATTTTTTATTTAACAGTGCACATTTTTGTAAATTTTAGATCATAATTGCATATTTTTTTTTTACATATTTCGGTGGTTTTTAGGTCATAAAAAACCTAGCCCTAATAATAATATTAATAGTAATAATAATAATTATTCACTTGCAGTATCAAACCTGGAGATTCATGGCTGCATGGTAATATGCCATCTCTACCCAGATTTAATATTTTACTCATTCCCTGCATAATTCACTACTCTCAAATCATGATTAATGTTATTCCCCTGCCTCATTTTTTTGCCTATCTACAGGGTTCTTTCCTACAATAAGTTTTTGTACCCTCTATCATTCCCCATTTTAGCCAAATGCCCTCCCATTCACAGTCTATAAGACTTAATTATTCTTATTACATCTGGTTTCTCAAAAAGATCATGAACCTCACTGTTATGTAGTTTCCTCTATTCACCTGGCTGTTTGTTTCTCTTTGGTCTAAAAATTTTCCTAAGGACTTTAGCCTAAAATTTTATATTTATGTAACATACTGAATATTTTGATATTTTATCTTGCACTTATTTTGAGAATACAATAGGACTTTCTATTTTATCTTTAAAATTAATGTGCCTTAGGTTCACCTTCTTCAATGTACTTTATTATCATTTGTCTTGCTATTTTGCAGAAATAGCTATTCCAGTACTCAATTTCTTGTAGCATGACGTCAAGATAAATAAATGAAGTATTTGTGGCTTTACTGAAACATGAAAAAAGAAAACAACGAGATAAGGAGAATGGAAGGAAAAGTATGGAAACTCATGTTTAAGAATAAAATGGTGTTCAAATGTAAATACAATGTTGGATCTGATATGCAATTGAGACAGTAAACCATTGCTTTAAATTTTAAATATTTAATTATTACACTATGTAATATTTTGTTAATAAGTTACATGAATGAGAAATGCTCCATCTCCATTGCTTCATTATATATATATAGCATGTTCCAAAAGTCAGCCACTAATAATGCAGGGGTATCCAAAAGTCACTTTCATATTAACAGCATAACTTAGTCTAAAATGTCTTCATAAACTATTTCTACAGTGAAATCTGTAATATTTACTAAACTTTAAGAAGAAAAACAGCTATGTTGTCAGCATTTCTTTTTTTTGGAGCATACTCTTGTATTATAGTTTTTAATTAAAGCTTTTCATTAGTAAAAGTAAGTATCCTTCCAGTGTTAAAAAAAAGGAATTATTGTATTATGTTCCATCATATAACAAAGCTGTTCAAATTTATAAGTAATTTTTAAGTATTTATAATATAAGTAATCAATTCCTTAAATGCACTTTTACACAAAGAGAGAGAGAGAGAGAGAGATAGAACATTTTATCTATCCTATATATAGTATTGAAAGAGTTAATGAATGATTCTACTTTAGCATAGGTTTTAGGTTATAAAAGTAATTCATTGAAATAAATGTGAATGACTTCTGGAAACTCCTCAAAAAGCTTTCTATACACTTAAAAATAACATTTTACATAACAATCGGTGATATATGTCATAATAATCATGCAGGAATAAAGTAACTGGGAAGTTCAAAGGCTCTCAACAATTCACTGTGATCATTACAGCTCTGTCCACACTAGTACAATACAAAAATTGCCACCTAATAAATTAATTACATAACATGACAGCTTTATATAACCACCAATATCTGCTTACAAAGAATTTGCTTTACATTTAAATTTGGCAGAATAAGCCATCAAACACCAGAATCCTTGGTTCTCTTAAAGAATCTACACTATAAAAATGGTTTATCTGGGGTTTTTAATAAAGATTCTTATAAACATTTCTACTATTTATAACTTCACATAAACCTTTTTAATTTAAATGAAATATTTATTTCATGAATTCAGAATAAAAAAAATACTATATTTTGTGAATGTCGTTTAATTTGTAGATAATCAGAGGTTTGATTTATAATTTGCTTTTGTTATCAGAAGTAACAGTAGAAAACACTAGAAAAATAAAACCACATAATGTGAGGAGAATTCAGTATTTTAATAGTCAATGTTAATTATAAAATTACATTAGGAAAAAATAGCGTTATGAGGTTCTTCTTAATGAATAAGGCGATTGCAGCATCTTACCTCATAAAAGTTGAGTTCTTTTAGGACATGTATCAAAACAATTCTGTATCATTGTCAGCTTGTCCAAACTGTTGATTTTTAAGTTGTCGGCCCTGGGATATTGACTCCTATCCCATCTTTTGGTGGTCCAAAGAACTTTCATATCAAAATTTCAAAATTCATGATTCTATCCCTGTTCTTCTGGATAAAAATCTGGGATAAGATATACATTCAGAAGAACAGGGATAAAATCACGGATTTGGAAATTCCTGGGAAGAGGGATTTGATAAGCAAGTTCTTTGGACCACCAAAAGATGGAGTAGCAGTTGACATACAGGGTCAACAACTGAAAAAATCAATAGTCTGAACAAGCTGATGATTAAACAGAATTGTTTTGAAACATGTCCTAAAGAACTCAACTTTTATGAGATGAAATGTAACAGACTTACCTTATTTATTAAGTCAATGTTGATGTTATAACACTGAAAATTATTTTTATGTAGATGAGATTAGCAGACTGACATCTGTTGATACCAGGCATAGGTACAACAAGGTCTTCTTTTATCATTATCAAATGTTATGGCTAATGTGTCATATTACAACACTGACACGAGGAGCTGTTGCTGAATCGGTTTAGCATGGCAGGAGACATACTGTATTATACTATAGATATGCTATCAACAATAGCAATAAATTATATTTGAAGAGAAAAATGTTCGCCTAGACCGAGACACTTTCAGTGAGAAATGTTAAATCAATAATAAAAACATCAATAGCAATAAATTTGATAAACTCAGGGTTATCATCTCACGTAACTGACTGAAAGTGAATAAAATCCCAATAAAAATATTTTAGAAAGTTAATTAGTTCTTAAAATTGTTAAGAAATAACACTATGAATGAGGTATTTTATGAAATAAATTTAATTGGTTATTAAACATCTCACCTCACACTTTGGTCTCTCATCTGGAACATGTTTCAAAGGACATTTTCCTCATCAACTGCTGAAGTCATTGCTGGAAGTCTTGTACATTCTCTCCCTCAAGTTTTGGGAAGATGAACCTCACAATTAAATAATTTTCCACAAGAACTTCAAAATTCATTATTCTGTCTCTATTTTAAAGCTTCCAGCAAAAAGGATTTAATTAAATTGATAATAATAAATTCATTATCCCAGTCAAAGTTTTGTTTATTCAGGAATTCAATGATGTTTCAATTTCCTTATGTGAGATCATTCTCAAGACTCAATGCCAGTTGTCAACCACAATCAAAATTCATGCATCTGATTGAATTAAAACCAATCTTTAAAACCATATTTGATGAAATATTTTAAATCTAACACTTTCCAATACTGGATAATGTTATTATGAACCATACTTGATATTTAGTAAAAAATGTAATTCATGAGGATTTAATTCCAAGGTTCATCTGCCCAACATCAGATGGAGAGAATAAACAAGACTTCCAATTAATAAATAAAATGAGTCATAAATATCTCACCTCTATACTCCTTGTTTTCCAAAGCACAGGTCCACTGTTTCTGTAACAGTTGTTCCTATCTTCAGCCATCTTTACGATTTTTTGATGGTTGAAGATAGGAACAAGTGTTCCTGAAACTGCGGTCCTGTGCTCTGGAAAACAAGGAGTGTATGAGGTGACATGTTTACGACTCATTTTATTTATTAACTTGAAAGCCTCATAATTTTATTTCCCATAATAAGTTTTATTAAAAGACTTCCAATGCTCATCTCAGCAGTCAATTTTTGGCTGAAAATTGCAGAAATGTCCTTCAGAACTCATTCCACATGAGAGAGCAAAATATGAGATGGGTTTTTTTAAATACATTAGGAAGTAATATTAAGAGGTTTGTTTAATAATTAATTTCATTTTGTCTGTTCATTCTTACCTCTTATAGTTGTTTTTGTCGAACATATGTTTCAGGGCTTCTTAGCCCCATCATTAGCGATTACATTAAAAAAATGCACACACATTCCTGCCCCAAGCAGCTTAAGCAAATATGGCAAAACTGATTAATATGTTTGTCTCTTTCTCTATCCTCTCTCTCTAGCATTCTTGACACAAAGTGCCAGTGGGTTCAAGCGAGGGTTTTATTGAAGTTGTTAGGCTACATAAATGTTAGCATCTCATACAAATGTGTAACTATTAATAAATTGTATTAATTTATGTCCATTTGTTTTCCCTAATTCTACTTTCTAATTTTATTTACGTCTGATAATTTTTTTCTTTGTCAGTATATTTATCAACTAACCCTCTAAAGGGGACCCTGAAACCCCGGACTCCCTCCAGATCAAATCTCGGTCACTCCGTGTGGGTTTCGTGGTGGACGAAATGGAGCTTGAGCAGGTTTTTCTCAGGGTTTCTCCCATTTTCCCCTGCCACAAATTTCATTCCACCATTTCTCCATACTCATCTCATCCATCCCTGTGACAGTGCTTCAGGAGTGGTCGGCCAGCATCTTTATAGTTCACAGACCTCTATAAATATAGGTGCTTCATTTCATCTCATCCTCGACCCAAATCTGAGTTGACATGAGTTGATATATATTTTTTTTATTTATAAATAGAGTTTATTATAGCCATGGCATTCCCATTCCTAGCCTCTACTTATTTGTATCTAATACATCTTCCAAATTCAGTCCTCTGGTTCTCATCCCTCTCAGCAATTTTCCTTTGATTTATATCTTAGTCTTCCTCTAATTTGTTCTGTCAGTCTGTAATCGCTGACGATGGGGCTAAGAAGCCCTGAAACAAAAACAACTATAAGAGGTAAGAATGAACAGACAAAATATTTTAATTATGAGAGGTGTTTCATAAACTGATCCAAATTAATTAAGTTTATATATAAGCATGACTAATAACAGCTCTTAAAACACTACACCACACCACTATAGAAACAATAACAAAATTAAGTACAATGCTTTTTTAAATAATCTGCATTTCATAATTTTCTACTGATACTATAAAGATAATTAAACTTAGATGATAAACATGAAAACATTGTAATTTAATATTATCCATAACTGAATTACAACATTTATGAAGAATTATAGACTCACAATAGCTTTAATTGTTTAATAGTGATGTAAACAACCCCAGATAAGCAGCAAGGATTAAACACATTATTAGATGCTGATACTAGGAACATGCCAACATGGTCAATATTACCAACATAAGCTCAGCATTTGCTGATACTTTAAATGCTACAACTGTTAAAAGATTCTATTCTGTTTTTAGTATCCATTAATGTGAGTTTTTACAATGTTGCCAACTGAATAACATAGTTTATTTATTTTAACTTGTTAGAGCCGTTTTTATTTTTAATACCCAGAGCAAAGGGTATAAACTTCATTAGAAGCAGTTATTTCATCATTTCTATCTTATCAATGCAAAATATTTGTCGGTAACACAGTCAAAAATAAACTAATGCTAACACACCCTTGTACATGTTAATGTTAAGTTCCTTAACAATAAGGATTACGTTATTAAAATAAATTAATTTTATAATAAAGCCTAAATTTCAGGTAAACAGACTTTATTCCTTGGGCACTTTATTGTTAAAATTAAAATAAATGTAAATACAATAAACATGTGTAAAAAATTACAATTTTCAGATTCTCAATAATAATCAATGTACATGCTATTTTTTACATTAAACACCTCATGGAATAAAATAATGTTTAACCTCATTTTGACAATAATCTATTCTTTGAATGAATTATAAAATGAAAATTAGATGAAAAGAAATTATGCTCTATAAAAACTGGAAGCACAAGTTGTTTAACATACAATGAATATCACAATATTGCATTGCTTTAACACAATTAACTCACCACAGAAATGCTATATATAAAAAAATTCACTTAATAATAAAATTATAAATAAATTCAGCATAATTAGAAATTGATTAAAACAGTAAAATTATACGTTAATATTATCTCATGTTAAAACTTAGAAGTTAAAGTCACATATATAAAAGAAATGCAAACATATTATCAAACATAAAATCTCTGGCAATTTTGTGTTTAGAAATCTTTATTAATTTTTAAGTATTAATAACTGACATTAGAAAGTAACATTACGAGGTTATTCTTAATAAATAAAGTGAATCTGTAGTCATCTTACCTCATTACTTATTGTGTTCTATTTGAACTAGTTTCACTGTACATTGTCAACTTTTCCAGACCGAGTCTTTCCCAGACTCAGTCTGGAAAAACAACGATGGTACACATGATATACCAAAACTAGTTCAAATAGAACACAAGTTATGGGGTAGGATGACTCAAGATTCAACTTATTCATTAATTTTCAAGTACTGAATTTATATTTTATTCAAACTTAAAATTATTTTCACTATACACTAAATAACAATTTATTGAAGTTAGAGTATCTATAATAAAATAGAATGGTTAAAAATAAGACATTCTCAGTATCAGGAAAACTGGATTAATAAATAGTTTCAAATATTATAAAATAAATTTAAAAGGTTTAACAATACGGTACTCATAAGGTTTTGTATTAGCTATTGCTATTTTGATATAAAAACTCCATGGGACAACAGGCTTTAGAAGAGCCTTGGGCTACCCGCCAGCTTCCAGGCTCACAAACCACATGTGTTAATCACCAAGGTGGATGATTATCCACCTAGTGTAGAGGTGACATGTGGTCAGAATGTTGGGTCCCTCAGCCATTATAGCTGGTTTTCTCAACCTGAAGCCACTACATATTGCAACTATCCTAATTCCTCGTAATGCTGGATGGACATCAGTAACATACTGGTTAAAATTTACCATTTATTAACCCAGGCTTTATTATTTATACATGCGGGAGTTGTTATTCATCAGAAAATGTCTTCCCACATGGGGACTCGAACCAACACAAGTCCCATAACTCTGCACTAAGGTATGATGCCTTAAATTGCTCGGCTACAGTCCAGGATTATTCCTGATAAGCTTGTACTTCCAAAATTTTACTTTTTAATGAGCAAATGTCACCTTTTCATCAAATTTTCATCTTATATCGTAGAAATACAAATTGGAAAGTAGTAATTTTAAATGTTATTAACTGACTTCTCTAATGTTATAACAGTTTGATGGTAATTCTATTGCATAAGTAGTAAAATAGACAACTTTAATGTTAGTGATAAGTTCATAATGATTAGAAAGCAAGTCAATCTATTATAAAAGAGGATAAATTCACTAAATTATTTATCCAAAAGAAAAAACTACAGAGTATCCCTATAAAGTATCATCCTCTCATGATTGCAACAATAATGGGTATCAGTCAATCTATTACTATAACTTTCACTCTATTATCTATTTATTTTCAATACTATAACTTGATAATACAATGAGTACAAACCTGCATCTTATCAGTTAAAGTTGTAAGTATTGTTTATAACTATTATCATCATCATCATTCCAGGGATTAGGCAATTGCCCGTTCCGACTTCATAATGCATCAGCCCAACGTCTTCTAGGTCTTCCAACATCATGCCTTCCTCTTGCTAACAATGGATATCTCTCCTTACTCATTCCATCCATGTGATCAATCCATTTCTGTCTGTAATTCGTGACTTTATCCAATAAAGGCTGTACTTTCAATTCTTCTCTTATATCCTCATTTCTTATTCTATCAAGTCTTGTACATCCTTTTACTTGTCTTAGGAACCGCATCTCTGCCGTCTGTATTCTATCCTTCTGTCTTTTCACTGGAGCCCAAGTTTCACATCCATACAATATTGTGGGAACCGCCATAACATTATACATTTTTATCTTGGTTTCTTTTCTAATTTTATTTTTGAATGTTCTCTGTATTGTTCCACACACCGTCTGAAATTTATTTATTTTGGAGTCAATATCTCTTTCCACATTGTAGCCAACATCACAGCCCAAATATTTGAAACTAGACACCTGTTCTATACTTTGATTTTCTAAAATAATTTTGGTTCTCACTGGATCTCTTCCTCTTTATAACTATTACAAACAATATTTACAACTTTAAAAGTAGAAATTATAATAATAGCTCTTCTTAGCAACAGCCACTAAAAATTTAATATTATCAAAGATTCCAATGGAAATTGGACAGCTAATAACAAATGCGGGAAATTTTGAAGAAGTGGCTAAATTCAAATACCTAGGAACAATAATTATAAATAGGAATGAGGTGCACAAAGAAATTAAGCATAGGCTCGATTGTGGAAATGCATGCTGTTATGCATTATAGGGTCTCTTGTCATCCCAACTCCTTTCAAAAAACACTAAACTGAAAATATATAAAACTGTTATTTCCCCGAGTTATATTGTAAGGATGCGAAACCTGGACTCTTACTGTAAGGGAGGAAAGAAGATTACGAATATTTGAGAATAAAGTTCTTAGGAACATTTTTGGACCAAAGAGAGATGAGGAGGCAGGTGAATGGAGAAAATTATTTAATAGTGAACTACATGGTCTTTATAGGAAGCCAGCTATAATAAGAACAGTTAGGTCTCATAGACTATGATGGGCAGGACATGTGGCACGAATGGGGAATGAAAGAGGTGCATAGAAGCTTCTTGTTGGAAAACCAGAGAGAAAATACCCAGTTGGTAGTCCAAGAATGAGGTGGTAGAATAGCATTAATCAGGATTTGAAGTAAAGAGATTATACAGGGGATGATTGGAAAACATTAACTCAGGATAGGGATGTATGGAGAGTTTAGTCTGCATGACCAGGAACCTACGAGTTCAATGGAGCCAGTGAGTTAGTTATCAAGAATTCCATAATATGCATCTATATTAAAACAGAAACTGATGAAATATAATATTGGTGAATTGCAAAGTCACACTGGGGCCAGGAAGTTTAGATTCACCTATAAAATAAGCAAAAAAGGGGACTAAAAGGGTTCTTTCTTTTACAGCCCATATCTGTTATTTATTAAAAAAATTTAATGTACAAAAATTAAATGCTGATGATCAAGTAGTGATTTCCAGTTCAAAAGATGATCTACAAAGAGCTATTTTTAATTTGGAAAAAAAGGTGCCAAATACAATTTAAAAATTTCAAAAAATAAAACTAAAATTTTAGCTTTTAAAGGACATGATATCTTAAGAGCAAAAATAGTAATTGATGATAAAATTTTAGAACAAGTGAATAGTTTTAAATATCTAGGTTTCAATTTATCATATGTTAAAATTGAAGATATTAATGACAAAATAAATAAATTTAATCCAATGTGTGGCAAGAAAAGAAACAAAAATTAAATTTTATAAAGTAATGGCTGTTCCTGTATTGATGTAGGATCAGAATGTTGGACAATCACTAAAAGACAAGAACAAAGATTGGAAGCAGCTGAGATGAAATTAAAAAAAAATAATATAGCAGAATATACTCTACTGGATAAGAAAAGAAATGAAGATGTAAGAAAGGAACTAAATTTAACTTTTACAGGAATTAATCACTATGAGGTTTAATTTATGGTAAAATCAAATATTTCTTACCTCTCCTCATACAAATCTTCTAAGTAGATCGCGATTTCGAGACCATAAAGCTGTGGTTTATGGTCTCGAAATCGCGATCTACTTAAAAAATTTTATGAGGAGAGGAAAGAGACATTTGATTTTACCATAAAGGAACTAAACATTTTCAAACTTACAGACCGAATAATTAAATATAGGAACGCCTGGAAAGAACATGTTGATAGAATGCCTGAAGAAAGATTTTCAAAATTATTGCTAAATTACGGAGTATAAACCACATGGAAGGAGAAATGTTGGACGCCCACACAGAAGATGGTCTGAACAATTTTAACAATTCTAGCTTTTATGAAACCAGAACGAGCCAACAGGCTTAATCTCTGGATGATGATGATGATGAAAAATTAAATGCTAGTATTTGAAAGCAAAGGATTATTTTTTAGTCCACAAATATGACGAAGTGGTAATGTCATTGCCTTAGATGCAGGGGCCCCAGGTTCAATCCCCAATTGGGACAAGTTACCTGGGTGAGGTTTTTCTGGGTTTTTCCTAACCTACAAGACAAATGTCAGGAAACTTTATGGCTTAAATAGTCCTCAAACACCAACTGGCCATCACAATTTTCCATACCCTATTTACCTTGTTTAGTATAAATGTAGTATAAAGCCCATAAACAAACAAAATTAAAATTTTATAAAACAATGGCTGTCCCTGTCCTTTTGTATGGGAGTGAATCTTGGATTACCACTACCAAACAAGAAAGTAAAATCCAAGCAGCCGAGATAAATTTTTTAAGAAGAGTAAAAGGCTGCACTAGAATGGACCAGATAAGAAACGAGGATATCCGTGAAGAACTGCAGATCTACTCCATAAAAGAAAAGATATTTAACAACAAGATACAGTGGAAAGAACATCTTCCATTATTTTCCAAGAGGAAGAAGAGATGTCGGACGTCCTCGGAAGAGATGGTCTTAGACCTATTAGTGAAGACGGAACAGGCAACTCTTGCCTAAACCAGGAAGTGAAGAAGAAAAAGTATAAATGTATGAGTGAAGAGTGTTTCTTGTCTTAAAAATTTTTTATTTGACTTGGAGGTGGCCCTGGCATTGAGTTAATCATTCATCCAGGAGGCTCTCTATTTCTTGTATGGTAAAAGAAAATTAACCTATGTATGTGACAAGTTTAAAATTCTATTCCAACCAGTTGTGTCCCCGAAGGCCCAGGTGACATGGGGCATATAAAAGTTCCTATAAAGGGAGAGGGAGAGGTTAAACTAAGGTAAAGAAAGAAAGAAGGAAAAAAAAAAAGGTTTTTTCAATTATAAATACTAAAGCTTAAAGAAGTGTGTTATAGAATATGGTCTCGGTTTGTTTACCATTCTGAATTACAAACAGTGCATCAAAATAATGGTTCCACCTTTTTGATCCGAGACAGAGCCACCTTTGGAATGGTGAACATAATTTTTTTTAATGAAAATTACAAATGAAGTAACACTATGAGGCAATTTACAATTTATAAATTGAGTTAGAAAAATCTTCTTATCTCACCTCATAAAACTCTGTGATTTTCACAGGACTGATTTCCAGGGTCATTGCCCCTATCCTCAGCCAATACTCAGTTAGGGGCAATGGCCCTTGAAATCAGTTCTGTGAAAATCACGGAGTTTTATGAGGTGAGATGTAAAAAGATTTATCTAAATCAATTTATAAAAAGAACATAAACTTGTTACAGAGCAAGCAATTTAGATTAAGAAATGGAAGCAAACTAAGAAAAAATTAGTTAATTTTTATTCCAGTGTATTTAAACTTATAATAGTGAAAAGTGCACAATGTGCAAAATAGTGATGATTAGCTATTGTAGTCATAGTTTTATTATTGAAATTTTCATTTTTTTTTTTGCTGTTTTAAGCATGATATCTCTCACAATGTTTGTTGCACAGTTCACATGCACAATCTTTGTTCAACTGATGAAATCTCTTGTTTTGGCAGAATTTGTGATGAAACCAGTGTATTGCATATCACACTGTATTTAAATTTCAATCTGAATAAAAGACATGCCGATAGAATGTGTAAATTCATTGGTACCGATTCAAAATAAATTAACAACATTAAGTTATGTAGATAGGAAATAACACTATGAGGTTTTTTTAATATTGTTTATTTTTTATTTCACTCACCTCATACTTCATAACTCCTGGGTATAAAAAAGCTAGGAGTTATGAAGTATGAGGTGAGTGAAATAAAAAATAAACAAAATTAACAACAACTAAAAAAATTCCCATTATTATAGTGAGCTGTATTTAAACTTAGTTCAGTCCTGTGTTCACTGAAATCAGTCAGGTTCACAATTCCTATGTTCATAGCAAGCTGATGAGAAGTTAATTTAACATTGATAAATGATAGGCTAATTTAATAATATATATTGAAGATAGTAAGGTAAATTAAATGGCAGAAATTGATATATAAATATATTTAAAAAAAACACAGAAAATATCAGAAAAGGGGAAAAACAGGATTATGGAAAATGGCTCAAGGTCATGCAAAAAAAAAGGAAATGTCCCCCTTCTCGATTTCTGGCAACATCTCACTCACTGGTTTCTTTCAACTAGGTCTAATTTGTCCTACAAAGAAAAGGTGCACATCTAAAAATCCTAAACCCAGTAATCACTTTTGCACTATAAAGATAATTTCAGTGAGTTTTTACATGGAAACAATTATAATATGTTTCCTTGTTACCTTCCCTGTTTTACAGATTCATGCAATCTTGATGTTAGTTTCAGGTGTTATGTCTCCCCAATTAACAATCAAAATTTTAAAAATAAAAATAGGATACTTAAAAAATGGCATCTAAATCTTTCAAACAACAACTCAAAAGCATTTTATATTACTGCAATATATCCTGACTAAATATTGAAGGGGAGGAAATATGGTGGAGGATATTGAAGAATACATGTAATGGTGGTTGTAAAAAAAGTCGTTATATGAAACCAGACTTAGATATGTCAAGAATGATCTAGCTGGAAAACTTTCTTTTCTCATTTTACAAGCTATCATTTCAAAAAACATAAAATTTCAGAGGTGAGTAAACTTTTTGTTGCTTGTGTACATTTTGTTATTGAGTTATGTACACTTCTAGTCCTCTACGACTTGTAAAAATATTAAATATTAATAATTAATATTAAATAATGAGATAAATCATTATATACCATACATAGTCATATAATTGATGTTATAAGATATTAAATATAAAATTGGTACCTGGTAAGTCAGTTGTCCTCAACTAAATTATTAAACTTCATCAAGTAGTCAAAGTTAAAATTGGGAAACACATTTGAGGTTCTTAATTAATAAATTAATGAGTCATTTTAACATCTTACCTCATATTTCATGTTTTTCAAACACGGTAACTATAGTTTTCAAATGATCTTGTCATTCATTTTCAACCGCCATAGTCATAATGGCGGTTGAAAATGAATGACAAGATCATTTGAAAACTATAGTTACCGTGTTTGAAAAACATGAAATATGAGGTAAGATGTTAAAATTACTCATTAATTTATTCATCAAGTAGTTCCAATATGGAGGCCTTTCAAAAACAATGTTTCATCTTCTGCATTTTAACTGGTACTGATGTTGTATAAGTTGTACAATGGGTTTAGGTCTGTGGGTGTGTTCTCATTGAGTAGGTCTGTATTCTTTGCTTCTTTTAGAATCTCTATATCTTTAAGGATGCTGATCCTGTAGTTGTTATACTCTCTGTGTAGTACTGACATAGTATGATCAATTTTATCGAACTGATGACCCGTTTCTAGTATGTGTTTGGTAAAACTTGATTTTTCTTTGTTATTAATACAATTTTTTAAATGTTCAGAGTATCTTGTGTTGTTTTGCCTATGTGGAACTTTTTGCAATTATTGCACTTTAGTTTGTAAACACCTTTAGCTAATTCAATCAGGAAACAAGGTAAAAACATTAAAATCGCCTTCAAAACTAATAACAAACTCAACAACATCATATGCAACAAAATAGAAGGAACAAATAAATATGAAAATAAAGGCATTTATAAAGTAAAGTGCAATAATTGTGAAAAGTTCTACATAGGCAAAACAACAAGAAATTTCAACACAAGATACTCTGAATATTTGAAAAATGTTATTAATAACAAAGAAAAATCAAGTTTTGCCAAATACATACTAGAAACGGGTCATCAGTTTGATAAAATCGATAATAATATGTCAGTACTACACAGAGTGTATAACAACAGGATCAGCATCTTTGAAGATATAGAGATTCTAAAAGAAGCAAAGAATACAGACTTACTCAATGAGATCACACCCGCAGACCTAAACCCATTGTATAACTTATACAACAACATGAGTACCAGTTAAAATGCAGAAGATGAAACATTGTTTTTGAAAGGCCTCCATGTTGGAACTGCTTGATGAAGTTTAATAATTTAGTTGAGGACAACTGACTTACCAGGTACCAATTTTATATTTAATATCTTATAACATAACCTCAATGGTGCTTTAATATGAATTTTAGAAGGGTTGATAATTGTTATTGCCGCATATTTCACGCATCTTAATTTTTAATCAAAAGAATTTGAATATTGTTTCATAGTAGGTTCTGAACATTTAATTTAAAGAATCACAACGGGCCACTGGGCCTAATACTTGAAAGGACGATGATGACAAAATAATATGGGTGTTACAATTTGTTGCAATATCTTGTCTGATGTTCTTACAAGTTTTTAGCTCATGATGTTTGTGATAGATGAATCTCTTGTTTCTTTTCCAGATTATCATAAGTAATGCCACGAGTGATTTCCAAATTATCGATAAATTCACGACTCACGAAGTGAGGAGTGAATTTATCTAGAGAATTTGGAAATCAAGAGTGGCATTTGTTAGGACTATTTAACGAATAAAATAAAGCTGTTTACTCACAAATCATTATTTAACTACAGTTATTTAAAAATATTTTTATATTTAAAGTAAACGGTGATGTTTGAAAACTAATGAGAAACGATAGGTAGCCTACGCTTCTACTGCTTCTTTTGTTTATCACTGCAACCAGATCATACTATTTATTGCCAAAGGAACGCAATATTGTAAGAATGCTCTCTAGTGGAGAAAAAATGAAACACATCAATCTGTATATTAATTCATTTTTGATGTCGTATACATTTAAGAAAGTGCAAACAGTGGTTTCTTTTTTTGGTGGTATAATCAATTGCTACAAATGTTGACATGTAAGCACTATTATATACAATCTGGTAGCCGTATTTGTTATAGGCTCAGTCACTGCAAAATAACGGTCAGACCTGTTCAGAATATTAAAAAGGAGGAGCTTTGCTTAATATATGATAATCCTAACGTTGATAATTATTTCGTGAAACACGTCTCTGATTGGTTGTAATACAGAAATCATTGAAACGTGATTGGTCATTGACTCCCATTTGGGGCATGAGTTAAATAGTCAGTGTAATTTGTATGAAGTAATAATGAACGCCACACACCCGACAAAATACAACAGCTATATGGTTGCATATAAAATGAGGGCAATTCTTTATTCAAATGAAAATGGTAATAATGTTGTAGAAAAAAAAATTAGTATTTGCAAAAATCTTGTTTGATATAGGAAGAAGTCATTTTCAGTTCTTGCATAATTATGTATTTCATAAAACTTATGATGGGAATTAACATTATGAGGCTTTCAATTTAATAAAATTAAAATGAGTTGTTATTTTATTTCACCTTATACTCTGTGTTTTTCACAGCACAGAACTGCGGCTTTCAGAGTCAATCCTACCTTCAATCATCTTTATGACTCAAAGATGGTTGGAGATAGGAACAACTGTTCTTGAAACCACAGTCCTTTACTGTGAATAACACGGAATGTATGAAGTGAGATGAATTACTACTCATTTTAATTTTATCAATTTATGCATCCCTATTTTAATCAAAATCTCGTCTATAATAAAGCAAAAATTATGTGAATAGGCTAAATACAGTATTAATCTGTTACCTTTATACAGAATATCATTACAACTCTACAAGTACAATTATGTAATCAGTTTTACAAACATGTAAATTTAGCCCTGTTTCCAATTCACTGACAATAAGGAATACCTATGTAAGATTATTTACATTAACATTTTTTTAATCATGAAAATTTCATAAACTCTTAATCACCAGTGATTCAAAACTGCAATAATTTCTTTTCAACAAAATAAAACATTTTGCTATTCAAGATAATAAGCATAACATTTATTTAACTTTCACAGGGAAAAAACACTATGAGGTTTAATTTAAGAATTAAATTAATATTTTTATTACCTCACCTCATATCCTTTATTCTTCTAGACTGCAGTTTCGGAGCTATATCTCCATCATCCATCGATTGAAGGAAGAAGAAAACTGCCAAGAAACGACATAACACCGGTCGATGAGAGACTACTGATGATGGAGATATAGCTCTGAAACTGCAGTCTAGAAGAAGAAAGGATATGAGGTGAAGTAATAAAACTATTAATTTAATTCTTAAGCATAATATTGCTAAACTGGGAACAGTATCTACTCAACATAGAATCAAATTAAAATAACATTATATAGAAGAATTTTAGATTATACATAAATTTTGGGAGAAAATTGAATAAGAGCAATATCTGACACCCACTGAGTGAGAGCTATACAATACTTTACTGGGACACACTGCATTAACAAATAATTAAATTAAAAATCTTTATACACTTATATAATTAAAATACATTACTACTTTCTAATCTATATTAAACCTGTACAAGTATCACTTCTAATCCTCCTTTTTAAAATGAGCTTATTAACAAATCTGTTAAATGAAGAACAAACAAAAACAGCATATGACTGAGAAGCAAACTTCTTTTTCTAGGTACATAACTGATATATCAAGTTATCAGAGACTTGGTACAAATTTTAGTTCTAACAGCAAAGAGCAGGATTATCTCCATTTACAAACAATTAAAAGATTTATCTTCTACTTACACACCGGTTATAAACAATTCTTGTTTGTTATCAAATCCCCTCAACATAACAATGCATCTATTCAGAGTTATGTAAGAAGTAAAAAAAGCAGTATTTCTTAAAAATCTTGTCTTCATCTTTCTCCTTTCCAAACCATATTTTACACAATAAAAAGAAAACAAAACATTACACTATTAACTTCATTAGCTATAAAAATGGCACACAGTTATTTCGATTCTTCAGCTGTTTCTCTTAATCATGCATGCACCCTACTAATGAATTTGATTTTTACCAGTCAATTCAGCTTCAAATAGTTTGTTCTATTATTTTAAAAACACTATTACAATGTATACATTAAATAAGTCCACATCCAAGCTTCGACACCAGCAAACTGCAGCACAAAAGCAAAATATTTTTCAAGTCTTCAAAAGATAAAACAGTGGACATTTTGACTAGCACCACTGCAATTTGATATTGTGTGCCATATTGTTGAAATCTGGACTTCAAAAAGAGCAATGAAACAGGTGATCACCAACAACACTTGTTATCCTTCACAAAAAGGCCTCAAAATAACTATTCTATGCAGTTAACTTTATGTATAAATTCTTCTCGAGCATTGATTATAATTAAAGTAACAATTTTCTTTTTCTTCGCGCATAAAAGAAGGAAATGCCCAACTACTTTAAATGCTTTTTTCTCAAGTCTACATCCGTGATTGTGTCTTCTGTTTAGATCTCTTGCATAACCAAATTATTATATTACTTTTTTTTTTAAATGAACATCCACTTTAGCTATATGCAGAGGTATTCAGTTAAAACACACAATAATTTTATACAATAAAAACTAACTTATTATCCTTCAGACATTATTTACCTCCAAAATTTAAAACTACTTTATACAGGATGGATGACAAATTTTCATAGACTGTTCAGGATTTTTGATTAAAATTCTTTATACCTCACCTCATATCCAGTCTTTTAATTAAGCCGGTTTCAGAACCTAGGCAGTTTCATCTTCAGTAATTTCACGACCGAATGTCTGATGATGAAACTGCCTAGGTTTAGTATCTGCATTTTGCTCAATTAAATCACTTTTATGTATGTTCATGAAGAATTTGTTTTTAACACTTTTTTTGTTTTTACCTCAGTACTTATCTCATGGCCACTGTTAAAGTTAAGAGTTAATGCTTGTTCTGATAATTTAATCTTAATGATCATATTTTGTACAATTGCTTTAAAGAATAAATATAGTACTGAAGAATAATGTACAAATTTGTATGAGTTTTGTATTTTAAAGATAAATCTCCAAAGATATTTATATATTAAATTTGGGAATTTTTAACATTATGAGGTTCAAATTCATAAGAATTGAATTAATCGTGATTATTTCATACCTCATACTTCTATATTTCTTTAAATACAGCACTGCAAGTATTTAAAGAAATATAGAAGTATGAGGTATGAAATAATCACGATTAATTTAATTCTCCAAAGATATATTTAAATTAATATTGGGAAGTCATGACTGAAGAGGGACAAGATATTGTCTGAAACCATCGGTATCAAAGAAATTTGAAAATGTATGAATTGAGTCGTTAAAAATATGTTCTCCACTCACTATTATCTCCCAAGATACGTTTTAAGATAAAAGGCATCCAGTGATGAAGTAATAATTACCGTAAGTATAAGTTTTGTCATAGGGTTATTTCATTATTTCTGTTATCTGTTTCCTAGTGCATATTATTTTGTTATTGATATTACAACATAATTCATGTCAAATTGTGTGAGTGTTTTTATTTTGCAATTTATCAGATTCAAAGGGATATAATACATCAATATTTTTAGGAAGTAACACTATAAGATTTTATTTATTTATAAATACATTTGAATCAGATTTTACACCTCACCTCATATATTTTGTATAACCAGGACCAGTTTTAAAAAAAACATCCTTTTCATTATCGACTGGCATCAATGAAAGAGAGGCTTTTGAAACAGGTCCTGGTTATACAAAATATATGAGGTGAGGTGTACAATCTGATTAATTCTTGATCTTACATATTAAAGTTATCACTTCTCATCGAAAGATACCTCTCATCTGATTCATTTATTTATTATTATATGACATAATAACGTCCAATAGATACAAGGGCCCATGGCTTCCTTATATAAAAATATTGACCAATCTCTGAAGTTTCTATACTACTTGTATGACTGAGTTAGAGGAGCAGTGCAAATAGGAGGCATATGTCAACGAATATTTAATTTTAGGAAGTTATATTTTGAGGTTATTTTAATTATATTATTTTTAGTCTGGACATCTTACCTCAATATTAATGGTGATTTGTTCTTGAACATGTTTCAAAACAATTCTGTTTTATCGTCAGCTTTCAGTCTGGGAAAGATGACGATAAAACAGAATTGTTTTGAAACATGTTCAAGAACAAATCACCATTAATATTGAGGTAAGATGTCCAGACTAAAAATAATATAATTAATATGTCAACGAGTTTGGTTACTTTGTTGTCTAAGGGCTATTTGTTTGGTTGTAATATTAGATCTGTCTTCTCAGTTACTCTTTAAACATGAAAAAGTTGCCAGAACAAATAGACTAAATTTCAAATCTTCTAGGTCACACCAATTCATTTTGATATTTATATGGATACATATTTAATGGAAATAGAAACAGACTTTATATTAATATTTTATTTTAGGAAGTAATATTTTGAGGTTCTTTTAATTATTTTATTTTGAGTCTGTTTATCTTACCTCAATATTAATGTTGATTTTTTCTTGAACATGTTTCGATTGTATCCCAATCATCTTCAGCATCTTGCCCAGACTGGTTGGATTTATGTTGTAAACCCTGGATGTCGATGTCAGCTCCCTCCTGTGGTTGGCCAAAGAACCTCCAAAAAAAGTCATGTTCCGTCGGTATTTCGAAATTCATAACTCTGTTTCTGTTCTTCTGAATAAAGATTTTTTTTCCAAATGGTCAGCTCTTTTGTATTTTCTAACTGTTTTAATAATTTAGTGTCCAAATTTACGTTTTTTCAGACCAAACATAAGTAGCAATTGCAGATTTTTCTATTTACTCATTTTTAATATTTCTTGTGTGTTCTTTGGTTCTAATTTGTAGGTTTCTTTTTGTTTTTCCTATATATATATATATATATATATCTTTCACAACCCATACATTCAATTTGATATATTCCTGATTTTTTATTTTTATCAGTTTTTTTCATTTTTTGTAAATTAATGAGTCATTTTTTACATCTTACCTCATATTTCAAGTTTTCTTTAAACATGAGAACTAGTTTTCAAGAGAAACATATCTCTCATTTTCAACCGACATTATGACTATCGGCTTTTCGTTATAATCTCCATCAATAACATTGCCATCTGGTGTAGATTTGATGAACTTTGAGATGAGGTCACGTTCATCAGGAATCTCGAAATTCATGGATCTAAATTTGTTCTTCTCCCAAATGTTCATTTTTGTTGGTTTTTATTAGCTTATTTAAACTGTGGTTATTTTTTGGTGCTAATTTAATATTAAACTTCTCAAATATCTTTTGGAATTTACTGTGTACCCAGCGGTGATATGTGAATATCCTGTATTTTTTTATAGGTGGTTTTTCTTTTTCAAGAGTACTTTTGTTGATCATTTTTTGTTTCGTATACTTTGCTATCATTTTGTGTACCATTTTTTCATCAAACCCGTTTTCTCTTGCTACTTTGATTATGTGTTTTTTCTCCTGTTAGAAATCTTCTTTGTTTAAGGGTAAGTTTACCAATCTATGAGTTAAACTTTAAAGGCTACCAATTTATGTCCAATTGGAAAGAACCCTGTTGATTTAATAAAATTTTCCGTATGAGTTTCTTTCCTATGATTCCCAAATTTAATTTTTCTTTTTTCTTCGTTTCTAACCAATTTAAGATCAAAAAAAGGTATGTGTTATTTTCTTCTATTTCTTTGGTAAATTTGATGTTTGTACTCTGTAAATTTAACAGTTTTAGGGAATCTTCTACATGTTTTTCTTTTACAATATTATATCATCTACATATCTGCTCCAAAATTTAAACATTGGTGGATGTGCTTTAGTGATTTTACATTCAAAATCGCTCATAAATAAATTTGCCAGGAAAGGCAATAATGGGTTTTCCATTGAGGGCTCTGATTTTTGTCTATAGAAACTCCCACTGAATGTAAAAAATATTTGGTCACTACATAACTCAAATAGTCTTCTCTGATCTATGTTGTTTTTATTTAACCAGTCGTTCAATATCTCCAAAGTTATTAGTTTCAGTACATTTGTGAATAATGAAACTTTATATTTACTTTCCTGCTATGAAATTAAAATATAAACTGGTTCTGTAGAGATTCACCTAACAAGATATTAGAGAAATTCAAGAGTAGAGCATTAGTAGACTATTGCTATACTATTACTAATTGTTTCTTGTAAACAAAAAGTATTCATTAGCAGATAATTAATTTTACAACCTACAAGATCGTCAACTGCAAATTCAACAGTCAGGAAGCATTGACAATAACACACAGAATGTGGAAACTTCAGTCTGCAATAAAACTACAAATATGCAGTGAATCAAATAGCCTAACTAACAATAATTAAAATACTGTTCAATTTTATAATATCATTGTGTGTTTTTACTTATATCTGCAATATAACTTCAAAGGTGTGCTACTGCAACATTTCCACTTTACTCACTTGCTTAATTTAAATTTAAATTTTAATATTAATCCTAAAAGAAACACTATCTCCCTCTTCATTTATTTGTGCATTCTTTACTCGTATTCTCATGGTATCTGTTTTAATAATTACATGTAACATAACATTCTTCATCTTTCATACCAATGCAACACAAATCAATATCTTAAAAAATGGAATTCTAACACTAATGAATTTTTTATCATACATAACAATTCTTCCTATATAATTCAGTTCTAATGTCACTGCAGTCAACCTGTAAAAAAAAAGAAGTTAATATGATGATAATTCATAATGCAAGAATAAAATAACAGTTATATTATGGATTGAAATATACTCTCTTACTTTAAGTGAAGAGAAAACATTATGAATGTTTTATTTTAGGAAGGAATATTTTGAGGTTCTTTTAATTATATTATTTGGAGTCTGTTAATTTTACCTCAATATTAATGTTGATTTGTTCTTGAGCATGTTTCGATTGGATATCAATCATCTTCAGCATCTTGCCCAGACTGGTTGGATTTATGTTGTAAACCCTGGATGTCAATGTCAGCTTCCTCCTGTGGTTGGCCAAATAACCTCCAAATGAGTTCATGTTCCGTCGGTATTTCGAAATTCATAACTCTGTTTTTGTTCTTCTGAATAAAGATTTTTTTCCCAAATTGTCAGCTCTTTTGTATTTTCTAACTGTTTTAATAATTTAGTGTCCAAATTTATATTATGTTTTTCAGACCAAACATCTGCAGTTGCTGCTCATGTTTGGTCTGAAAAACATATTATAAATTCGGACTTAAAACAATTAGAAAATACAAAAGAGCTGACAATTTGGGAAAAAATCTTTATTCAGAAGAACAAAAACAGAGTTATGAATTTCGAAATACCAACGGAACATGACCTCGTTTGGAGGTTCTTTGGGCAACCACAGGAGGGAGCTGATATCGACATCCAGGGTTTACAACATAAATCCAACCAGTCTGGGCAAGATGCTGAAGATGATTGATATCCAATCGAAACATGTTCAAGAACAAATCAACATTAAAATTGAAGTAAGATAAACAGATTCAAAATAATGTAACATTATGAATATTTGAGAATAAAGTTCTTAGGAAAAACATTTTTAACCAAAGACAGATTAACATACAGTGAATGAATGGAGAAGATTGCATAACAGAGAGGTACATGATCTTTATGGGAAACCAAATATAATAAGAATATGGTTTAGAAGATTTCGGGCTATAAGGCCATGGTTCATAACTGGTGTTTTTTAAAGCCTAGTATCGTACATTAATTAACAGGAAGCCTATTTAATAATGAAAAGACAGAAATAAACCAGTCAGATTCTAGACTGACAACGACTATCCAATCAGTTTTGACTTCGTCCAGCCATTCGGGAAAAAGGTCAAGTATAAATACCGGGTCAAGCGGTCTGCCACTTATACATAACCGAGCTTTCGACTAGGGAACATCACCTAGAAAAACTCGCCACTGAAGATACCCTTCATAGCCGAGGTTCAGACTAGATAAAATTATTCAAAGTTAAAAATGGGAAACACATTATGAGGTTCTTAATTAATTTATTAGATAAAATTAATTTGTCAAGGACCGGAATATGTTAAACTAAATATAACATCAAAATACAGCAAAGGTACTGTGGTGTGAATGTCTCCTGTCAGGATAACATTGCTCGTAGATGTGATGAGTCTCTGTTTCATTTCTCCTAGCCTCACTGAAACACATTATCTTGCCAGACAGTGCACAAAACTCTTAGTCCATCTTTACTGATACCCTGACAACAACAAATTGAAGTTCTAGTAAAGTGGAATGAAGGCATGCAATGTGGAATTACCACAATATAGGATCTGGTTTGTATGATGTAATGTACACCTTGACCAATGCACAAAACTCTTGAGCAGTTTGTTTGCGAATATATGCTCCTTAACAAAAAATTATCCTATGTGACCTAACAGTACTAAAAGTTTTTCAATGAGTCTTGTAATAACCATATACAGAGTGAATTTTAATTACACCGACCAACTGCAAGGACTGATTCCTGACTGAAAATGGAGGAAAAAATGTCCTATGAATAAGTGTCCATAAATCCATCTTTGCCACGGTACATGGCACTGACGAATGACATTATTCTCTCAGTCCTGTTGCACGGCCTGCTAGATCACCGGACTTAAAGCCCCTGGATTTTTACTTATGGGGACATCTGAAAAGCATTGCATATGCTGAACTAGTTCCTGATGTGCATACCTTTCAACAGCGTGACCACGTCGCCTGTGATGCTATTCGGAGAAAGACCGGAACATGAGAAAGAGTGAGATAATTCATAATACAACATGTGAACGTGTGCATTGCATCACATGGAGGCTACTATGAACATCTGTTGTGAAGTGGATGCAATTATGCTATGTACTGTGTGCTGGGACGATTTGTTGTTGTTGCACGCACATCATTCATTTCTGGACACATGTTTATAGGACCTTTTTTCCTTCATTTCCAGTCAGGAATAAGTCCCTGAAGTTTGTCAGTGTATTTACATCAATAACGTAAACAAACTTTTGCAAAGTGTCCAGTAGACTGAGCAAGTTACATATACATAACTGACAGATACATACTTACTTGGTCCGAAAAACATTTAATTGAATCAAAAGCCAGTCTAATTAAACAAATAGACAAACAAAAGGAACTCACGGTTTGGGAAAAGATCTACATTCAGAAAAACAAAAGAAAACTTATAAACTTCGAAATTCCCACAAATTTTGACCTGATCCAGAGGTTCATCGGTCCACCAACAGAGGGAAGAAGAGTTTCTTCCGATCGACATAACACCAGTCGCCAACAAAGTTCTGATGATGAGACAGTTATAGTCTCGAAATCGCGATCAACTTAGAAAATATTTATGAGGAGAGGTAAGAAACATTTAATTTCACCATAAATTAAACCTCATAGTGATTAATTCCTATAAAAGTTAAATAAAGATACATACTTATCTAGGGAGGAGCATTTTTGGGAGACGTGGGAACAGACGACCCCTGCTGTGCTCTTCTAATGTACAAATGTAACAACTTCAACTTGCTACCATTAAGTGGCTCCAAGTGTGGCTGCAGTGCTTCCTCTCCAACTGTTGCATGCAGTGCTACCATACAAAACACAGCCGACTTTCGAACTGAACTATCCTCATTGTCATAAGCCTGAAAGTACAATATACAGGTATTATCATAACCATCATTTATGCAAGTGTCAGGGCACATGGGCTAAAGAGATTGTATCTCTTTCCATGGAGTGCAAGATTTTTACATTCTATGGGATCTCCTACATTTTAAATGGATCATCCAATTGTTCTGATATTTTATATGAAATGAAAATCATCTGATGGCAAGATGGTTCAAACTTAATCCCAAGTAGCAGCAAGTAAAAACATTAATGCAGCCCTCTCAGCCTCTTTCTGATCTCTAGATAATAAAATATATATATATATATATATATATATCCATCCTCCTCCTGGCGTGACAGGCCTACAAGGCCCTTAGCCTACCAGCCGACTGCTGGCCTCACATCCACATGTGTCAATCACAGAGGTAGATGATCAACAGCCAGTGTAGGGGTGACATGTGGTTAGCATGTCGAGTCCCCCAGCCGTTATAGCTGGTTTCCTCAACCTGGAGCCGCTACTTATTGTAGCTACCCAATTGCCTCACGATGCTGGGTGGGCACCGGTCCCATACTATCCATCCACAGTAATTCTGCCCAAGGGCAGGTCTTTCACTGCAATCATAGCGTTTTCATACTATGCTTTGCAGCTTTACTAGGGATTTATAGGTGTGGTAGCTTCCCATTGCTTTCCACACCGGTGAAGGATGATGATGATAAAGGTAAGGATGATGATGATGGCCAGATGATTTTCGGGGACCGTTGGGCCCTAAGCTTCCTGACATTTGTCTTACAGGTGAGGAAAAATCCTAGAAAAAAAACCTCGCCCAGGAGCCTGTCCTGACCGGGAATCGAGCCCGGGACCACTGCGTGACAAGGCAGCATGCTACCTTGAGACCACAGCGGTGGACAATATATATATATATATATATATATATATATAAAATATATCTTAAACCATTATTCTTTTAAGGAATTAACATTATGAGGTATATACGTAATTAATGAAAGTATACATCTAAAAGAAAACATAAAATTCAAGAAATTCATATTGAAGCACCATAAGTTTCAATTTTTTTTTTAAATTTCAACCTAAGATTGGCACCAAAAAAATGACTTCAGCATCATTAGATTAATTAGATCTAACAAGAATGAGAAAATAGAGGAAGAAAACAAATCAGGGATTCATCAGATTAAATGTGAAGAATGTGAGAAAGTCTACACAGGGAAAAGAAAGAGAAATTTGAAAATCAGAGTGAAAGAACATCTCAGGAATGTTAAGAAAGGGGAAGTGGATAAGTCTGCAGTGGCAGCCCATACTTGGTCAGAAAAACATCTTATCAAAAGGAAGGCTAAATTATTAAAGAAAATAGAAAAACCCAAAGAACTGACTGCTTGGAAAAAAAATCTACATAAAAAAAAACAAAAAGGAGAAATGAATGTACTTTGAAATTCATCATCATCATAGTCTATTCATAAATTTAGGCCATTTGTTGACCTGTTTCGGCCTCAAGAGAAACACCATCAGAAGTCTTCTGAGTGGATGTCCTGGTCTTCTTCTTCCTGCAGGTTGATATCTTAACATTTGTTTGGGTATCCTGTGATCTTCCATTTGATGAACATGTTGCATCCATCTTGACTTATAATCAGAAATTTTGTTTTCTAAAGGTTCCATGTGTAATTCTTCTAAGATGTCTTCATTTGTTTTGTGATCTAGTAGTGTGTATCCTACAATCCTCCGAAGGTATCTCATTTCAGCAGATCTAAGTCTCTGTATATCCTTCTGTTTCAACGTCCATACTTCGCTACCATACAAAAGAGTTGGAAGAGCCAGTGTTTTAAACACTTTTAGTCTTGAATGTTTTTGGACTAACTGTGGCTTGAAGATAGAATTTATTAACCCTAAAATTATTAAAAATTTAAATATTTTTGCATTTACATCCTTTTGTTCTTCATATGAGATATTGCATCCTAGATATGTAAAATTATTCACCTGCTCCAAAATTTTATTGTCAAGTACAATTTTACTTCTGACAGGATCTACACCTTGAAATGCCATAATTTTTGTTTTCTCTGTAGATATCTTCAATCCATATTCTTCTGTAATTTTGTTAAGTTCATGCAGACCTTTCTGCAGATTATCTTCCGAATCTGCAATTATTATTTGGTCATCTGCAAACAATAGGGTGTTTAATTTTGTATTTTCTGATATTCTTATTCCAAATGTGTATTTCTTGTTCCAGCAACATACTACTTCGTTGATATAAATAGCAAAGAGTGTTGAGGATAGGGGGCAGCCTTGTCTCACACCACAATTTATAATTCCTTCTTCAGAAAATCTACTTTAAAATTCCCGAAGAAAAAGACTTGTTTTTGAGGTTTTTCAGTCCACCAACAGAGGAAGGAAAAGATGGCTCTTCAGGATGACAAAACAACTGTCATGGAAGTGCTGACGATGGCACCAAACAAGATGCCAAAACTAGTCTAATAAGAAGAAAAATACGAGGTGAACGATAAAATTATACAAAATTACTTTATGTTGCTGAAACATAGATTTAATAGTAAGAGATTCCAGACTATGTGACCGGGGTCCATAACTGGTGCTTTTTCCTGATGTTTCTCCCTCAACTTTGGAGGTAACAAATCTCGATTGGCTGTTTTTGAAAAAAAAAATACTAAGGATATGTGGACCTATTAAGGAAAATGGAGGGTGGCGAATGAGATATATCAGGGAATCATATGAATTGTACAAATCATCAGATATCATTATAGATATTAAAGTAAACAGACAAGATGGGTAGGACATACATAGAGTATGACCAAAAATGAAGTAGTTAGAAGAATGAAGACGGATAACTAGAAGATTGAATTTGAAATGGATGGATGGAGTACTACAGGATGTCAAATCTTTAAAACTCAAGAATTGGTGGATGGTTGCCAGAGATAGAGAAGCCTGGGGAAAAATGTTGAAGGAAGCCTTGACCACCCAGTATTGCTGTGCTAATGATGATGATATTAATTTTCAAAGAATAAAAATGCCTCACCTTGATAAGACCTGGCATGACTTCAGGAAGATGAGGTTCTATAACCTCTTTGCTCTTCTGTTCTACTACCTTGGTGAGCATTTTAATGGCTCCTTGATTCACAGGATATTCACCAGTTGTAATAAGTGGATTGAGTACTCTAATCACAACATCAGGAGGAAGTACTGTGCCCATTGTGGCAGCACATGCCTCTGCACACCGTGTAACCTATTGCAAAAAAACATAAATATTAGTTATATAAAATAAAACACAAACGGAAAAGTATAAAGCATATCTGTATCTTGTTGTAATATTAATAAATAATCATTATGAGTTAGGGATGTAGACTCACTTCACCTCACACTTGTGAACGTTCCCATGAGCAGAGAAAATTTTAATACAGATAAAAAAAAAGCACATATTAAAATAGCAAAAGAGAATGGGTTTGAGGAAAAGATGATTCATAAGAAAATAAATAAACTCAAAAAACAAAAAGTGATAAATGGAAGTACTCTTCAGACAGATAAAGAAATTGGTAAAAAATTCACGAAATTTACATACCATCCTTTAATATTTAATAAGTTTAAAAAAAAATTCAGCAAATTTAACATTAAATTAGCACTGAAAAATGATTACAGCCTGAGTAGATTAATAATAATCAACAAAAATGAAAAGATTGATGAAGGCAACAAATCAGGGATTTATCAAATTGATTATAAAGATTGTGAAAAATATACATAGGAAAAACAAAAAGGAACTAGAATACAAGATTGAAAGAACACCTTAGAAATGTTAAAAATGGGAAAATACAAAAGTCTGCAAATGTATGGTCAGAAAAACACAGAATCAAAACTAAGGCCAAATTACTGAAACAGTCAAATAAATCTAAGGAATTCATAATTTAGGAGAAAATTTACATCCACAAAAATAAGGAGAAAACTGTGAATTTTTAATTTCCTGAGGGAAAAAAAAAAAAATTATTTGGAAGTTCATCGGTCAGTAACCAGATGGAGTGGAAATCAACCTATAGGATCAACAACTGCAAATTCAAGAGTTAGGAAGCATTGACAAACATCACACAGAAGTGAAGAAACCATGGTCTGCAAGAAAATTAAAAAATATGAGGCGAGTCTAAATCCCTAACTCATAATAATTAAAAGAAACCTCATAGTGGTACTTCCTTCAAATATTAAATAAATAATTAATTTGAGTCTGTTGCATCTTACCTCATAAAAGTTGAGTTCTTTAAGGACATTACATAGTGAGTGAAGAACATATTTTTAACGGCTCACCGCATATAATTTTAAATTTCTTTGATACCGACAGTTTCAGACAACATCTGATCCCTCTCCAGTCATGACTTCCACTCTGAGTGGAAATCATGACTGAAGAGGGGCGTGATGTCATCTGAAACCACCGGTATCAAAGAAATTTGAAATTGTATGAGGTAGTAGTAGTATTCAAATATTCTGAAGCTCTTGATTTGTCATCATTCGCTTGTGGGCTTCCCAATAATATTCAGCAATTTGGAATGGTGTCCCAACTATTTTCTGAAGATTGGCGCAGAACATATCAAGTGATCCTTGTTCATTATCGTATTTGTGTCCTTGCATACTATGCAGTGTGGAGAGTCTAGTAGCTTAATTTTATGTAGATGTGCTGCCAAGCAATCATGACCAGTTTCAAGACGAAATAATGCAACTGGAATTGATTGGGGGCTGTTTCGTATTGTATTTGGTTCTAGTAATGTCTTCCATATCTTGGTTTCACATTGGATTTTTTGTTCAGCTATATGAGATTTTGTTTTCATTTTGATGTAGAGTTGTACTGATTTGTAAGATAGGTAATTGATCTTACTCTGTTGGATGAGTGTACCATTTTTTGCAAGCATATCAGCCTTCTCATTACCATCCATGCCACAATGTGCTGGAATCCATTGTAGAACAACATTTTTGTTTAGATTTTTTAACATCCTGATGCAATTTTTGGCTTCTATTATTCTATGGTCTTGGATGGTCTGGTTGTGTGTTAGTGCTATTATGGCTGAGTTAGAGTCAGAAAGTATTACAGTATTTTGGAAAGAATTGATATGAAGAAACAATTGTTGTAGTATTGCTTGTAGTTTGCCATCATAATGTATTGTATGAGGTGAATCGTTAAAAATATGTTCTCCATTCACTATTAATGATATAACCTCATAATATTTACATCCTAACATTAATTTAAATATATCTTTTAAGACATGTTTAAAAAATATTCTGTTTTATTTTCAGCTTGTCCACTCTGTTGATTTTTAAGTTGTCGGCCCTGGATGTTGACTCCTACTCCATCCTTTGGTGGTCCAAAGAACTTGCATATCAAATCTCTCTCCCGGGGAATAATTAAAGTGGTAAAACAAAACAGTTCTGAGGAGAAAATGATACACAAAAAATTCATAAGTACAAAAAAAAAATTGAGGAATGAGAGCACTCTTCAGATAGAAAAACTAAATGAAAAGAAATATAGGATATTTACATATCATCTACGAGCACACAATAAATTAAAAAAAATTTTTTTTAAATGTAATATCAGATTAGCACCAAAAAAATATTTACAGCCTAAATAAACTAATAAAAACCAACAAAAATGAAAAGATTGATGATGGAAAAAAATCAGGAATATACCAGATAAAGTGTGCTGATCGTAATAAAATATACAAAGGGAAAACAAAGAGAACTTTATCCATTAGAACCAAGGAACAGATAGGAAATGTAAAAAAAGGAGAAGTAGAAAAATCTGCAGTAGCTACTCATGTTAGAAAAACATAAAATCAATGTGAACACCAAATTATTAAAACAATTAGAAAATACTAAAGAACTCACCATTTGGGAGAAGATCTACACCCAGAAAAAAGGGGATAGAATCATAAATTTTGAAATTCCTGGGGGGAGAGATTTGATATGCAAGTTCTTTGGACCACCAAAAAATGGAGTAGAAGTCGACATCCAGGGCCAACAACTTAAAAATCAATGGTCTGGACAAGCTAAAGATAAAACAGAATTGTTTTGAAACATGTTCTAGAAGAACTCAACTACAGTACTATGAGGTACGATGATAACAGACACAACTTATTTAATAATAAGAACCTCATAATTATGAAAATATATTAGGAAGTAACAAGTTCTTTGGACCACAACAAAAAGAGGGAGCAGGAGTAGAGATTCAGGACTGATAACTTAAAGAAGATCAATCTGTATCAACTGACATTGAAGCACAGAAGTTTTGAAATGCATCTTACAAAAAACAACAATTTCCATATGAATACAGACCGAACTTATTTATTAAGAACCTCATAATATAATATTATTACCTATTGTAGTTTTATAAAACTTTATCTACTATTATATTTTACCTCAACAACTCCTAGAATCTTGTAATAGGAATTATGAAACACTCTGTATAATAAATATAATTACCAGTAAATTAGTTGGGACTACATAAGTTTTTTTTATAAAACTTGACTATATTGACTGCCAAGTCAATGAATGGTGTCTGCCAGACAACCTCAAGCCACACTCAATGTACTTGAAAATATGAACGTAGGTCTCCAAAACATGTCCAATTAAGAAGATTCATTTCAAATAATATTTCCAATTCATTTTTACTGATTATTAACTCATAGTGTCATTTTCTATTAATTATGTAAATTTATTAGAACATTGACGATTTTATTATCGATTTAACACTTCTCACTGAAGGAACATTAGAACATACACTGCTCAAAACAATTAGAGGAACGCTTGTAATAAATTGAATAAGTAATTGTTTTTTAAAGCTGTGATGCTGAAAGTTGGACAATATGTAAACTGAATTATTAATTTTATCATTGGATACAAATTTTAAAGATCCATGGCCTAAATACAGAGAAATTACCTCAAATAACAAATATAGAGACATTTTTTATTTTGGAAGCACTGGCCACTTCTAATTGGTAAGCTTCCTGATGTTGCTATAATGACGAATGTTGATTATTGCCTTGTTTATTGAAGTCTCTGACAAAATGAGGCATTTAAATGAGTTTGAAGTGTATCATGCTCTACATCTTTTACGACAAGGTCAATCTCTGCGACAAGTGGCTAGAGAGCTTGGGGTTTGTCCTTCTGTGGTGTCCAGGTTACGCAACAGGCACAGGGAGACAGGTCAGTATTGTAGAAGACGTGGCCAGGGCCGTAAATTTAAAACAAGCCCCCAGGATGACAGATATGTTGTTCTTTCTGCTCTTCGACAGCGTACAAAAACTGCAAAAAACCTGCAGAATGACCTTCATATGGCTTCCGGAATCCGGGTTTCAGACCAAACCATAAGGAACAGATTAAGGAAAGAGAATATTCGTCCAAAAAGGCCTGTTAAAAAACCACGCTTAACAAATGGGCATAAGGCAGTAAGATGTACATATGCTGAAAACCATGGTGATTGGAACCTGAACCAGTGGGAGTCTGTGCTTTTCTCGGACGAATTCAGGTATCGTCTTACACGTTGTGATGGTCGATTGAGGGTGTGGGGACGGCCAGGAGAAAGATTTTCTGCAGAGGCTGTACAGGAAATTGATAGATTCGGAGGAGGTTCCATAATGGTGTGGGCTGGAGTTATGTTCTGGAAGAGCATGTAGTACGTGCTGCCATTGGAGTAGGCCCTGGATTTCTGTTTGTGCAGGATAATGCCAGGGCACATTCTGCGGCTGTCACCAGGGATTTCCTGAGGAGGAATGAAATTGAGGTAATGGAGTGGCCAGCGATCAGCCCAGACTTCAACCCTATTGAACACTTGTGGGATCTTCTAGACAGGAAGGTCAGGAACCGACATCAAACTCCACAAACTCTGCAGCAACTTGGAGATGCTCTGAAGGGGGAATGGGAGAATATCCTGCAAGAGGAAATCCAGAATCTTATTGGGAGCATGCCACGAAGGTGCCAAAGTGTCATCGAATGTCGTGGAGGCCATACACGAAACTAACTCTATATAACGAATGTTTAACTTTGAAAAATAAGCACAAGGTTCAATTGCTTACATAGCGGAATTATTTGAAAAGTTAATTGTCAGCATTATTCATTTGTTTTTACTGACATGAGCAATAAATAAATAAATAAATAAATAACCACAAATAATGTACTTTATTAATTTCATGTTTGTACCTTTATCGAATGAAAAAATATTTGCATATTTCAGTGTTCCTCTAATTGTTCTGAGCAGTGTATTTGAAGAGAAAAATTTTCGCCCAGACCGAGACTCGAACCAACTGAGCTACCGAGGCGAGTTGCGATCTAGACGCAAATTTTTCTCTTATATACGTTGTAATTCCCTCGTGCCAAATGCTTGAAACCATAGCTTCTATCTTTGCAAATGGCGGCTTCTTAGTTAAGAAGACATTTATTGGGAATTTAACACTACTTTATAAAGCCAGTAGGGCTTCTATTGACGATTTTTATTATTAATTTAACACTTCTCATTGAAGGATAAATTATATTTGAAGAGAAAAATTTTCGAGTCTCGGTCTGGGCAAAAATTTTTCTCTTCAAATATAATTTATCCTTCAATGAGAAGTGTTAAATTAATAATAAAAATCGTTATTAGAACATTTTGAAGTCTTTTTTTTGTTTTGTTGTTTTCAAATGCTGGGCCTTGGCAATGAAGCCATTAGCATTCTTGCTCTCCAATATTTCTCTATGGTGGATCCAACAGGTAATACTTCACAGGTTTGTAGATGTTCTTCGTTCATTTCTTCATCTTTGTTGCATAGAGGACAATTTGGATTCGTGTAGATTCCTATTTTATATAAATGTTTGGCCAAATAGTCATGTTCTGTAAGCAGTCTAAATTTTGCTACTATAGTTTTACGTGGAATTACTGGAATATCTGGCTTCTTTACTAAAATATTCCATTTTTTGTCTTTGGCTTTATTACATAGGTCTTGGTTTTGTTTGATTTCATATTTGTTTTTAATTATTCTTTTTATGGATGTGAAAGGCAAGCTTTTAGTAGTATTCTGAATTAAATTGGAGCCTTTTTTGGCAAGAAAATCAGCAGTGTTATTTCCAGCAATTCCACAATGTGCAGGTATCCATTGCAATTGAAAATTCTTTTCTGTAGTTTTTGGAGTTGTTAAATCATTTTGTAGCACTCTTTAATTTGTACTGACTTCATTTTGTGTGAATTTATTTCATATACTGCTGCCTTAGAATCAGAGAGTATGAAAGCATTTTGAAATTTATTTATTCTGTATAGTAATTGTTGGAGTGAAATATGAATAGCCGTTACTTCCACATCAAAATTTGTTGTGTGGTATCCTGCAGGTTGATAAAATGAAAATAATGCACATGTAATTCCTGATCCTAAGTTGTTATCGATAGTTGATCTATCTATGTAGACATGCAACCATTCTTCTGGTGGATATATCTTATTCACAGTTTTTAACGCTAGAGCTTTTAGTACAGGTTATTTAATTATGATTTATAGATGTTTTAACATCTAAGATCATACTGCGTCTTTCAATTATTATTTAATGATACTATGAAAGAATTAATGTAATGAAATGAGTTCTGGTAATTTAATTCCAACACAGGACTCAATTGTTATTGTTTGATCCAACTTCCTTGGTTCAAGTCTTTTGTAGAGTTTTTTAATACCTGTCCATCAGCTATTAGATTATGTCTAATATTTAAATTAAAAACCTTAACCCCATATGTGCCATGAGCTGATTAGATTGGCTCTGATGCTTCTGTCCATTATCTGCCAGGTAACATACATGAACTACTTGCAAAGCCGATCACATCGGCAGATGCAATTTAAATCTCTAACAAAGAAATTTTGCCAGTGGCATGCAGAGGGTTAAATATTTATGAAAATGAATTCCTTCTTTCTCTTATACAAACAATTAAATCTATTCGGTATTTTAGATTAGATTTATTTAGCCTGGAGGAGTTAAGGCCATGTGGCCTTCTCTTCCACTTACCAGGACAAACATATATTACGACTTCCTCAAAGTTAAAATTGGGAAACACATTATGAGGTTTTTAATTAATATATTAATATATATTTATTAATATATTACGACACTTGGTTAAAATTGTTGTATGTTGAAAACAATTGTATGCTATGCAGGATATACTTACTTCTTTGCTGCTGTCTTTATGTGATTGTAGCACTTTAAGAACAAGTAGTTCAATGTAATTGTGAAAACAGCTTCCCATTGATTGTTTTCTAAACATTTCTGACAAAACATTCAAAACTTGAGTTCTTACACGTTCCTCTGGTTTAGTAAGCTGCACCAGAAGAACTCTCAATAATGTCCTGCAACATACAATAAAATAATATATAATGCAAGAGGAAGAAGAAGCACTGAATTAAATACAAGATTTGTGGTAAAGGTAAAGATCCCTGATTATATTATTTTTGGTCTGGACATCTTACCTCAATATTAATGTTGATTTGTTCTTGGACATGTTTCAAAACAATTCTGTTTTATCGTCAGCTTTCCCAGACTGGGAATCAATATTAATATTGAGGTAAGATGTCCAGACCAAAAATAATATAATTAAAATAACCTCAAAATATAACTTCCTAAAATTAAAGATCCCTGAATTAAAATGGGGGATGTATGCATAAGAATTATGATATTTACAGCTAATTGTTTGAAATGGTGGGTGGCTAATCATGGATAATTTTGGACCAAGGAAAGTTCCTGTTACTTATAGGACAGTGAATAGCCTGAAGACCAGACTGTATAAAACACTAATTAAACCAGTGCTATCTTATGAGAGTGAAACCAGGTTGTGACTGAACATGACAAATCTCGATTGGCTGTTTTTAAAAGAAACTCAGAAGGATTAAGGAAAATGGAAAGTAGCAAATGAGATATAATAGGGTATTGTTTTTGAGTTGTATATTTTGTTAGGTTTATCATGACAGTTGAGTTTACGATAAAACAAGCATCCTCTGTGACCATAAACTCAATATTTGAATTTAATTGTAATATTTTCAGAATGAAAAAAAAAAGTATTTTTATAGAAAATATGAGGTGTAAAATCTGATTTATTTAATGATTGTTAAATTAAACCTCATAGTTTTTTTATTTAAGTAAAATTGTATCACTTCACCTCATATTATTCTTTTTATACTAGTTTCAGATCCTTCTACGGTCCCATCATCAGTATTTTCACGACTGTTGTTATATTAAAAATCATCGGAGAACATATTGTTTAAATAACTCACCTCATAGGATTCATGCTTCCATGATATCGCGATTTCAAACATAATCATGTTCATCGTCAGCCATAACTCCGACTGTTGAAATTCTTCGGCCGTCAACTATTCTATTGTCGCCATCTTCAGTGCTGCTATCTATGGTTGAATTTATGAACTTCGAAATCAATGTAATTTCGTTAGGGATATCAAAATTCATTGATATATTTTTGTTTTTCTGAATGTATATTTATAAAGAGTTTAAACATATCTTAAACACTGCTAGATTAAATGGTTTTGATAAAGAATTAATTATAAATAAGTTGAAGAAATTCAAACACAATAAAAGACTTAATGAATATACTACTTTACAAAATTGCAAAGAAAAGAAAAAATACAAGAAAATTACTTACCATCCTGAAATGCATAGGAAATTTCAAAAAATTTTTGACAAATACAACATTTTTTTGGCACCAATAAATAAATTTAGTCTGGGTAATCTTCTAAGTACCAATAAAAAAGTCAATGTTCCAGACAGTAAGAAATCTGGAATTTATCAAATAAATTGTGAAGGTTGCAATAAAGTTTATATAGGAAAAACAAAAAGGAATTTGGAAATTCGGACAAAACAACATTTCAGAAATATTAAAAATTGTGAAATTGAAAAATCTGCAATTGCTGCACATAGTTTTATTAGAACATCATAAAATTGGAAGAGAAGCTAAACTTTTAAAACAAGTAGAGAAACCTTTGGAATTGACAGTTTGGGAAAAAATATACATTTAGAAAAACAAAAATATATCAATGAATTTTGATATCCCTAACGAAATTACATTGATTTCGAAGTTCATAAATTCAACCATAGATAGCAGCACTGAAGATGGCGACAATAGAATAGTTGACGGCCGAAGAATTTCAACAGTCGGAGTTATGGCTGACGATGAACATGATTATGTTTGAAATCGCGATATCATGGAAGCATGAATCCTATGAGGTGAGTTATTTAAACAATATGTTCTCCGATGATTTTTAATGATTATACCCCATAATGTTTACTTCCCAACATTAATTAAATATATGTTGTTATATTGTTCTGAAGATGCAGGTCTTCAGAACGACATAACAATGGTCATGAAAATACTGATGATGGAACTAAAAAAGGATTTGAAACTGGTCTAAGAAGAAGAAGAGTATGAGGTGAGGTGATAAAATTTTACTTAAATAAATAATACCTCATAGCATTAATTCTTAAAACAGTTAATTAAAACCTCACAGTGTTACTTAATAAAAATATCAAATAAGATATAATACTCACTTGAAGTTGTCCATGATAGCAAGAGTACTGCCTTCTCTGATAAGACGTATCAGCTGTAATAGTGCTGCTTTTCTCTCTGCTTCTGTACTCTCACATCCCAAAACACCACTTCCATTCTGCTCCATTACTTGCAGAGCTTCAATTACTTTCCTCACTTCTTCACTGTCTTCCTGGTGATGACCATCTGCAATAAAAACCATCAAAAACTCACTAATTGGCCTGTAAATTATGCTAAATTCACTTCATTATTTTCAGGACTCTGGGATTATTTTTATTTCACCAACTGCTGTTTTGCAAAAATAAATATGGATTTATAATTTTTCATTCTCTATTTTAGCCTCTTGGATTTATAAAACCTCACTCACCTATGAGTATTCTACATGTATATGATATTAAGAGATAACTTAACAAAAGGATACAATTATATTATTTAAGTAAAATTTTATCATATTAAATTAATGTTGGGAAGTAAACATTATGAGGTATAATCATTAAAATTCATCGGAGAACATTTTGTTTAAACAAGTCACCTCATAGGATTCATGCTTCCATGATACCATGGTGAGTTGTTTAAACAAAATGTTCTCCGATGAATTTTAAAATTTTATCAGCTCACCTCATATTCTTCTTTTTTGTTTTTATTTCTTAGACTAATTTCGGACCCTTCTTTGGTTCCATCCTCAGTATTTTCATGATCCTTGTTATGTTGTCTTGAAGAGCTGTCTGTTGCTCCCTCTGTCGGTAGACTGAAAAACCTTAAAATCAATTCATTCCCTGGAGAAAATGATTTCATTTCAAGGTTCTTCAGTCTACCAACAGAGGGAGCAAGAGGCGACTTTTCAAGATGACATAACAAAGGCCATGAAATTCCCCAGAGAAAATTATTTGATTTCGAGGTTCTTCAGTCGAGCAAGAGGCGGCTCGTCAAGACAACATAACAACAGTCGTGAAGAAGAAGAAGAAGAAGAAGAAGAAGAAGAAGAAGAAAGAAGAAGAAAAAGAAGAAGAAAAAGAAAAAGAAGAAGAAGAAAAGAATAATAATAATAATAATAATATGAGGTGAGGTTAAAAATTTTACTTAAATAAATATTACCTCATTGTGTTAACTCTTAAAAAAGTTAACAATTATATTAATTTATCATAAGGTGTGTTTTTCTTCTTAGACTAATTTCGGACCCTTCTTTGGTTCCATTCTCAGTATTTTCATGATCCTTGTTATGTTGTCTTGAAGAGCTGTCTGTTGCTCCCTCTGTCGGTAGACTGAAAAACCTTAAAATCAATTCATTCCCTGGAGAAAATGATTTCATTTCAAGGTTCTTCAGTCTACCAACAGAGGGATCAAGAGACGACTTTTCAAGACGACATAACAAAGGCCATGAAATTCCCCAGGGAAAATGATTTGATTTAGAGGTTCTTCAGTCGAGCAAGAGGCGGCTCGTCAAGACAACATAACAACAGTCGTGAAAATACTGAGGATGAGACCGAAGAAGGGTCTGAAACTAGTCTAAGAAGAAGAAGAAGAAGAAGAAGAAGAAGAAGAAGAAGAAGAAGAAGAAGAATATGAGGTGAGGTTAAAAATTTTACTTAAATAAATAATACCTCATTGTGTTAACTCCTAAAAAAGTTAACAATTATATTAATTTATCAAAAGGTGTGTTACCTCTTGGAATGAAACCATTTTCTCCATCGAGTGAGAGATCCTTTTCTAGTCCATTATAGTCTCGCAGGGAATTAAGACGATGTGTAGGTGATGACAAAGAAGATGATCGACCCTGAAAACAATTTCAAAACTATTTAAAAACAAGAGGAAGATAAGAGAGTACCCACTTAACATCTATCTAAATTATAAGGTTCTTAGACAGTTAGCAATCTTGTTGGATATAAATTTGTTACATGCATTAGTGATGTAATTGTATGTATTTTAAAATGTTAATCAAAATATTAATTTTGGACTCTTCTACCATTTTGTTGATTTAACTCAGGAAGTATGGCATGGCTGAGATGCAAAGTTCATACATATTGATGGCCATATGATTATATTACCTTATTTACCCGAATATAAGTCAGCCTTGAATTTAAGATGATCCTCCAATTTTGAATAGACTTTTTGAAAATTTTCTTAATTTACATTCCAATAATAATAGTGAAAAGCGTACAATGTGCAAAATAGTAATTATTGATTATTCTAGTCCTAATTCTTTCTTCTTCGTCTTCCTTCCAAGTATTAGGCCAAGGTCTGTTACGATCCTATAGGAAATTTTCCCTCCAGCATTTCATAGGATGGCTCAGAGATCTTCGTCCTCTTGGTATATAATTATAAGCAGCTTTGGGGATCCGATTTGAACTTATTCTTTCAAGATGGTGTTTCCAATTTAGTTGGTACTGTTTAATATATTCCTAAATTGCTGTAGTCTTCAATTCTTTTAAGATATTGGTGTTCCTTTTCTGATCCCATCTGGTGTAACCCGCTGTTCTGAGCATGAATCTCATTTCACAAGCCATTATTCCGCTTTCATTTTGTCTTTTTAGTGTCCATGCTTCACTACCATAGGTCAACACTGGTCTAGCCAAAGTGTTATATAAATGTAATCTGGTGTTTTTATGTACAAGGGATGGTTTCATAACTCGATTAATAATTACCAAACTTTTATTATAACTAGTAATTTTTTCAGGGATATCCTTTTCATCCCAGATAGAGAGATAATATCCAAGATATTTAAATTGATTAGATCTCTCTAAAATTTTATTCTGGAGACAGATTTTACTTTGTATGGGGTCCTTCCCATGAAATGCCATAATTTCAGTTTTGTTAATTGATATTTCCATATTAAATTTGGCACCTATTTTTTGTAAATTATAATGTTTGTTGTACATTTTGCACACACACAATCTTCATTCGGTTGGTGGAATCTCTTGTTTTGGCAGAATTTGTGATGAAACCCATGTGTTGCATGTCATATTACTATGTGTCGGATCTCATAGATTGCCTACTTCCATTCTTCTGTTATCATGATGTCTGTTGAGTAGAAGTCAGGCCAGTTTTTCTCGTTTAAGAGTTGGAGAGTCTTCTCATAGGCTTTGGTGTTTGGTAGGATAAACTATGCTCTGATGTTCTTGGTGAAGAAGTTCTTTCATTAATATGTACATTAGTCTTGATAGAGCTGTTTTCCCAAAGACTAGAATCCGTTTCAGGTAGCGGGCCTTGACTTTCTCAATTGTTATCAGGTCGCTGGTTGTGAGCTTGTCCCATTTAATGCTGATCCCACTGGTTGCAATTGGTGCTATGGCTGTCTTAAATAGTGTTATTGCAATTTCTAATGAGATTTGTTGGGGTTGCTGAATGTTATATATGGCTTTTATTGCTGCAGGTGCTCTCTCTGTGACATGATTTTTGAAAGATGAAAGTGTTGTCTGAAGAGTAATTCAGAGATATTTGAACTTCAGGACTACTTTTAAAGGCTTTTGTGAATGGTCATTTTATTTCTTGATGCATGTTTCCCTCCTTTCCTAAAGGTCATTAGTTTGGTTTTACTGTGATTTATTTGTAGATAATTTCTTTCTGCCCATGAGGCAAGACCCCTTGGAGTTCTTTTTTGTCTTCTGAGCCTATTGCCATGTCATCCGCACATAGAATAAGTGATGCTAAAGTATCTCTCATATCTGTGATGTCTGTTGTTATGATATTGAACATTATCAGGCTTAAGAATTAAATTAATATTTTTATTACCTCACCTCATATCCTTTTTCTTCTATACTGCAGTTTCGGAGCTTATCTCCATTGTCAGTAGCCTCTGTCGTTTCTTGCGACACAACACCGGTTGACCAGAGGCTACTGACAATGGAGATAAGCTCCGAAACTGCAGTATAGAAGAAAAAGGATATGAGGTGAGGTAATAAAAACATTAATTTAATTCTTAAATTAAACCTCATAGTGTTCTTTCCCTGTGAAAGTTAAAAAAAATTATCAGGCTTATTAGGTCTCCTTGTAGGATTCCATTTGTTTGAGTTTACATACCAATACTATCCATGTCATCACTATCATCATCACCATCACTGCTGTTTTTTATCACATGCATGTACCAGCCGATACTTTAGAATGGAACATGACTCATGTTGTTAAAATCAAATGTTTCCTGCCTCTCCTCATACAAATCTTCTAAGTAGATCGCGATTTCGAGACCATAATGGTCTCATCTTCAATACTATTTTGGGGATGTCAATAGGAAGAAACTCTTCTTCTTCCCTCTGTTGGTGGACCAATGAATCTCTGGATCAGGTCAGAATTTGCGGGAATTTTGAAGTTCATAAGTTTTCCCAAACCGTGAGTTCCTTTTGTTTATCTATTTCTTTAATTAGACTGGCTTTTGAATCAATTAAATGTTTTTCGGACCAAGCATGAGCAGCTACTGCTGACTTTTCCACTTCTCCATTTTTGACATTTCTAAGATGTTCTTTCAGCCTTGTTTTCAAATTTCTTTTTGTTTTTCCAATATATATTTTGTCACAATCCCTGTATCTGATCTGATAAATTCCTGATTTGTTTTCTTCAATTTTTTTTCATTTTTATTATTTTAATTATCCTATTAAGGCTGTATTCGTTCTTTGGTTTCTTCCAGGCATATGTCTCTGGTGACCAGCCACCATCCTTTGATTCTCAGCTTACTCAGATCCTCCAAAATTCCATCCATTCAATACAGTCTCAGTCATCCTTCATTCCTTTTTCATTCAAATTTACATTCCATAATTTTCTTGGGTATCTCAAGTTGTATGTGCCCTGCCCATCACAATCTTGAAATTTTAATCAATGCAACTAAATCAGGAGAATTATACAACCAGTTGAGCTCACAGTTATATCTAATATGCCATTCTCCCTTGTCACATATATTTTTCTTAATATCTTCTTTTCAAATGAACTCAGTCTTGACATATCAGTCTTAGACAAGGTGTGATTCCTTTGAGACTGGTCTAGAATTAATATAAAGTGAGGTATAAAAAATCAATTCAGTTTCTTCGATGAATGCATTTGTTTGTACAGTGTATGTTGTGTGAAGGATGCCAAGGGGATTGCCACATTCTAAAGATGAATTATTGTCAACAGTACCATAGTCCTTCTCAACAAATATACTGCTGAGAGGTTTTGAAATTTAATCTAGATATCTGGTGCACAATTTAATGATTATAAATTATTGTAGCACAATTCTTTCTAGCACTGATATTAAAATTTCCAATCTTGCTGTGGGCTGCTAGTCAGAATGCAAAATGTTAAGTTATACTTACAGAGTTGTTTCTTGTGATGGTTAGATCTTCCATTCGTTCTTCTAAAGTATCCATTTTATCTCCAGCACCTGCTGACATCTGACTAATACCTGAATCTTGAGATGTTGTATCTCTGTCTCGATCTAACAATTTTCCCGAACCCAAAGCTTCAAAACTGTAGTTCTGAATTTCAGCTGTTGTGCGCCGCAATGACCTGCATAACAACACAGTTTCACAGCCAAGCATCTACATTGTTTACATCTACTTACCTAATTCAAATGACCAATAATTAAAACTACACTTTACCCTACTAGGCTAACAACGTCAGAACCATTTTACATCATAAAAGCACAGCTAAATTAAAATATGTGCATTGAAAACATCAAATATAAAGTACACATATGAATTTGTTTGTAAAAAATTCCACAAATCCTCTTCTCTACAATTTGTTTTACATTTCCACATACGGTTAATAAATATGCTTCCTCCACTCTCCCTTCATTAAGACACAATACTTATAAGCACAGAGATTTTTATCAAATTAATTTGTATATAGGTTTGTCCATATTGTGGTAGGATATATATTTTTGGAATTTGATTTAGAACAATATGATTTAATAAACTACTTTACCTATAATCACCCTAAATATTTTAATAGTAAAACAAGAAAACATTATTACTTCATGGTTTGATATTGTAACATTTTTTCACATTTCTCCTGAAAAGAAACTGAATGATTCATATAAATTGAAAATTGAAGATTTTTGTCATTGAAGAGTAATCAATAATACTCACAAGGGAACTGTCAACCATTGCATGCTCAAACCTATCTTGAAATTTCTTCCAGAGAAGCGTTGTGATGTACAAAGACCGTGTACAAAAAATTATCTACCCTTTTTAACTGGAAGACACTAAAATCAAGTGCCAAATCTCTCATTTAAAATATAGGGAAATAATACAACTCCTACAATGGCAGACTGAAAAACCCTCACTACCCGCTGTCCACACCACGTCCTGCCTCACTCCACTCTGTGCTTAACTCATGCAGGGATGTACATCTGCTCCGTACAGTGGACTGCCATTGCTGGATTCTAGTTTCAATTTCTGTGCTTTGCACTTTAAAAGGCTGATAATTTTTTGGACATGTTCTTGATACATTACAACGCTTCTCTGGGAGAAATTTAAAGATAGGTTTCAGTGTACAATGGTTGACAGTTCCTTTGTTAGAAAACTTATAATTATTATAAACAAATAATTAAAGTGTAGGACAAAGTAACTAATTCACATAAATGTGTCAGCTATTTGATTTATAAAATACTATATAACTTATGACTTTCAAATTATTATAATTATTTTTTTATTTACTGTAATGTAAATTTATTTCTTTGGGAATATTTCATAAGGAATAATATTTTACTGTCAATAATCTACATCAAATCAATAAATTTAGAGTTAAAAAATTTAAAGTTGGATCACATATTATGGACATACCCACATAAAATAAATGGAATTCAAAAAAGATTGCAGGAATAACTTGCATAGATATTTTCCCACTTCCACTTTCCCTACTTTTAAGAATGTTAATGCCATGCACTATTAGGTTCAATCATTTGGGAGTTAAAAAGGTGTTATAAGAAGATTTTATATTTTAAATTTAAAATTCTGTGCACTTAAAAATAAAAAAAATAAAATGAAACTTTACAAGAGATTAATTTCAAAATATGAGTGCACACTATATGAATAGGGGCAAAAAATAATTAACAATCAATTAAATATATTGTACATTCATTATACTCATTTATTGTTAGTAAGGATTATCACAGTAAGCAGCAACATGCAAATCACATCTGCACTCATATAATCTATAAGCTACTGAATCACAGATTCCAAATTACAAGAGATAATAAAATTATGTCAACACTTTTTTGTTAATTTGCTTTATTACTCTTATTATAATCAGCATCGACTGAATTTCAATTAAACTTCATACTGTAAAATATGAAGACTGCATTAAAATGAAACTTTTAAACCATAAATGTACTACTTCTTCATTATGTGTATCCAGCCTTAGCTGATGACATGAATCCATTGCATACTTATGCTATAAGTTGCAATGGGACTGCATTTGAACATGCAGCTCATGTGGGCGTTCAAGGTGAGTGACCACAAGGTTAAAAGAAAAAGAGATATAGGAAAACAGAAATGAACCCTTCGGCCTTGAATACTCTAATACCATCAGGGTCGAAGAAAACAAGAGGTCAGGCAAGGGAGACTGGACAGGAAAGTAAAAAAGAGGAACCTGATACTAGAAAAGGAAAAAAAATACCAGATCAGTTAAAGATAAAAGTAAGGAGCAAAACACAAGTAAGTGGAAGCAATGTTTTGCTCAGCTTGGGCACGTCATCATCCACATATCTACTAGATGGGGACCCTTGAGGGTTAAGCCATAAATATAAGACCTAATACATGTGCATCAATCAAAATGGGGAATACAGCTTACTTAGAGGCATGTTTGACTGTCTATTTATTTATTTATAAACTTCCCAACAGCATTGGATCTACTAAAGGCAATACATAATGATACAGAATTTTACCTATTCATTTCAGCTTTCAAATTTCCGATGCTTTCTTTAAGAAATACAATTTATTACCAGGGAAATCGAGTTCAAATCCCAATTCAGGTATATATTTTTCTCTTCAAATAAAATTTGTCTTTTGTTGAGAAGTGATAAATTAGTATGTAAGATTGATAATTTATTAAATCAAATTTTTATTTTCAGACACTCAAAAAGTGAATTAAAGATAATGGTATATGACACAAAAAATCATTTAAAAAAAGACAATTCACATTTCTTTTCTAGTTGTAAATGACATAAAATACTGAAATATTCATATCAGACCCTGTGAGTGGGTCTGTATCCAAGATAAGGGACATTAAAATATATGCAATATAAAATATATATTAAGTGATATATGGCATTTGAGTCATATTATTTAACAAGATTTGTTAACTTCTTGTTTTTAATCACTTGCTGCTCATAATATATTATGAATAAAATATGTAAATAAACACAAGTTTTTCAGATTTGTAAAAAGTGAGAGCTCTTCATTATCAGTGGGATAAAATGTTCAGATCAGTGCTGGATAAATTTAATTTTACTTTACATGTGGGTCTAATTCCTTTATTTAATTGAAATGATGTCTACAATCTAATGTAAGTTTAGAAATGTAAATTTATGATTTAAAAGCATCAACAAAAATTTTTAGGAATCATTTGTATATAACTACAATATTTAGGTTTAGTCATTGTTAAATTAGCTTCAGGCTTGCAGTAAATTAATTTAGTTATTGCTATAATCTATGCAGTTTTGGAAGGCACATGTAGAGGTAACAGGCAGAGCATGAAGAGAATGTTTGGCAAGTGATACAAATGCACTGTTGTATTGCATAGAAAAATGTGACACACATGCAAAATGGAATGATCTGCACTTTTGTTTTCGCTCAAAGTGAACCTTTGAAAATTGATAGTTAAACATAGTCTAAAAAATTTTGAACCAGACTGCCCAAGTTCCACATTTCTAGTCTACATAGAATATAGCTCAAGTAATCATTGCCTGATTAAACATTTCATTAAAGACAAAAGGAGATAAAACAAAAAAATACATCTCAAAAGAAGAGAACAGAATATGAAAGATCTTCAAAATAACAAATATGCTGAAACAATAAAACACCTCCCTAGAAGAACAGCAGTAGCTCTCTTCAGATTGGGAACGGGCCATGACTGTCTGAATGACTGCCTTCATAGAATGGGGATTGTCCCTAGAACTATGGGATGCTCCTAGTGCGGAGAAAATGTTCTCCTAAGCAAGGAACAATTGCTAAATTGCAGGTGACTTGACCCCGAGAAAAAGGACAGGAAAGACATCGCAGGACTTTATTAGGAAGCAAGAGGCCTAATGGTGTAAACCAAGCTCCAGCCATTTGAAAACAACAACATTTCATTGTTATTATATTGGTTATTTTTTTTAATATACACAAAGACCTTTTTGAAACCTTCTGCTCATATATCAGCCATTATTTTGATGTAATATTAAGTTTAATATGTTCCAGGCCTGGATAAATTATTTTTTTTTTAAAAAGGTAAATTATCATCTGAACTGGGAATTGACTCTGCACACTGACGTATAGAGTCAGAGGTCCACAGTTTGATTCTTTTAAAATAATAAGTCAACCATTATGCTTATTTGTGTTATGTAATCTTAGTTAGCATTAATTATACGACAGTGATCAAATGCTATTCACAGTTTGAATTCTTACTTAACATTATATCACTATATATATATATATATAACTTGCATACAAGAAAAAGCATATTTAATTTTAGGAAGTTATATTTTGAGGTTATTTTAATTATATTATTTTTAGTCTGGACATCTTACCTCAATATTAATTTAAATTTCTTCTCTCTTAATTTTAGAAACTTTTTGACTTCATATTTAGTTTCGAAAAAATTGTTATTAAAGTTGAGTATGGAGGATACCATCTTGTTTTTCGTTATTTATAACACAAACAAAATTTCTGGTTTTGTTTCTTCCTTGTAACTTAAGAAGTTGTAATTAATATTTAATTTTAGGAAGTTATATTTTGAGGTTATTTTAATTATATTATTTTTAGTTTATAATAAGAAAAAGCATGTTTTGTAGAATTCAATAATACTTTTTGATTCTGCATTTTTAATTTTTATTTGTGTTAATGAATATTTGGTAAATATTTAATAATTTCTTTACCAATACCTAGCACCAATAGCAGGAATACTGCTTTTAAATTATACTATTTTAAGTTAAAATTAAACTAATAACCTTCAAAGTTTTAAATAGAGAACCTTCACATGAAGGAATGGTCATCGGAAGAGGAGCATGTAACATATTCTAAAACAGAGTAAAATACCTATTTCATAAAGCTATAGATAGGATCACAGTACAAGAATAGCATAGAAACTCTTGAAAAAAATATTTTTGATAAGGAAGTGGCTACAGATAATGTAGTGCAAAAATTTGTTGTTAATCTCCAAGAGAGTGACTCAGAAATAAGTTATATATAGAAACTTCTCTGGAGTAAATAATATATTTATTTTAAGTATAATTTTTTCTTATATTCTGCAATTCATATAATATATATATATATACATATCTCATGACGTGATGTTGGCCGAATATGAGAAGACGCCTCTTAAAATCTGCAATTCCCATGCTTCAAAAACACGAAGTATGACGTATGATGTGACTCATTTTATCCACTGCACTTTTTTTCCAGGTTCATTTATATTTTATTTCAATTTTCTTGTAATTTGGAAACTGCCAAAGTTTAACATTAACAGAAGCACTAACAAAGTACATAATAGTATACAAAGGAGATAAGCTATAGGAAGATGTAATGATAAAACAACTCCAGCTTTGTTTTCTGTTTCTAACAGAGAGAGCTCATATCATACAAGCAAAACATTATAAACATATAGCGTAAGTCCTTGGTATACTACTGCAGTTACATTGTTACACACAAGATATCTGCTGCAAAAATGAATACACTTTTGTTTTACTGTAATAGTTCTTTAATTTCCTTCTCCTTTTTTTTGCAACAGTGACTTAACATCAGTCCGTGTGCAAGACATCACACTCTAAAAGCACCAGCTGACTATAAACTCTCTATCAACTATTCAAAGGAAAATATAGATTTCTTTCTTCAACTTGAATAGTAGGATGTGGTCAATATTACAGTAATAATGAGTCTTAACTGACTTACAAAATATAACATTTATAAGGAGTAAGATACAATAAAACTGCTGATTTTAAAAATACTTCTAAGGAAATAAAATCAGATGCTATGAAACCTCATATATGGAATGTCTCAATGTCATCTATTGTTAACTATCATAGGAAATATCACTATGAAGTTTAATTTAAAATTTAAAATAAAATAAAATAATTTTATTTTAAATTTTTAATCATCATTTATGTTAAATCTACAGTAAGGAAGCAACAAGTTTCATGCAACATGCTGTAGATATGGAGGAACTGTTAAAATACTTTATATTTTCTACAAAAATAAACAAAAAGTTTTAGTTGTTACATGACTTTTCATTACTGTTAATATCTATTTTTGATTAGACCCATGGTACATACTCTGCAGAAACATGAGTGTTAAACAAAGAAGATGAAAATGCTTTACGTATATCCAAAAGAAAGATAATAAGACGAATATATGGACCAGTACTGGAAAACAATACATGGGGAATCCGATCAAATTCTGAAATTGATCATATACTCAGAGGAGAGGATGTTGTAAGATACATCAAGTCATTGATATTGAGATGGGTGGGACACGTTCAAAGGATGGAAGATGCAAGAATACCAAAACTATTAATACATGACAACATAATAGGAGTAAGAAGGAGAGGAAGACTGAGAAAGAGGTGGCTACAGGATGTGGAGCAAGATTTGAGAAGGATGGGAATAGGAGGATGGAAAGGGAAAGTACAGGATCAGGATGAATGGAGGAGACTTGTCATGAAGGCCAAAACTCACAACTGGTTGCACTGCCAAAAAGGAAGGAAGGAAAGAATATATATTTAAGTTTTTACAACATGGGATGATGAGGAATCTACACATCCACGTGAGAATTAATTCAATAATTTATTCAAGTTAAAGATGTTCATGACAAATTTAAAGAATCAGGCACTGGTAGTTAGTTATTTTAGGAATTCTCACTACGAGGTATATTCATTAAGGTAGAATTCTTATCACTCACCTCATATTGTTGTTCTTATTTGACTATAAACTAGTTTCGGAACATAGTTTCTGTTCCATCCTCAGTATCGTCACGACGGTTGTTCTGTCGTCTTGAAGAGCTGTCCTTCGCTCCTTCCATTGGCTGACTGAAAAACCTCGAAACCAGCTCATTCTCACCGGGAATTTCAAAGTTCATCAATTTCTTCTTTTTGCTCTTTTGAATGTAGATCTTTTCCCAAACAGTAAGTTCTTTTGGTTTTTCTATTTGTTTTAATAATTTAGCTTCTTTCTCGAAAAGATGTTTTTCAGACCATGCATGGGCAGCCACTGCAGATTTTTCTACTTCCCCTTTCTTGACATTCCTGAGATGTTCTTTCACTCTAGTTTTCAAGTTTCTCTTAGTTTTTCCTATGTAGAATTTCTCACATTCTTCACATTTAATTTGATAAATCCCTGATTTGTTTTCTTCTTTAATTTTCTCATTCTTATTAGGTCTAATCAGTCTACTGATGCTGTAGTCATTTTTGGGTGCTAACGTTATGTTGAAATCTTTAAAAAATGTTTGAAACTTGTGGTGTTTTAATGGATGATATGTGAATTTTCTAAATTTTACATTTTCTTCTTTTACTTTTAGAAGAGTGCTTTGATTAATAAATTTTTGTCTTTTGAACTTATTGCAAAACCATTTTTCGTGGCTACATTGATTATGTGTTCTTTTTCTTTTTCATAATTTTGAACACAAGATAATTAATGGACATCGTTTAATTTTCAAGTTTTGGTGCAGATATGTGGATGACATAATTGCAATAGTTAATCATAAACAGATAGATGATGCATTAACATTCAAAGTCAAACTATAAAGTTCACTATGGAATAGGAAATCAACGGAGAAATGCCATTTTTAGATCTCAACTTAAAAAAGGAATGAAGAAAATAAGATAGAATTTGGAATTTACAGAAAGATGGCACATATAGATAACTACATAAAAGCTTCAGGTTTCAATCACATAGCTCACAAAGAAGCAGTTTTCAATAGTTTGACACATAGGTTAGTGAACATACCAATGAACAAAGAAAATTATGAAAAAGAAAAAGAACACATAATCAATGTAGCCACGAAAAATGGTTTTGCAATAAAAATGATACTCAAGAAAATAAACAAGTTCAAAAGACAAAAATTTATTAATCAAAGCACTCTTCTAAAAGTAAAAGAAGAAAATGTAAAATTTAGAAAATTCACATATCATCCATTAAAACACCACAAGTTTCAAATTTTTTTTAAAGATTTCAACATAACGTTAGCACCCAAAAATGACTACAGCATCAGTAGACTGATTAGACCTAAAAAGAATGAGAAAATTAAAGAAGAAAACAAATCAGGGATTTATCAAATTAAATGTGAAGAATGTGAGAAATTCTACATAGGAAAAACTAAGAGAAACTTGAAAACTAGAGTGAAAGAACATCTTAGGAATGTCAAGAAAGGGGAAGTAGAAAAATCTGCAGTGGCTGCCCATGCATGGTCTGAAAAACATCTTATCGAGAAAGAAGCTAAATTATTAAAACAAATAGAAAAACCAAAAGAACTTACTGTTTGGGAAAAGATCTACATTCAAAAGAGCGAAAAGAAGAAATTGATGAACTTTGAAATTCCCGGTGAGAATGAGCTGGTTTCGAGGTTTTTCAGTCAGCCAATGGAAGGAGCGAAGGACAGCTCTTCAAGACGACAGAACAACGGTTGTGACGATACTGAGGATGGAACAGAAACTATGTTCCGAAACTAGTTTATAGTCAAATAAGAAGAACAATATGAGGTGAGTGATAAAAATTCTACCTTAACTGGTAGTTAGATTTATCTTAGAGTTATGAGGAAGAACAGGTAAGAAAGAAATAAAGACCTAGATGAATAAGAATAAGTTAAACAACTGAGAGAGGAAAATCAAAACAAATAAAATGAGCAGTAGGTAATTGAAGATGAAAAGTAATCAGAATAGGATAAGATATGGGCCTATCCTAAAGACATATTTGAAATTAATGATGATGATCATCAAATACATTTCATAATTATTATGAGTTAGGGTTTTAGACTCACCTCATATTTTTTTTATATTTCCTGCAGACTAGTTTCTTAACACTTGTGTGATATTGTCAATGCCTCCATCACACAAGTGTGAAGAAATTAGTCTGCAGGGAAATATAAAAACATATGAGATGAGTCTAAAACCCTAACTCATAATAATTACTTCCTTCAAATATTAAACATTTCATAATATTTATATGTACTGCTATTCATTTATAAACCAAATAATTTTCTTCAAGCAGTTTTGAATTTCACTCTTTAAATATGATTTATCCATCATTGAGATGTATGAAATTAGTAATAAAAACATTTCACATTTTAGTATTTTGGATAATAGAGCTATTATGAAGAAAAATTAATATCTGAACCGGTAATCGAACTGTAGACTTCTGACTCTGTATGAGAGTGTGTAGCCCAATACACCATTCTAGAGAGTGGGCTGCAACACTGACATATAGAGTCAGAGGTCTACGGTTTGATTTCCAGTTCTGACATTAATTCTTCTTTTCAAAAAATAAATTTGTCTAGGACTGGACTAAATATACATCAAACTATTATGAAGATTTGGTATTATAATTGGGAATGAAAGAGGAGCATGAATACTAGGAAAACCAGAGGGTAAGTGTCCAGTAGGTAGGCCAAGAATGAGGTGGAAGAAAAACATTAACCATGATTTGCAGGAAATAGATTATATAGGGGATGATTGGAAAACATTAGGTCAGGATATAGATGTATGGGCAGCTTATGTTCAAGCAGCCATGAATATACGATTTTGTTAATGCCAGTGAGTTAGTTAGTTAATTTGGTATTATAATGAAATTAATATATTATTTTGATAACAAAAGTAGGAGATGTATTCACGTAGACTTTCACGGCCGGAATTGCTATGATGATCTTGAAGAAGATTTTCGGGCTGTAGGCCGTGGTCGTGAAGCTTGTAGTTCCCCGACGTTTCGCCAGAGACTGCGTCTGGCATCCTCAAGGGTTGTCTTGAGACTGGCAATTCTGTCTGCTCTCTGTCCTATTTATACGTTCACCGCGATGTGTTCGTAAGTTGTATCTGCCTTCAGATTGGTCAGCGTTAGGGACTTCCATTGCTCCAATGAGATTGCTGTCTGATGGTCTAGTCGACTGTATGTTATATCTGTCTTCTGATTGGTCAGCGGTAGGGACTTCCATTGTTCCACTGAGATTGCTGTTTGATAGTCTAGTCGACTGTGCTTGTAGAGGTTTACATTTTGCGGTTTTTAGAACCGGTATCCATACTTTGTTGACTTTTAATGATTCTTCTTTTCTGTTGAAACTGTTTTTATGTTTGAATATTTCGATGGCTTCTCGTTGTAGACGGGTAAAATATTGTGTGCAGTTAGATAATATGTCTGTATTCTGGTATTGTACTCTGTGGCCATCAAGTAGCAGAACACTCTTTACTTGATGGCCACAGAGTACAATACCAGAATACAGACATATTATCTAACTGCACACAATATTTTACCCGTCTACAACGAGAAGCCATCGAAATATTCAAACATAAAAACAGTTTCAACAGAAAAGAAGAATCATTAAAAGTCAACAAAGTATGGATACCGGTTCTAAAAACCGCAAAATGTAAACCTCTACAAGCACAGTCGACTAGACTATCAAACATCAATCTCAGTGGACCACTGGAATTCCCTACCTCTGACCAATCAGAAGACTATATCGCCCACATACCAGTCTACTAGACCATCAAAACAGCAATCTCATTGGAGCAATGGAAGTCCCTAACGCTGACCAATCGGAAGGACGAATACAGCTTACGAACACATCGCGGGTGAACGTATAAATAGGACAGACAGCGGACAGAATTGCCCGTCTCAAGACAACCCTTGAGGATGCCAGATGCAGTGTCTGGCGAAACGTCGGGGAACTACAAGCCTCACGACCACGGCCTACAGCTTGAAAATCTTCTTCAAGATCATCAAAAGTAGATAGAGATTGTAAATCCTAAATTTGTTTGACTGTGTCCATCCACATTAAAATATTATATCGAATGATTCAATGACATAACCTATAATTACCTTGTAAAGAGCAGAAGAAAATAATACATATAGGATCATGTTATTAATTTATAAAAATACTCTAAGATGTTTACATACAAGATCTTCAATGTAATGATGGAAATGAAGTCAGGTTAAATTCAGGCTAATGGAATGTGAAGCAGGGTAATCAGCGAGACATGCACATATTAAATTGCAAGTCCATACCAGAAGTCTACCAACCCTCGAATCAGAAACACGACCCAATAAGTGTGCAGTCATGCATCTGACTTAAATGACTTCATTTCAAATTCATTGATGAAAACAAAATTTAAATATAATTTGAAATAGATTATGAAAAATCTGTTTTTTTTTTTCATATATGGTGAACCAAAATAAAAATCAAACTATTCTAAGAAACAATCTATCTTTCAGTAGAAAAATTTTAACGCCTACAGTATCAAAGCAGAGGAATGTTTACAATAGTAACACCATAAAAAAACAAAAACATTCACATAAATTTACTTTGTATTCATGGAATAAAATTATATTTTATTTCATTGATGGAAATTTTAATAAACATCAGGGAATTAAATTCATTGAGTTTTGCATACAAAATTCCTAATTCTAAAACAACAATGATTTGGAGAATATTCATTCAAGCTTCCAAATTAAGTAGTAAGTTTCATACAGCAAATTACACAATTTGGAAATTGTTAGAATAATTTAACTTTATATATTAAAATTTGGGAATTTTTAACATTATGAGGTTCAATTAATAAGAATTAAATGAATCGTGATTTCTTCTTACCTCATACTTCTATGTTTTTTTAAACACAGCACTGCAGTATCGGCGACCCATTGTCACCATCATCAGCTGTTTTCATATAAAGCAGTTACATATAAAGCAGTTTCAATTGTAAATCTCTCTCTGAGTTTGTAAATTCATATTGTTTGTATTTTTATAGTATTTCTTAAAATTAAAATAGATTTGTTTCAAAATCAATGTTCACTGAAGACAGAAATTACATATAAGTGAAAACAGCTGACGATGGTGACAATGGGTCGCCGATACTGCAGTGCTGTGTTTAAAAAAACATAGAAGTATGAGGTAAGAAGAAATCACGATTCATTTAATTCTTAATAATTTAACTTTCATAGAATATAAAATATTAATGTAATATACTGTGTTTCTTTCACTTTTATGAAATGAATCTATTACAATATAAGAAATAAATTTCTTGCAATACATTTTCAAAATATAAACAAAATTATTAATGTTTTAGATTGAAGTAAAGTCAGGGTAAAACACATCAAATTAAACTATACATCTATATTAGAAAGGAGAAATGAATCAGATTGACCAAAAGAAAGGTACTTTTTAATGATGTAAACGAATATATTTGAAAATTGTATAGGCTATTGCAGAAAATATGATAAATTAACTAATCTATTTTTTTTCTTAATTTAAATTTTCTAGGGGAGTTTCTTTTCTAGAATCAATTACTGATAAAGACTTTATATACACACACTCACACACAATATTTTAAAATTATATTATCAATTTTGGGGAATTAAAAAAGATTCATGCTGAAATTCTGATTTAGTTAATAAGTAAAACAAAATGCAGCAAATGCATCACTTATATGTAATTTCTGTTTTCAGTGAACATCAGCAAATGCATGAATTATATGTAATTTCTGTCTTCAGTGAACATTGATTTTGAAACAAATCTATTTTAATTTTAAGAAATACCGGTACTATAAAAATACAAACAATATGAATTTACAAACTCAGAGAGAGATTTACAATTGAAACTGCTTTATATGTAACTTGATTCTGCATAATTTGGTTTTATACACAAATGTTTGTAAGTTTCGGCTAAGTGTAATGACAAATTGTCTTGTCAGGAAATTGTGTAGTTTAATTCAAAGGATAAAAATTATTAAAGACATATACATTAATTAACAATGTACAAGAGAAAAATTTGCTTTTAGATTGGAGAGCTCACTTAGCTCAGTTGTTATAGCATTGGCATGGAAAGCCAAAGGTCCTGGGTTCAAACCTCAGTCTGAGCATATATTTTTCTCTTCAAATATAATTTATTCTTCAGAGAAGTGTTAAATTAATAATAAGAACATCAAAGGAAGCCCTATTGGCTGTATACAGTAATGTTTAAATTCCCAATAAAAGTCTTCTTAAAAAAAAAGCTGCCATTTGCGTGATCAAGCAACAGTTTGTAGCATTTGATACTCGGGAATTAACAATGTATAAGAGAAAAATGTACATTTAGATTGGAGTGCTCGGGTAGCTCAGTTGTTATAGCATTGGCATAGAAAGCCAAAAGTCCTGGGTTCAAACCTCAGCCTGAGTGTATATTTTTCTCTTCAAATGTAACATAAACATTTGAATTTTATTATGGTATCCACTTTTGAGGAACAACCAGTTAAATAAGAATAGGCGATTAAAGAGGTCCCTATAATGAAATGTTTTAAACATGAGACATACTTTCGTGGAAACAAGTGAGAAATTAATAGAATATAGTAAAATTTATAAGAGAGGTGATTAATGATCCAGATGACAACTAACTCTTGAAACACCTAAACTGAGTAAGGCGATAAGTGCAATTGATGTATGTAGCCATTACATTTAACACAAAAAGTTGTATTTGAAGAGAAAAATTATATGGTCATACTGGGGTTTGAACCCAGGATCTTTGGCTTTCTAGGCCAATCGGGAATTAACAATGTATAAGAGAAAAATTTGTATTTAGATTGGAGTGCCCAAATAGCTCAGCGGTAGAGCATTGGCCTAGAAAGCCAAAGGTCCTGGGTTCAAACCCCAGTCTGAGCATATAATTTTTCTCTTCAAATATAATTTGTCCTTCATTGAGAAGTGTTAAATTAATAACAAAAACATACAAAAAGTTGTGATTAAAAAAGATGTGAATGTGTTAATAAGTTTGCAAAATGAGGTGTAATGCACTTAATGCAAGGAAAGTACAAGCGAAAATGTTTGATTTCTTTGAACTAGACCAAAGTTCAAAATGATAGTATATTTTTAATGTGCTTTTTTTAAATATGAAGTTCTAAGAATATAGATCTACTGTATTAATATGGTTTTTCAATTAAGTTTTATTATAAAGCAATTCATGATTCTATATTACAATTGCAGTAACTTTATTCATATTTCTTGTGGAATTTTAATTCAATTTGAAAAACTCCAGTAGTGGAAAACAGTTACGTATAGACTTAATGCCTACTATATTACATATTTCAGTGGAGTTCCTAATTAAAAGAAATTTTTGCATTTTTAAAAATATGTGTAAATCTTCTTCTTCATCATCCATCCATCCATCCATCCAAATTTTAGGCACATAGGCCTGTTATGATCTCACTGATGAATTTTGTATCTAGTGCTTCCTTGGACGGCCCAAAGATCTCTTCTCTGTTGGATAATAACGACGAAGCATGGCTTTGGGAACTCTATCTGAACTCATTCGTCACAAATGATTCATCCAGTTGTTCTGGTATTTATGTATGTATTTAATAACTGGTTCTAAACGTTGGTTCCTTCAAGACATCATCATTGCATTTGTAATCCCTCTTGGTGTACCCTGTTATATATCTCATGAATCTCATTTTATTAGAAGTTATCCTGCTCTCCTCTTTTTTTTTTGTGTAAATCTAGTAAACTTATATATCACCAGCTAATACCCGGCATGCGCTGCTACGCCTAAATAATTAAAATTTAATGTTAAATTAATATTAAGAAGCTAAAGCTGTTACTATGATTGAAATAAGTATATTAAAGTACACTACTAAATTATTGTAATCAAATGGTAAAGAGAAAAATTTATGCCTGAACCGGGAATCGAACCCCGAATTCTTCTTCAGGTAGAAGCCATTCATTGTGTATTTGTGAATGATGATTCATAGCATTTGAATGTGGGACCTAGACAGTAAGGTAAAGGAAGGATTTATGCTTGGATGGGAAGGAAGCCTGGATTAGTTCAATGGTTAGAGCATCAGCATGGAAAGCTGAAGGTTCGGGGTTCGATTCCCGGTTCAGGCATAAATTTTTCTCTTTACCATTTGATTACAAAAAATTAATGTGCTTTTATGTTTAGTTGAATAAGTGAAAGGAAAAATAATTATAAATTTATATTTTTTAGAAACCCTGTGTTGATTACCCAGCGTTGCCCGGGAATCTACTTATCCCGATCTTCTTGACATAAATGAGCTAAAATATGAAAACTGATGTGTTTTATGTTTAGTTAAATAAGTAAGAGAAAAAATTTATATCGTAATTATTTTTAGATACCCCTTGCTGTTTACCTGGCTTTGTCCAGGAATCTACTTATCCCGATCTTCTTGGCATAAATGAGCTGAAAGACGAAAATTAACATACTTCTTATGATTACTTGAATAAATAATATGAAAAATAATTATAAATGTATATCGTAATTATTTTAAGATTCATTGTGCTGATTACCGGTGTTGCCCTGGAATCTACTTATCTCGATCTTCTTGGCATAAATGAGCTAAAAGACAAAATTCGTTATTGTGAGTTATCTGTAAAAGAATACCCACCATGTGCTGCTATGCTTGCACAGGAATCCATGTACTTGTCTCTATCTTCTTGACATCAATGAAAGACAAAAATTATTATTGTGAGTTATCCATAAGAGATAAACATATGCTGTCGCAGACTTTTTTGTAGAGCTTTTTGAGATATCCAATTCTGTGTACATTAATTTTGTGTATTTGTTATGGTTTAGGCAACGTAAGCCATTTAAGCGTCCAAAGAGGTATTTTTTTCATGTTTTCCACTACAAAGGGTGATTTCTAAGGGTGTAGGAGTTGAGTATCATAACTATCTTTATAGCCTATGTTCATCCCAGGAATCTCCTGAACATTTTGAAAAAAGCCCCATCACAATCGGATCAATGGTATGGCTGTACATAAAGTACGAACGAACGAACAAACAAACATCTACATATCTTAAACATTTATTTTCATATATTAGATTAGTTATATTATTACTTTCACCTTTATTCTATCAGAAGATCTAAAATATTACTTTTTATCTAAATAATATGATTTGTGAGTAATTCTAAGTTATAAGTATTTTTCCTTCTTTGTCTTGACATACATATAACTCAGGTTCAACTATACTTGCAACCATCACCTTCCTTTTATTCTGTAGTACTGAAGGGACTGTTACACCTACAAAAAATTTTCCAATGAAATCTTTCTAGGCCATCCTAACAATAAGATAAAATCAAATGTTTCATACCTCTCCTCATACTAATCTTCTAAGTATATCGTGATTTCGAGACCATAGCGGTCCCATCTTCAGTACCATCTTGACGACTGATGTTATGTCAATCAGAAGAACCATTTCTTCTTACAATTGTTCTTCTTGGTTCTTCCAATCGACATAACATCAGTTGTCAAGATGGTACTGAAGATGGAACAGCTATGGTCTTGAAATCGCGATCTACTTAGAAGATTGGTATGAGGAGAGGTATGAAACATTTGATTTTATCTTAAACTAAACCTCATAATGATTTATTCCTATAAAAGTTCAACATCCTAGCAATCTTTTACCATTTGGTTGGTACTTTAAATTTGCCATAGGAATCCTGGATCTGGGCATACAGTCTACATGCTACCATAAACATTCTATTATAGTAGTTTAAAAAAGTTATGAAAATTTCACCTATGATAGAACTTAGATTTAAAAAAAATCATTCCTGCTGCTTGACTAATTATTAATATAACATACCAATGATATTTAATACTCAATCTATTATGTATCATATTATGAACAATTTACCAACTATGAATACGAAAATCAAACAAAAAATCGAAATAAATGAGCTACAATGTTTCCAGTATACCATGGCAAACAAAGATTTTAAGAGAAAAATATGGCTTTGAAAATTTTTAATTCATAAAAGGAAAATATTATTTTAAAGAACTGATAAAGATTGTAGCTTACTGGCCACTGAACTAATCTATGAGACCAAGGTGAGAAATTCATGCTCACCGATGACAATAATTTTATTAGGCCAAAAGAAAAGTCCAATTAGACAAAGAAGAAAACTCATACTGGTACCTATTACCCTATAGTATATTTATTCCATGAATAAAAACAATACAACTGGTGAAATATGTGCCCAGAACCACCATGTTATATCTTCTGAACATTAAAATATCATGCCGATACAATAGCCACTGATATAATCTCAACTGAGACATTTTAATTCATAATTCAACCAATAATAGCTTTTCCATTGAAATTGTGAACAAACATAAAATAGAAATCACATAAAGCCAACAGTTACATATAAAAAATGCTCAACATTAAGAATCCACCAATTTACTATTTCATTTTTTTATTTACAATATATAAAATAAGTAAGCTGGGTACCGGTATTTATGCTGAATTTGTTTGCAATAATCAAATTAATGTAATTCCATTTCCATGGTCATCTACACACTTAGCCTAACAGTCAGCTGCTGGCCTCACTTCCAACTGTGATAATCACAGAGGTAATTGGTGTAACATAGGTCTCTAAAGATCAGCATTGAAATTTTGCCTCCAATATCTAATTTTCTAGATATTTTATAATTTTCTAGTTGATAAGCTTGTTGAAAACAAACTCTTTTCACAGGTAGTACAAGGGTCACTCAGAAAGTTTCCAGACTCAAGTAATCTGTTTGAGATAAGATTAAGCCGGATATACCATGCGATAGCCCATATTTTTATCTATATTTACACATAATTTCCTCCATTAACAATGGAGGTTGAAACTAAGTGGGATGCCAGTAACTCAATATCTCACAATGGAGCTGCAATGTGAACATTTTCGTTCCATGATTTATTATGATTTTAAAATCGGGTTACATCAGAAACAAAGTCTTGAGAGACTTAGGCAGGCTTTCGGGGACCCTGTTCCCTCTCGTATAACAGTTTTCAGTTGGTTCGCAGAATTTAAGAGGGGCTGAACTTTCCTCAAAGACGAAGAGAGAAGCGGAAGACCCTCTACGGCAGTTACTGAGGAAAACATCACTGCTGTGGAGAAAATAGTGCAAGAAGATCCACGAGTAACATACAAGGATATTGAGGCAACCCTTGGTACAGGATCGGGGAGTGTTACGCTCCTGTGGTCAGTACCTTGTCCGACATTAAGTGTGTCTAGAATTATACGTGTATCCAGTGTCCACTTCGATTAATAAAGCCTATTTATTAAAATACATCTAGCGTAGTCTTGCGCCGGCCACTCCTTGCTTTCCCTGTAGAAAAGAACCTCAACTCTACCAATTTCCAATCTGAGCAACCCAAGTTCTTACACATGGAGAATTCCTTTCATACTCCTGGCGCCCAAACATCCCTTATTAATCTATAAACCCAAAACAGAAGAAGGAACCCTTAATTATTCCTCTCTCAAACAAAATTTTGCATGATTTTTTAAGGGTGAGGAAAATTTCTTCTTACTGGGTGCCCCATAATTTAACGGAAGGGCAAAAGGTAGCTCGTGTGGGATGGTGCCATGAAATGCTGCAAAGATATGATAACGGGAACTCTTGTCGTATTTTATACCAGTACAAACAAGAAACAAAGTGACAGTCATCAATCTGGGTCTTTCCAGATGGCACAACTCTGACCAAGGTCAAGAGGGCTAGGAGTGTAGGGAAAAAAATGGTAATGACATTCTTCTCCGTTAGTGGTCATGTGGCAACAATTCCTCTTGAGGGTCGTAGGACAGTTAATGCAAAGTGGTATATGACAGTTTGTCTCCCGGAAGTTTTTCAAAAAGTGTGAAAAGCGACCGAGAACTGGACTTAGGGGCATCAAACTGCACCACAACAATACCTCTGCCCACACAACCAATGCCACAATTAATTTTCTGGAGAACTCCTGTGAAACTTATTACTCATCCACCCTACAGTCCTGACCTAGCACTTTGTGACTTCTTCCTGGTCCCTTCCGTGAAAAAACGACTGTGTGGAAAGCAGTTTGCAAGCCTGGAAGAAGCTGTCATTGCATATAGAGAGGAGCTTAATACCATCGAGGATGTTGACTGGCATCAGTACTTCCAGTCTTGGTTCCGAAGGATGTCCAGGTGTATAGAGGCTGAGAGAGAATACTTTGAGAAGATGTAATGGTAAGTTTTAGATTATCTCTAAAATTTTGCCAGTATCTGGAAATTTTCTGAGTTACCTTCGTAACAAATAAATTAATAGCAACTATTACTGGTACTGTAAAAGTATTATGTTGGTGATATTACAGTTTTGCCTATGTTGATTAGAATTTCACAAGTTATCACTATCACTTAGCTGTTATATATAAATAATTTAAACTACTGAACTGCATTTAATTTTTAAAAATTGACCCTCTTACTAATAAACCATATATAACTTTTATACAAGGTTTATACACATTACAGCTGAAAATTCTTACTAATAAACACTGTATTAGCTGCTCAGTGTATAAGAGGTGTACAACTTTACATGGGAATAGTTATACATGCCTCCAGCCTTGTTTAAGGATTGTGTAACTAGACAAAATGTCGGACTTTCATATCAACTGATTGTTTTCTTATGATATTGATGAACGTTTCCTTAAATTTAATGCAAAATGCAACACTTTAACGACTGTTTGATGGATGCACAGGACATAAATAATATTTATAAAGCTCTGGGTAGGAAAATAAAGGCATCATAAAATGCCTTTTGTTACACTCATTCTCAATTAGGCCTAATAATATTTTAAAGTTGAACGTTGATTCACAAAAGCATATGTTCTACAATAGTTGCTGTAGACAAGATTTAACCTGAAAGTAGTTTAAATGCTTGATAATATTATTTTAACAAAACGTTCTTGCATCATTAATACATAATACACATACCGATATAAAAATGTATTTAATTATAGAGGCACTATTATTGAAGCAAACTACATGTTAGCTTGATAGTCTTGTGGTTAGAGCTTCTGACTATGGTCCGCGAGGTCCTAGGTTCGATTCCCGATCGAACCGCAATGATTTTTTTTCTCGCTTCAAGCATTATTCTGTTGTCGGTAACATTTCCTACTATTTTGAACGTTTTCTAACGCATCTTAAAACACTGCATATAATTCATAAGTAATGAGAAAAACTTTTATTAGCTTCCAAGAATTGTTCGAAATTCTTGATGTTAGATGGCAGCACATTATCTGTGAAACTAATTCTACGATATATTTGACATAGCTTGAAGGAAAATGTATATAAATTAAAACACACTTATTTTTTCCGTACCACCCCAATTAGGGAATCTCTCTCTATTCTTATCCATACTCATTTCTTACACAATTAATCACTAGTTGATGTCGTTTTCTTTCTGTTACAAACTGCGCGTAATATGTTCTGACGTCATAATGATGACGAATATGTGACGTATTGTGTGTAACGGTTGTATTGTTACATAGCTCCTGCACAACGTTTATTAGTAAGGATATTATACATGATCTACATAAGGCTTATACATTGAATAACTAAACAACTGATGAAAGCCAGTATGAGAGATTTTTATTAGTAAGACCGTAATAGTACAGTTGAGATAATAACAACAGTATGTTCTAGTAAAAATTTCCTTGACAATTTTAAAGTCTAGGGACCAAAGTAAGGTCAAGAGCACTATATCTTTCAAGAGTTTCACAATAATCAAGATTCACTGAAGAAGTTTTAAGACAAGGTTAGGTTTTGTGTGAAATCATTTCCAACATAGTCAGCTGGTGCAACAAGACATCCAGACATAAACACAACAGAAATATAGAGTCACTTACCAGCGATCACTGTGGGGAGAGAAACAACAATGTTTCAATACAAACAAGTACATAATATAGAGCAGTGGAGCCTGTCATTCTCATTTATTGTTTTGTTTTAAAAATAGTATTATCTTATAAGAAACCTATCACTACAACACTAGAATCTAGCATACATACACATTTTTCCTTCCTCCATTAATTTCCAAACATAAGATTAAGTACAAGTTAAAATTAATGCAAATAGAATAATCTTAATAAACTGAAAATTATTATAATACTTACTTTATAATAAGAGCTGGTAAACTAACTAATTAACTAACTCACTTGCACTATTAAATCCATTAGTTTATGGCTACATAGACATAAGCTCTCCATATATCCCTATCCTGAGCTAAAATTTTTCAATCATCTCCTGTATAAATTACTTGCCCTCAAATCATGGTTAATGTTATACTCCCACCTCATTCTTGTTTTATCTACAGGACAATTTCCATCTGGTTTTCCTATAAGGAATTTCCATACTCCTCTTTCATTCCCCACTTGTGTCATATGTCCTGCCCATTCCAGTCTACAAGACTTAACTGTTCTTATTACACCTGGCTTCTCATAAAAAACATGTAGCTCACTGTTAAGTAGTTCATCTCTCTTTGGTCCAAAAAATTTTACCAATAACTTTATTCTCAAATAATATTTAATTTTAGGAAGTTATATTTTGAGGTTATTTTAATTATATTATTTTTAGTCTGGACATCTTACCTCAATATTAATGTTGATTTGTTCTTGGACATGTTTCAAAACAATTCTGTTTTATCGTCAGCTTTCCCAGACTGGTTTTATTTATGTTGCATCATGTTGCACAACCTGGATGTCGATATCAGCTCCATCCTGTGGTTGGCCAAAGAACCTCCAAACAAAGTCACCCTCCATCGGAATATCAAAATTCATAACTCTGTTTCTGTTCCTCTGAATATAAATCTTTTCCCAAACAGTCAGGTCTTTTGTATTTTCTAACTGTTTTAATAATTTAGTGTCTGAATTTATATTATGTTTTTCAGACCAAACATAACATAAATTCAGACACTAAATTATTAAAACAGTTAGAAAATACAAAAGACCTGACTGTTTGGGAAAAGATTTATATTCAGAGGAACAGAAACAGAGTTATGAATTTTGATATTCCGATGGAGGGTGACTTTGTTTGGAGGTTCTTTGGCCAACCACAGGATGGAGCTGATATCGACATCCAGGTTGTGCAACATGATGCAACATAAATAAAACCAGTCTGGGAAAGCTGACGATAAAACAGAATTGTTTTGAAACATGTCCAAGAACAAATCAACATTAATATTGAGGTAAGATGTCCAGACTAAAAATAATATAATTATTCTCAAATACTTGTATCTTTTCTCCTCCCTTAAATTAAGAGTCCATGTTTCACATGCATGTAATATAATTGGGAGAATAACAGTTTTATATATTTTCTTCAGTTTATTGTTTTTGAGAGAAGTTACGATGACAAAAGTCTCTAATGTGTAATAGCAAGCTACTAAATGAAATTATCAAAAGAAAGACTCGTTTGTAGAACAAGATAGCTGAAAACACAAGGAATGACCCCTTCATAGCACTGAGGAGAAAAACTGTTACAAGAGCCAAAGAAATACCAATGGGTAAATGGGAGGTACACCTTCAAAACTTACTGAACAAAAACAACATAGACATCGCTTACACCAGAAATGAAAACGAAACAGAAGAACCGACAATGAACCACAAAGAAGACATCAAAATCACGACAACACCAGAGGAATTAGAGGTCATTATAAGACAGACAAAAAATAAAAAAGTCACCGGGACCAGATCAAATCTACATAGAACATATCAAAGAGTCCCTCGGGAAACTACTACCACTATGGACCAATATTTTCAACAAATGCCTAAACTCGGGTATACCAAACAGCTAGAGGAGATCTCTCATTAAGTGCTATACAAAGGAAAAGAAGACACAAGCGACCCCAATGCTTACAGAGGTGTGGCACTTGAAAACAGTTTCTTCAAAATATGTATGAACATCTTTCACGAACAAACTAGAAGAAGAAGTCTCAATCTCTAAATGCTAATTTGGCTTCACTCAAGGTAGAAGCACATTACAAGCTGTCAGGTATCTAATGGGCAAAATAGAATAAGCCCTACGAAAACCCAAAGGAAAATACTGTACTGTATTCAACTCCCTGAACAGAAAACTCTTGATCCAAAAAGTAAAACACATGATCGGCATAGAACACCCACTAGTCAACATAACAGAAGACCCTCTCCAATACAACTATATCGAAATAAAAGATGGGGTCACCAGATCAAAGGTCATCACACACACAAATGGAGTCCTCCAGGGCGATCCCATAAACCCATTACTGTTTAACATAGCGACAGCAGACATAGTGGAGATTCTCAAAAGAAAGAGTGCAACCACATTAATCATGTGTGCAGACGACATGGTCTTAGGATCCCCAAACCAAGATGAACTGCAAGAAACACTTTTAGAACTAGAAAGCTGGGTAATGAAAAACCAACTGAGCATCAAAAGACCTGTAATTAATATTTTATTTTAGGTGTGGGCAAGTTGCTGACAATGATTATGATATAATCGAAACATGTTCAAGAACAAATCAACATTAATATTGAGGTAAGATGAAAAGACTAAAAATAATTTAATTTAATCAAAAGACCTGTCTGATGACATTCACAAAAGGAGGGTGAAAATCAACGAAAGATATAATGATGCTACACAACGAACCCATAACAACAGTCAACAAATTCAGATATCTAGGCATAACCCTACAAACAACAGGGAACTCATTTTAAAATACAATAGGAAATAACAATAAGAGGTTTGTTTAATAATTAAAACATTTTGTCTGTTCATTCTTACCTCTTAGAGTTGTTTTTTGTCGAACATAGTTTCAGAGCTTCTTAGCCCCAACGTCAGCGATTACAGACTGTTTAATTATTAACAGGGTATTAGTTCAGATACCACATACAGGAAAGGACAGCGGAAGCCACGAAAGTGATATATAGAATAAAGAATATTGCATCCTTATCACTAAAGACGTCCACTAGACTTTTTGACACGACAATATCCCCAATAATCATGTATGGACTCGAATTAATATGGGGAAAATTGACAATCAGTGACTTAGAACGCATTGGGAAAGTGAAGGCACAGTTCCTAAAATATGCCCTTAGAGTGGGAAAATATGCACCATCAAGACTAGTAAGCTGGCCAAGAAAACTTTTTACATAGAAGTTCTGAGACTCAGCCTACCATTTACAGAAGTCAGCAACTAACTACTAGAATGGAGAAGAATGAAAAGAGCGGATATAGACATCGACTTCTATGGGACGACTGCAATGATCGATCACAACTGGACGAAAGAGAATCAGAAGCAGAGGCACACCATTACAAGACTAGCCATACACGGCTTCCACCACAAAATATGTAAGAACAAGACATTCCATACCCCAAACGACAAATGTATGTGTGAATTGTGTAGGCAGAGATGTAACCAATATCATATCACTGAGTGCTGTGAAAGAACAAACTCGATCTCTGATTACAGCAAAGAATAATACCCATTCAGGTGAACCTTTCATCTTTATGTAGTTCTATCTGTATAGAAAGTCACAAAAAAAAAGGCTATTTTGCCTTCAATCAAACTCCAACTCTTGAATTTTGTCGTTACCACTATCTTCTGAACTGACATGGAATATGGTGGTAATGGCAAAATTTCAACAGCTGGAGTTTGACTGGAGCTGAAGGCAAAATGGCCTTTGAAACCAGTATTGTGAAAACACGGAACTTTATGAGGTGAAAGTCAACAAATTTTATTCAATTCATTTATAAGTAGAAAATCTTCTTGGAAAGAAATTATCTTTTTTGCATTAATAAATGTCTAATCATCCCAATATAAGGGGTTGAGTTTTCTGGAGTAAATTATCCAGTTGAATGGAAAACCTAAGACTACTGCCAATTTTCTACATACATTATATACATAATTAAATACTATGACAGAAAAGTATTAAATAAAAATGTATACTAATAATTAATTATTATAATAAAGCTATTTTGGAATGCTCATATAGACATATTCATAAATTGTTTTGAATGACAGGGATCCATGCAACTTCTAGTCTACTTTTCTTTGCCTCATTACTACATTAATTTTATATTTTTAACATGCACAACCAATTCCACATATCAAGTAATGAATGAAAGTCAGCAGTATCATGTTCTCATCTATTACTAAAGAGTAAAAATATAATATACATACAATAATGAAGTAAATATCCCAGCAGCATCAAACTATTGAAACACAAGATCTAGCGCATAAAGATCCTGTACTTATGTATGCATCTGAGACTTGGACTTTGACGGAAGATGATATTAGGTATTTTTAAAAGGAAGTTATTATGCAAAATATATTTGACCTATTAAGGAAGAGGGAATTTGGAGAATTTAAGAATTCTATCAACTATTTAAATCTCCAGATATACTTGTAGTAACAGCAGCAGTAGTAGTAGTATGTTCTCTCACTTCTTAATATAACCTAGGGCTTGGTGAGCTTTCTATCAAATGTGTTTTGTTCTATGGCCTTCACTTTTTTCCACACCTTTCCATTTCATCATTTATTGTCCTTCTCCATGATCCTCATGGTCTTCCTACTCTCCATGCTCCTTGACTGTTCTATTCCAATACTCATTTCTCTATGATCTCATTTAATTTTCTTAGTGTGTGAAATATCCAACTCCATTTCAGTCTTTTAATTTGATTGGTGGTTCTTGAGTTAATTTTCATAAATTTTTGTTACTTATTATTATTGGTCAGTGAATATTTAATATTGTTTATTTTCAATTATTTCACTCACCTCATACTTCATAATGCATAGCAGACCCTGGGTTTCTTCACGTAATTTGTGACATTGTCAATGCTGCGTCACGTTCACAACTGACGTCCAACGGCCTTCTATCCTGCAGACTGACCTCCGCGCCATCTGGTGGCCGACCGAAGAATTTCCAAATCAGTCCTCTTTCTTTATAACCGGGTATTTCAAAATTCATAGTTGTATTTTCATTCTTGCATATGTAAATTTTTTCCCAAATTGTGAGCTCCTTCGGTTTTTCCAATTGTTTAAGTAATTTTGTTTTGGTTTCTATTCTATGTTTTTCTGACCAGGCATGTGCAGCTATTGCAGATTTTTCGGTTTCTCCATTTTTAACATTTCTGAGGTGTTCTTTTAATCTTGTATTTAGATTCCTTTTTGTTTTTCCTATGTATATCTTTTCACAATCTTTACAATTAATTTGATAAATTCCCGATTTTTTGCAGTCTTCAATTTTTTCATTTTTGTTGGTTTTTATTAAATTACCTAAGCTGTAATCATTTTTTGGTGCTAATTTAATGTTGAATTTGTTGAAAATTTTTTGAAACTTGTCAAATACGAAAAGGATGGTATGTGAACTTCTTGAATTTTTTGCCTATATTTTTATCTGTCTGAAGAGTACTTTCATTGATGACTTTTTGTTCTTTGAATTTATTTATTTTCTTGTGTATCATTTTCTTGTGAAAACCATTATCCTTAGCAATTTGTATGATGTGTTCTTTCTCTTTATTGTAATTTTCTTTGCTCATGGGGACATTCACAAGTCTGTGTGTTAAACTATTAAATACTGCCTGTTTGTGTGAAAAATGGTTAAATCACACAAACAGGCAGTATTTAATAGTTTAACACACAGACTTGTGAATGTCCCCATGAGCAAAGAAAATTACAATAAAGAGAAAGAACACATCATACAAATTGCTAAGGATAATGGTTTTCACAAGAAAATGATACACAAGAAAATAAATAAATTCAAAGAACAAAAAGTCATCAATGAAAGTACTCTTCAGACAGATAAAAATATAGGCAAAAAATTCAAGAAGTTCACATACCATCCTTTTCGTATTTGACAAGTTTCAAAAAATTTTCAACAAATTCAACATTAAATTAGCACCAAAAAATGATTACAGCTTAGGTAATTTAATAAAAACCAACAAAAATGAAAAAATTGAAGACTGCAAAAAATCGGGAATTTATCAAATTAATTGTAAAGATTGTGAAAAGATATACATAGGAAAAACAAAAAGGAATCTAAATACAAGATTAAAAGAACACCTCAGAAATGTTAAAAATGGAGAAACCGAAAAATCTGCAATAGCTGCACATGCCTGGTCAGAAAAACATAGAATAGAAACCAAAACAAAATTACTTAAACAATTGGAAAAACCGAAGGAGCTCACAATTTGGGAAAAAATTTACATATGCAAGAATGAAAATACAACTATGAATTTTGAAATACCCGGTTATAAAGAAAGAGGACTGATTTGGAAATTCTTCGGTTGGCCACCAGATGGCGCGGAGGTCAGTCTGCAGGATAGAAGGCCGTTGGACGTCAGTTGTGAACGTGACGCAGCATTGACAATGTCACAAATTACGTGAAGAAACCCAGGGTCTGCTATGCATTATGAAGTATGAGGTGAGTGAAATAATTAAAAATAAACAATATTAAAGAACCTCATAGTGTTATTTCCTATCTACATAACTTAATGAATATTTAATAATTTGATCAATTAAGATCCTTAGGTTGACATGTTAAAAGATGAATCCAATGATGTACCAATAAGTATCATGGAATACAAATAACGCTGAAAAGGAGAGTAAGAAGACATAGACTTTACTGTATGGATTACATAATAAATTGTATCAGGGATGGCAGCTGAACATAAAAGCTTGTTGAGGAGAATCCTGAATGAAGCCGAGTGCCAACCCAGACAGTAGTGCTGGTGATGATAATGAATGTAAGTCCACAAGTTTCAAACATTTTTTTAAAAGTTTAATATAAGATTGGCATTGAAGAATGAATACAGCCTAAAAAGGATGATTAAAACCAATAAAAATGAAAAAAAATTAAGAAGAAAAATCAGGAATCTATCAGTTCAAATGCAGGGATTGTGACAAAATTGACACAGGATAAACAAAAAGAAATTTGAAAACAAGGGTGAAAGAACATCTTAGAAATGTCAAAAATGGTGAAGTGGAAAAGTCAGCAGTAGCTGCTCATGCTTGGTCTGAAAAACATCTAATTTAATCTAAAGCCAGTGTAATTAAACAAATAGAAAAACAAAAAGAACTCACGGTTTGGGAAAAAATCTACATTAAAAAAACAAAAAAGAAAAACTTATGAACTTTGAAATTCCCGCGGAATCTGATTGGATCCAGAGGTTTATCGGTGCACCAACAGAGGGAAGAAGTAGTTCTTTTGATCGACATAACATCAGTCGACAAGGAATTACTAAAGATCAAGCTGCCAAGGCTTCGAAACTGCAATCTAATTAGAAGACTAAATATGAGGTGAATCATTTCATAATCTCAATGATGGATAAATCATATTTGATGGAAGATACAAATTTTACGCCCAGACTGAGACTTGAACCCAGGACCTTTGGCCTTCTGGGCCAATGCTCTACTGACTGAGCTACCAGGGCGAGTTCCAATCTAAAAGCAAATCTTTCTCTTATATACAGCAAACTCCCGATTGTTCATGTTAATTGGGACCGAGATATGCACAGAAAGTAAAAAAACACAGATAATACAATTAAGTTATTCGGCGCCATGAAAGTTGATAAGAAATTTATTTACCCACTTTAACACTACTTAAATGCAACAAATATTCATAAAATGTTATATTAAATGTATTTAGGTGCGAGTCGTAATTATCATTATTTTATTTACTTGTAAATATGGAAAAAAAAAAAAAAAAAAGTGAGATTATTTCCTGTCATGACCACTCTGGTTACGACAGTTATTCAAAATGACCATCGTAACTGGCGATAACTACACTAGTAACCACCGATATCCACACTTATAACCAGCGGTGACCACACTACTACCCAGCGATAAACCCACTGCCACAGCATATCAGTGGTTTTAATCTGTAACAACAAACTTTCAGTGACTCACGCAACAGAAATTTCCGAAATTGTATTGTATTCTCAGAATGTTGGTTGGTACGTTAAATGCGTCAGGGGGGGGAGTTGAGAGTGAAGGATACTCTATTGTGCTAGTTTCTAAGAGCAGTTCACAGTAGCACATTTAAAAATAGAGAATTTTTTCATAACAATACAAAATACAGTATTTTTAAAAAATACAGTAAAAAGAGTCATGCCCAGATAATCTGCAAACCGGATAATATGTGCATGGATAATCAGGAGTTTGCTGTATAATTTGGTGCGCGGGAATTATAACGTATATAAGAGAAAGATTTGTGTTTAGATTGGAACTTGCCCCAGTAACTCAGTCGGTAGAGCATTAACTCAAAAAGCCAAAGGTCCTGGGTTTGAGTCTCAGTCTGGGCGTAAAATTTTTCTCTTCAAATATGGAGCATTTTAATTTAATCTTAAATGTAAGTCTACATGAGAAATACTGAACCTAACATTAGCAAAGTATAAATACATGTCCAAAAGAACACAACAATTTATTAGGTAAGATGAACAAACACACCTTATTTGTTATGAAATATAATGGTCCTCATAGTGTAATTCATCAACAATTTAAGTTCTCAGAGTGATACATAGCGAGGAAAAATATGTAATTACTAAGTACATAGAACTCTAGTCTCTAGTGATAACATACTAATTTAACAAAAAAATCACTAACTTACGTAATTTTTCTGCATTTACATTAAGTTAATACCCCTATTTCAAATTTCTTTATAGTGTATTTGATACCAAACTTGAGATGCGGAATGATTTTAGAACAAGATATATTATTTAAAGTGAAAGTTTTAATGAAAATTGCAAAGAGGCCAAAGCAGAGAGTTAAGAAGTTCTTACAATGTTACAAAACGAATTTACTAGTTAATAATCAAACAGTACCTCTTCCAATTACAGCAAAATCTTAATAAAACTTTTCACACTGTTTGCAATGAAATGTGTGTGTCTTATCATTTCTAAAATTCATATGTTAAAAAGCTTTCAAAGATATAATAAGATGGAATGTTTCATTTTTCTTGCTGCAATTGCAAAAGTAGAGTTAATCTGGTAACTTAGAAGTTGTTTTAGTCACATACACTAATACATAAATGCAAACAACTTGCATAATTGAGTCATTTAATTTAAGGAAAAACATTTATTTATTTTTTAACTGACCTATAAACTTCTTCTGGGTTTAAATTGTCATCATCTAAGTCTCCTAGTGAATTTCCACGTAAAGAACCTCTTGGCTGCAGCTGAGGGGTGGTGCCTCCAGGAGATTGGAGTCTAGGTGATGAGGTGGCTATAGAAGATGGAATTGATGGTGAAGGAGGAGAACTTCCACTGCCACTGCTACTTCGACGAAGATGACTTTGTACAAGAGGTGCTGCAGCATTCTGTAATAAACATTTATCATTTTTCTAACTACTATATTTTAATGCACACTTACTTTTCATTTTTATTGATAGGTACTTTAACACTTAAGGAAATAATTACGGCTGTATTTAGCATACTGTATATGTAAATATTGCATGCAGTCATTTGTTTTCTGTAAAAGTGTCTGTTTTAATTTTAATGATAATATAGAATAGTAATTAATAATTAATGGATCATGATAGTGAAATTGCAACCACGGACTTGGCTTAAAATTAAAGAATACAGTGGGATTGAACTGAGGTTTCAATATGGACTTCTCGAATACAAGTCTTATTCAGTGTGAGAAATTTGCTCAATAATATACACACTTTGATGTAATATTTAGTTTAACATGTTCCAGTTCCGGACAAACTTATTTTTTGAAAAGAAAAAAATTATTGTCTGAATTGGAAATCGAACCTCGGACCTCAATATATCACTTTTCCATCTGTGCTAAAATTACAATCATCTCCATAGATAAGCCATAATAAATGAGATTTAAATTATTTTAGCATTACTTAAAACTCACAAAAATGACACAGTCACTGAGAGATCTACACCAGCACTAAAATCCCTTTACATTCAAGTTGGCAGGTAAATTTCAGACAGAAAAAATAAATAATTAAGTTTGTATTTTTTAAACATTTTTACCTCATATGGTAGTTTTGTCGGACATATGTTTCAAAGCTGTTGCTCCATCTTCAGTGTTACACAAACTAATTTCTTCTTTTCTTTCAAGTTGTCGGCCCTGGATCTGTGTTCCAAAGAACTTGGTAATGAGGCTCCTTTCTCCGCTGAAGATGGAGCAACAGCTTTGAAACATGTCCGACAAAACTACCATATGAGGTAAGAATGTTTAAAATATACAAACTCAATTATTAAATTAAACCTCATAATGTTATTTCCTAATGATTTTAAAATAAAAAGAAAAAATAAATATTTCTCCATTACACCGATCGAGACATGGTACAAATGAAAATCTTTTCCACTTATACAATTCTCTTACGTCCGAAGGCAGATAGCTAGAGCTACTAACAATACCATCAGACAACTTCTATTCGAAGTATTTTTAATGAGAATATTCATTACTTATAAACGGTAATATTTAGTTTAACATGTTCCAGTTCTGGACAAATTAATTTTTTTAAAAGTAAAATTATCATCTGAACCAGGAATTGAACCCCCGGACCTCCGATTCTGTATATTGGCATGCGGCTCATTACACCATTTGAGACACGGTACGAACACTAACATTTCTTTGCACTTATACAATTCTCTCACATCCAACACCATCAGACGACATTTATTCAAAGTATTTTTAATGAAAATATTCATTACTTATAAGTGGTAAATCTTAATATTTTGATGCAATTCAAAGTTAAAATTGGGAAACACATTATGAGGTTCTTAATTAATAAATTAATGAGTCATTTTAACATCTTACCTCATATTTCATGTTTTTCAAACACGGTAACGTTTTCAAATGATCTTGTCATTCATTTTCAACCGCCATTATGACTACCGGATATTCGTTGGAATCTCCCTCTATAACGTTGCCATCTGGTGTTGATTTGACGAACTTTGAGATATCGTTGCCATCTGGTGTTGATTCGATGAACTTCGAGATGAGGTCACGTTCATCCGGAATGTCGAAATTCATAGATTTAAATTTGTTCTTCTGTATAAATATTTTCTCCCAAACTGTCAAATCCAAAGGTTTTTCCAAATGTTTTAGAAGTTTAGCTTCTTTTTCAATTCTATGACCTTCCAACAAACTATGTGCTGCAATAGCTGATTTTCAATTTCACCATTTTTAATATTTCTAAAGTGTTCCTTTGTGCGAGTGTCCAAATTTCTTTTTGTTTTTCCTATGTATACTTTATTGCAATCTCGACAATCAATTTGATAAATTCCAGATTTTTTACTATCTGGGGTGTTCATTTTCTTATTGGTTATTAATAAGTTACCAAGGCTAAATTTATTTATCGGTGCCAATGTAATATTGAATTTCTTGAAAATTTTTTGAAATTTGTTATGTATTCCAGGATGATAAGTGATTTTCTTAAATTGTTTTCCTTTCTTTGAATCAGATTGCAGGGTAGTGTATTCTTTTAATCTTTTTTGTTGTCTGAATTTCTTCAATTTAGTTATAATTATTTCCTTTCCAAAACCATTTAAATTAGCTATGTCCAAAATGTGATTGTATTCTTTCTTAAAATCCTCTTCATTTAGTGGAACATTCAATAATCTATATATCAAACTGTTGAAAATTGCATGCTTATGCGCAATATGATTGAAACCTGAAGACTTTATGTAATTGTCAATATGAGTATCTTTTCTGTATATATTGAATTCAATTCTTTGTTGTTGTTCATTCCTTCTTATGTAGAGGTCCAAAAATGGGATTTGGTTATTTATTTTCTAATTCCATAGTAAATTTCACAGATTCATCCTGGAGGTTGAGTAATTTTAATGCATCTTCAATATATTTAAAATTTATCACAGAGAAAATATCATCCACATATCTATACCAACATTTGAACATCCAGGGATAAGCATTGGTGATATGACATTCTAAATAACCCATAAATAAATTTGCCAAAAATGGTGAAAGTGGGTTTCCCATAGCCAGACCTGAGATTTGTTTATAAAATTTTTCATTGAAGGTAAAAAATTGTTGTCGATACAAAGTTTTGTAAGATTCAAATATTCATTAATTATTTCTCTTTGTAGTTTCAAGGAAATAAGCCATTTTTCTAAAATATTTAACATCTTCCCAATTGGGACACTCGGAAATAAAGAAATGACATCAAAAGAAACCAATCTATCATTACAATCCAATGTGATATTATTCAGTTCATTAACTAATTCAATTGAATTTTCAATACTTTTGTTGTCGAAACTTGGTAGTTCATTAAATTTCTTAGTAAGCCATTTTGCCAAATTGTAACAAGGTGAGCCAATATTATTAATAATGGGTCTCATCTTATTTCCTTCTTTATGTATTTTTGGGAGCCCATACAATTTTGGAATCTGTGGGTTTCATACTTTCAACTTGTATTTATCTTGTTCTTTGATGGCATATTTGATGTTTTTTATTGTATTAGTAAATGATTTTATTGCTTTTGGAAGAGGATTGCATGTAATTTCTTCATATTCATTTGAATTTAAGAGAAGGTTCATTCTATATAATTGTAGGCTTTCACGGCCGGCGTCTTGATCCATATTTGGTTCGTCTTCCGGGCTTATAGGCCGTGGTCTGGTTGTCTTCTTACTCGACGTTTCGTCTACTGCTGCGGTAGACATCATCAGGAGATACTGCGTGCTTTCTGTGAACTCCTCAACAGTCGGCTGCAGACTGGATGGTCATTGGAAACTGTCTCTCTGTTTATAGCTAAACCCCGGGTGGAGGGGAGGTTTTCTGCGCGCACCGAGTTGTGCGCTGTATTGCCGTGTGCAGAAGTCATAGGCTTCGTTGTCGTGTTATGCAGTGCTGGGATCCAAATTTTGTTTATCTTCAAGGTTTCTTCTTTTTTGTTGAAGGAATTTTTATGTTTGTGTATTTCTATACAAGAATACAAGAACACATGAGACACTGCAGGTTAAAACAAAATGAAAAATCGGCCGTAGCGGAACACTTGATGAACAACCAACAACATATTATAAGATTTGAAGATACCCAGGTATTATCACAAACATCACATTACTACACCAGACTATACAGAGAAGCCATAGAAATACACAAACATAAAAATTCCTTCAACAAAAAAGAAGAAACCTTGAAGATAAACAAAATTTGGATCCCAGCACTGCATAACACGACAACGAAGCCTATGACTTCTGCACACGGCAATACAGCGCACAACTCGGTGCGCGCAGAAAACCTCCCCTCCACCCGGGGTTTAGCTATAAACAGAGAGACAGTTTCCAATGACCATCCAGTCTGCAGCCGACTGTTGAGGAGTTCACAGAAAGCACGCAGTATCTCCTGATGATGTCTACCGCAGCAGTAGACGAAACGTCGAGTAAGAAGACAACCAGACCACGGCCTATAAGCCCGGAAGACGAACCAAATATGGATCAAGGTTCATTCTGTTTATATAATCGTCTTTATTCAAAATTACAATTTTGTTTCCTTTATCGGCTTTCGAAATTATTGCTTTTTTGTTGTTGATATTCTTCAATATTTTCATGTTCTTAATGGCTCTATTGTTTTTTGGTTTACATTTATATTTTCAAAAATGTTTTCACAATTTCTCCTAATTATAATTTTGTCTTCAACTTTAAGATCTGAAATTGCAATCTCAATGTCAGCTACGTAGTCTTCTATTTTATTTGAGAAATTCACACAAGTTTTTAGTCCAAGATTCAATAATTTATTTTCTTCTTCGGTCAATTCTATTTCTGAAAGATTAACAACATTGTTATTGTCATTTGAATTTTGTTTTTTGTTGATTGATTCAATTCTATTGCAATCTTTTTCAATTTTTTGATTAGGTACATTATGTCGTTTCTGGATTAAATTTTTAAATTTCTTGTTTTGTGTAGCAATTTTCTTCTGAATTGTGATATTTAATCTTCCAAAAAAGTTTCTTGTTAAATTTTCTAAACAAATATCACCTAATAATTTTACCAATTTCAAATGAAGATAAAATAATTCCAAATCCAGGTTACTTAATTTTTGGTAAAATTAGTTTTTTTCTTCTTTAAGAACTTTCTGCTCTGCCATAATTTGTTGTTTGGAGTTATGATTGAATTTTACAATTTTTCTCACGAATTTTGGTGTCACTTTATTTGTCATGCATTTATTGATAAATTTAATATCTGCCAAAATTTTCTTCTTTTTTTCTTTTAATCTTAGAAACTTCTTTATGTCAGGTTTAAGGTCGAAAAATATTGTATTGAAACTTGTTAATATATTCAAATTTAACGAACTTCCAGACGCCATTTTGTTTGAGGTTATGTATCCAAATAGTCGTAATAAACTTCCCAAAGACCTGAGTCGTCTTACTTATTCAAAGTTGAAAAAGAAGCTAAACTTCTAAAACATTTGGAAAAACCTTTGGATTTGACAGTTTGGGAGAAAATATTTATACAGAAGAACAAATTTAAATCTATGAATTTCGACATTCCGGATGAACGTGACCTCATCTCGAAGTTCATCGAATCAACACCAGATGGCAACGATATCTCAAAGTTCGTCAAATCAACACCAGATGGCAACGTTATAGAGGGAGATTCCAACGAATATCCGGTAGTCATAATGGCGGTTGAAAATGAATGACAAGATCATTTGAAAACTATAGTTACCGTGTTTGAAGAACATGAAATATGAGGTAAGATGTTAAAATGACTCATTAATTTATTATTTTGATGCAATATTTAGTTTAACATATTTCAATCCTGAACAAATTCATTTTTTTGAAAAAAAAAAAATTGTCTGAACCGGGAATCGAATCCCAGACCTCTGACTCTGACATGCAGTCCATTACACCAATAGAGACACGGTACAAATGCTAACATTTCTTTCCACTTATACAATTCTTTTATATCTGAAAGCAGATAGCTAGAGTTATTAACAATGACATCGGACAAATTAAAAGAAATTTGAAAATCAGAGTGAAAGAACATCAGTTAAAAATGGGGAAGTAGAAAAATTTGCAATAGCCACTCATGTTCGGTCAGAAAAAAACATCAAATTGAAAGAAAGGAAAAATTAATTAAACAAGTAGAAAACCTAAAGAACTCACAATTTGGGAAAAAATCTACAATCAAAAAAAGAAGGAGCAATTTATGAATTTTGAAATTCCCAGGGAATATGATTTGAATTGGATGTTCATCAGTCTACCAACAGATGGAGAAGCAAACACTGAATCATCAACAACAAAACATCAGTCGAGTACAAACTATCAATGGAGTATTATTATTTTCTCCGAAAGAAGACAAAATATGAGGTGAGATTGTAATTTTAATAATATTTTAATACACTTGTGTTTTCACATTTATACAGAATTAGAAACTATTTCTTTTTGTTATTATATCTCCGAAGATAAGCACACATTATGACATATTCCATCAAGCAACAAACTGAAAATACTATTGTCCTTTCCACCTGTCTTGATAATTTTAGTTGAGAATGGGAATGAATATATCAGGGTGAGAAAATTTATTTGTAAAGTATATAGGCCTATTTTATATGTAAATTAATAAGTCATAGAAGGCCGTTGGACGTCAGTTGTGAACATGACACAGCATTGAAAATGTCACAAATGATGTGAAGAAACCCTGGGTCTGCTAGGAATTATGAAGTATGAGGTGAGTGAAATAATAAAAAATAAACAATAATAAGTCATTTTTACATCTTACCTCATATTTCTTGTTTCTTTAAACACAGGAACTAGTTTTCAAGAGAACCATCTCTCTCATTTTCAACCGACATTATGACTACTGGCTTTTCGTTGGAAACTCCATCAATAACGTTGCCATCTGGTGTTGATTTGATGAACTTCGAGATAAGCTCACTTTCGTCAGGAATCTCAAAATTCATGGATCTAAATTTGTTCTTCTGAATATATATCTTCTCCCAAATTGTCAACTCTAAAGGTTTTTCTAAATGTTTCAAAAGTTGGGTCTCTTTTTCAATTTTATGATTCTCCAACAAATTATGTGCTGCAATAGCTGATTTTTCAATTTCACCATTTTTAATATTTCTAAAGTGTTCCTTTATGCGAGTATCCAATTTCCTTTTTGTTTTTCTGGTGTATATTTTATTACAGTTCTTACAATTAATTTGTTAATTCCAAATTTTTTGCTATCTGGGGTGTTCAATTTCTTATTAGTTGTGGAATGCAGGCTTTCACGGCCGGTAATCATGGTAATAAAAGATTCCGGGCTATGTGGCCTCTATAACTGGCGTTTCTTCCTCAACTGCGGAGGGCATCTTCAGTGGCAAGCGCTTCCAGCTGTTGTTTCCCTGTCATAGACTCGACTGCGAGTCGAGTCTACGACAGGGAAACAACAGCTGGAAGCGCTCGTCACTGAAGATGCCCTCCGCAGTTGAGGGAGAAACGTCTGGAAGAAACGCCAGTTATAGACCACGGCCACATAGCCCGGAATCTTTTATTACCATTCTTATTAGTTATTAATAGATTACCAAGGCTAAATTCATTTATTGGTGCCAATATAATATTTCATTTCTTGAAAATTTTTTTGAAATTTATTATGTATTTCAGGATTATAAGTAATTTTCTTAAATTGTTTTCCTTTCTTTGAATCAGATTGCAGGGTAGTGTATTCTTTTAATCTTTTTTGTTGTCTAAATTTATTTAATTTATTTATGATTATTCTCTTGAAAACTAGTTCCCGTGTTTAAAGAAACATGAAATATTAGGTAAGATGTAAAAATGACTCATTAATTTATGAATTAAGAACCTCATAATGTTATTTCCCATATATAACTATATATTTTATGACTGATACTTTAATGTATCAATACTTTTGAAATTCATGATGAAACACCGTTGAGGCCACTATGTAAAATTTAAAATAGATAGGCTTATTACAGCCTTTTAAAGTTGAGAACAAATGAGATCTCAGGTATCTATTTTATATTTTAAATTTTACATTATTGTATTACCTCAGAGTGATACTTCTTATTTATACTCATTCTGTACATTATTAAATTTTAAACTTGTGTTTCCTTTTTTTTCTCTCTTTTTTAATTGTGTTTCCTTGCTATATTTGGCCATTATTCTCCATCTTCTGACACCCATTCCTTACTTAAAGTGATCCCACAACAGACCCGGAGGCCCTTGGGGTAGTAGGAGGTTAAGGCTCCCACTTTTTCTAGACAATCGGCACTTTATGTCAGCCGGGTTGTCAGCCCTGCGTGACGGCAGCCTTTACCCCAGAACAAGCGTCTGGTACTCATTTCCGTTAGAGGCTGAGTCGACCCCAGGGCCATAGTGCCGCCAGAGGGTTTGGGTCAGTTTAAAAATCCTGATCCCAATGGGACTTGAACCCTCGACCCTCCGGCTTGTAACTCAGTGCCTTAACCACTACACTACGGCGTGCCCCACCCATTCCTTACTAATTATTATTTATTAAATGCAAGAAATCTTTCAAAGGAATCACAATTATTCAGGGAATTAGCAGTAAATACTTAAAACATTTTCTAGCAATGCTTAGAACATTTCCTACTTTTTAGTTCCACAGGCTTTAGTCATGATGTAGTCTAATGATTTAAAAAAACTACTTATGATTACGGGGCACGCCGTAGCGTAGTGGTTAAGACACTGCGCTACAAGCCAGAAGGTCGAGGGTTCAAGTCCCGGTGGGGTCAGGATTTTTAAACTGACCCAAACCTTCTGGCGGCACTATGGCCCTGGGGTTGACTCAGCCTCCAACGGAAATGAGTACCAGACACTTGTTCTGGGGGTAAAGGCAGCCGTCACTCAGGGCTGACAACCCGGCTGACATCAAGTGCCGATTGTCCAGAAAAAGTGGGAGCCTTAACCTCCTACTACCCGAAGGGCCTCTTGAGGCCTGTAGTGGGTTTACTTTTTACTTATGATTACATTGAAATTAAAGAAGTACTTTTTTTAAATGTATTGGATCATCTCAGAACATTACAGAGTTAAGATTGAAATCTAGGAGTGAAAGAAGAGACTAATTTTATTTATCAGAGACCACTTATTTCTAGTTTGAACTTTACTATCTAACCTCTCTTGGTTAACTCTTGTTTTTTCGACCCCGACGCTATTAGGGCATCCGAGGGCTAGGGAGTCCTTCCTTTCTTCCATTTCTTCTTTCCTTTATTTTCTTTTCTTCTCCAGAAAGCCTGACCAGAGGCTATAAGATGGCAGCCCCATCACTGGTCTTACCTTCTTTTGGCCAGCAACCAATCGAAGGGACTATTATTATGCTTTCAAGTCTTATATGAGAATTTCCCATAAGGGAAAATTTTCTATAGGATCGTAACAGGCCTTGGCCTAATACTTGAAAGGAAGAAGAAGAAGAAGAAGAGATTCTTTTACATTTAATCAAAATAAACGTGGAAGTAACACTATGAGGTATTTTCAATTTATATAAAAAAATTGTCATAAATGGTGGCCCACTGCTTTAACTTCCTTTCCAAAGCTAGCACCTCATTCAGGATTTTTATATACTCTGTAAAAATCCATTAAACCTGCAAATCTTGGATCCAGAAGTAAGCATAATAGCCATTAGACCATTGGTACCAACAAATATTTTTTAGGTATTACTATTTATAAGAATCGAATGAATCATGAATTCTTCTTACCTCATACCTTAACACAGAACTGCAGTATCAGGAAACATATCATTCCCATATTCAGCTGCTTTCAGCTGTTTCCCAATACAGCAGTTCTTTGTTAAAAACATAGATGTATGAGGTAAGAAGAATTCACGATTCATTTGATTCTTATTAAGAAAACCTCAATGTAAAAACTCCCAACTTTATTACATTAAATTGCTATGTTTACTGCACATTTTAAAAGCGCTGGATGGAAAATTCCTCTTTGAGACAGTAACAGGCCACACAGTCTAATACTTGCATGGATGATGATGATGGCTGCACATTTTAATTTCAGTTACACATGCAGCCACTGTTACTTTGGTGACTATTCCTAGCAGGCAGAAATATACTATAACATTAAAATTGTGATCCATTTAAATTAAATTTGAGTTGTTTTTTTGACTCACCTCATATTTCTTGAGTAAAAAACAATTCAAATTTAATTAAAATAAACCTCATAGTGTTATTCCTACCTACATATATTAATTGTGATCTATATCACATTAAGGGTTGTATGCAAATACATTACTCTCTACTCAAATTACTTCCAATCACTGGTGAGCTGAGATCGAATTAACGGCCGCCTTAACCGGTCATGCATGAATGTTGACGTTTTCGTAATATTGGCAACGAATTACCCAGAATTCTCAGCGATAAAACCACTTCCATTATTTTCGTCTGCTATTGAGGAATGCATTTATGCTTGCATCCTGCAAATAATACCGTATACAAACACGTCTGCGATGGGCAATATTACGCCGATTCTCCTGTTCTTCCAGTTGGATTCTTTGGTAGACTCTTATCAAATTCCTCTTCTCCGCGTATACCGAAAACATGATCGAAGTCTTCAAGGTCCGACATCTTGGATAAGTTTCAAACTACATCGGTTACCATCGGTTCCCTTCAGGATTTTCACATAAGTTTATATCTTGAGCTATGATCTTAAGGTACCTTGTCAGGTAGCTTTACAATTATTACCGCGTGAATAGATTTCTGAGTAAGAAAAATGTGTTTGAATAAAACTTTATCAGCAGAGAACACCTTTTACTGTCTAATGCGTTCAAACATTCGACCCTAAATCAGTATTGACTAATCTGCAAATCTAGGATTAGCCCAGATTTTTTAATCAGAGAATAATAATATAAAGGAAAAAAATCTACTTTTCAGGTAAATACAATAACACAGACTCTTATAACAAGTGATATGCCAATGTCAAAAGCATGGTACCCACCTGGTATTCTTGAGGAAGATTCCCCAACAACATTGTAACCTGAGGTGTGTTAAGATTGAATAAAGCTATCACAGCTGACTGAGCAGCTCTTCTGATTTCACTTGACTTTGCATCACCTGTCCAACCAATTATCTTGGCAAGGGCAGCTGGTGTTGGATCTCTAGCTGATGCAGTAGCAACTGCCCCAAATGCTGATGGTTCCATATATGAAGCCAATTGAGTGAGAAAAGTCAAAGCTGCCACTTTCACTTTTGAATTTGGTGTCTGTGTAGCATCGACTAAAAATCTTAATACAGCATTCATCTGGAGTTCTGCTGGAAATGATTCCCTGCAAATATTGACATACATTTAGTATTACATTAATATTAAGAAGCTGAAGCTATTACTACGACTGAAATAAGTAAATTAATGTACACAACTAAATTATTGTAATCAATGATAAAAAGAAAAATCTATTCATAGTTAAATATGGGAAATAACATTATGGGGTTTTTAATTTGTAAATTAATGAGTCATTTTTCACATCTTACCTCATAATTTTATGTTTCTTTAAACATGGAAACTAGTTTTCAAGAGAACCATCTCTCTCATTTTCAACCGACATTATGACTACCAGATTTTTGTTGGAATCTCCATCAATAATGTTGCCATCTGGTGTTAATTTGACGAACTTCAAGATGAGGTCACGTTCATCAGGAATCTCGAAATTCATGGATCTAAATTTGTTCTTCTGAATATATATCTTCTCCCAAATTGTCAATTCTAAAGGTTTTTCCAAATGTTTTAAAAGTTGGGCCTCTTTTTCAATGTTATGATTCTCCAACAAACTATGTGCTGCAATAGCTGATTTTTCAATTTCACCATTTTTAATATTTCTAAAGTGTTCCTTTGTGCTAATGTTCAAATTCCTTTTTGTTTTTCCTATGTATACTTTATTGCAGTCCTTACAATTAATTTGATAAATTCCAGATTTTTTGCTATCTGGGCTGTTCAATTTTGCACTAGTTACTAATAGATTACTAAGGATAAATTTATTTATCGGTGTCAATGTAATATTGAATTTCTTGAAAATTTTTTGAAATTTTTTATGTATTTCAGGATGATAAGTCATTTTCTTAAATTGTTTACCTTTTTTTGAATCAGATTGCAGGGTAGTGTATTCTTTTAATCTGTTTGTTGTCTGAATTTCTTTAATTTATTTTCCAAAGCCATTTAAATTAGTTATGTTCAAAATGTGATTGTATTCTTTCTTAAAATCTTCTTCATTTAATGGAACATTTAATAATCTATATATCTAACTGTTGAAAATTGCACAAGGAGGGGAAAAAAGATAAGACCCATTATTAATAATATTGGCTCACCATGTTACATTTTGGCAAAATGGCTTACCAAGAAATTTAATAAATTAACAAGTTTCGACAACAAAAGTATTGAAAATTCTATTGAATTAGTAAAAGAATTGAATAATATTTCATTGGATTGTAATGATAGATTGGTTTCTTTCGACGTCATTTTTTTATTTCCGAGCATGCCAATTGGGAAGATGTTAACTATTTTAAAAAATGGCTAAATTACTTAAATCTAACAAAACTTTGCATTGACAATTTTTTCACCTTCGATGGAAAATTTTGTAAACAAATCTCAGGTCTATGGTTAACCCACTTTCACCATTTTTGGCAAATTTATATATGGATTATTTAGAGTGTCATATCACCAATGCTTATTTCTGGATGTTTAAATGTTGGTATAGATATGTGGATGATATTTTCTCTGTTATAAATTCTAAATATATTGAAGATGCATTGAAATTACTCAACCTTCAAGATGAATCTGTAAAATTTACTATGGAATTAGAAAAGAATAACCAAATCCTATTTTTGGACTTCTAGATAATAAGGAATGAACTACAAGGAAAAACTGAATTTAATATATATAGGAAGGATACTCATACCGACAGTCTTCAGGTATCAATCATATTGAACTAGAAATCAAACCCCAAACTTTCAGCTTTACATGCTGATGCCTAGACCACTGCGCCATAGTTTAGTTGTGTACATTAATTTACTTATTTCAATCACAGTAATATTATTAATGTAAATTTAATAAATAACGCTATAGCTACATGGAGTTCCATAGTGTCTTCTTAATGTAGAAGCCATTCAATGTGTATTTGTGAATGATATTATATTGGATGTGGGATTGAGAGAATGAGGTAAAGGGAGAATTTATGTTTGGATAGGAAGGAAGCCTGAATGGCTTAGTAGTCTGGGCATCAGTACATAAAGCTGAACGTTCGGGGTTCGATTCTCGTTTCAGACATTATAAGACACTTATTAGTTTTAGACTTAAACTATCAACCAATTAGTCAAAACTGACACCTCCAACTCATATTTGTTTTCTTTCCTGAACTAGTTTCAAGGGACTTCCGCTCATCAACTGGCTTCTATTGTTAAATCTGTCTCCTTCATTGACTGTTTCAATAAAACCTCATACTGCTAATTTCTAAAAAATCTAATGATTAAGTTTTAGGCTTATTCAATTAATCCTATATAAATTGCACAAAAATACTTTTTATTTAAGAAAAAACATTAGTTACTATTGTTATAAATTTATGAAATAATAAAAATATGAATAGTTTGGTTATTGATTTTTAATATGTTGTAAGTGTGCACAAGATGCCATATTAGTTCAATGGAAAGTCTTAACAGCTTTATTTTTATTTTCTTATTTCAATGCCCGAGGTTGGCAGTCTTTATACATTTATAAGTAGGAAATAAGAAAAAGTTATTTTTCATTTAATCAAAATTAAAATGGGAAGTAACCATGAATTTTGAAGTTCCCAGTGAGCAAAATTTAATTTCCAAGTTCATAACATTTTCATCAGATGGTAGTTCGGAAGATGGTGTTAACGATAGTATTTCAAAACAGTTGGAGTTTGACTGAAGATGAAGGTAAAATTACCTTTCAAACCAATAACGTGAAAACATGGAATTTTATGAGTGAGATATAAAACATTACATTTATTGTAAATTAATTTCTGAGCTTGAACTATAAAACTGAGAAAAAGTAAGATATCCAATTAGATGACAGGATAATCTGAAATAAAATCTCAAAATAAAGTGTGCCTGGATAGAGAAACAAAGCAAAAGATACAAGAAGGGGCTTAATTAGAGCAGTCAAGACCTGAATAGACTCTAGCACCACTGATAATTTTTCTGTAAATTCAAAATTCTATTTTTGTTTTTTCTTCGTTTCTGATTAAATTAATATCTAAAAGTTATATCTATTTATTATTTTTAGTTTCCATAGTAAATTTTATTGTTTTACTTTGAATATTCAAAAGTTTTGAAGTATCTTCTGTATTTATATAAAGGAGTTGGAAGTTATTTTTAAGTCTCACATAAATCTCTATGATTTTCGCAGGACCATTTTCTAAAGACATCCTTTTCTAATCTCAGCCAAAACTCCAACTGTCGAACTTTTGCTGTCACCACCAACTTTCCAACTTCCATCTCATGCTGGTTTGATGAACATTGAGACCAAATCTTTGCATCTTTTCTTTGGTCTCTAAGTTCATCAAACTGGCACCAGATAATAGTTGGAGAGTTGATGATGATGGCAGAAGTTTGACAGTTGTAATTTTGGCTGAGGATAGAATGGATATGCCTTCAGAAAACAGTCCTGTGAAAATCACAGAGATTTATGAGATGAGATGTAAAAAGTAATTCCTGACTCATCTCTATAATAATATTGTGAAAAGAAAAATTAATGTCTGAACCAGGAATTGAACCGTGGACCTCTAGTTCTGCAGACTAGTGTGCAGCCCAATACACCATTCTAGACTTGACACAAACATTAACAATTCTTTCCACATATACAAGTCTTTAATTCTCATTTTGTCCACTGCCAGGTAGGTGTCACTACCATCGCCAACGGCCGGCTATGTTTATAAGTATCTATATTTGAGAATTTTACACTACCTCTTTTATAAGCAGTAAACAGTTTGATTCCTTGTTCAGACATTAATTTTTCTTTTCACAATATCATTATAATATTATAATATGATCCGTTATTGGGACTGTGTTAAAATAACAGTATTGGAAAATGTTAAATATCATCTATATAAATTGTAAATTACTTCATAGTGTTACTTCCTATTGTAATTTTTATTGAGATCTTCTATATTTTGCTATTAACTCTGAAATAATATCATCCACATATATTTGCACCAAATCTTGAAAATCAAATGGTCATCATCATCATCATCACTCCAGGGATTAGGCAATTGCCCGTTCCGACTTCATAATGCATCAGCCCAACGTCTTCTAGGTCTTCCAACATCACGCCTTCCTCTTGCTTGATAATTTCTTGCTAACATTGGATATTTCTCCTTACTCATTCCATCCATGTGATCAATCCATTTCTGTCTGTAATTCGTGACTTTATCCAATAAAGGCTGTACTTTCAATTCTTCTCTTATATCCTCATTTCTTATTCTATCAAGTTTTGTACATCCTTTTACTTCTCTTAGGAACCTCATCTCCGCCGTCTGTATTCTATCCTTCTGTCTTTTCACTGGAGCCCAAGTTTCACATCCATACAATATTGTGGGAACCACCATAACATTATACATTTTATCTTGGTTTCTTTTCTAATTTTATTTTTGAATGTTCTCTGTATTGTTCACACACCGTCTGAAATTTATTTTGGAGTCAATATCTCTTTCCACATTGTAGCCAACATCACAGCCCAAATATTTGAAACTAGACACCTGTTCTATACTTTGATTTTCTAAAATAATTTTGGATCTCACTGGATCTCTTCCTCTAAAAGCCATGGTCTTCGTTTTCTTACAGAATCTTTAGATCGTATAATTTACATATTTCATTTAATGCATGCATTGATTTCGTAAGTCGTCTTCATTTTTCTGTATTAATGATTACATCGTCAGCAAATAGAAGATTATTTATGCACACTTTATTATCCATTCTTATTCTCTGGATTTACTAAAAACTTTCCATTTATTTAAAATATTGTCTATAATATATTAAACAAAGTGGGTGTTTAAACTACATCCTTGTCGTAATCCAGTATTTTTTTGATTGCATCTTTTCTTTTGAAATCTTTCGGGTGTTTTTATTTAACATATCCATTTTGGAGATTATGTAGTGTCTCTTTGAATCCGGTATCTATAATTAATTTGTGTCTTCATATAATTTCTTTATTGTTCAACAAGGGCACAGGGGTTATCCTTTCATCTCGTCATTTTTCCCATATTTTTTGTCTGTTTACTCGCTCGAAGGCCTTATCAAATCTATAAATCATGTGTTTTCTAAGTTAAGTTCTCTTCTCTTTTCTATGGTTGTTTCAGGTAAAGACATTGTCGAGTACATGACTTCCTTTCTGATCCCTTTGATTTCACTTATGATTACTTCTGTTATGTTCTCAATCTATTACTTATTATTTTCTATATATCTTGTAGCCAGTATTCTAAGATAATCCTCTGAATCTCGCAATTTCTTCCGTCTTCCTCTTTTGAATATATCTTCACCTTGCTGTTTTCCAGTAGTGGAATCCCAATAGGCTGCCCACATAATTAATTAGCGAAGTATCGTAGTTTAACAATATTCCAATAATTTGACCAAACTCCATATTTATATTATCTAATTCTGTTGCTTTCCTATCTTAGTGGTTTTCACAGCCATTCTCATTCATTTATGGCTATTACATTCAATATTGTCATTTTTATTTTTTCTAATTGTTCTCTTTTCCTTCAATTTCTCCTTTTTCAAAGTTTTTCATAATGTTAGATTCCAGTTTTTATGGGATTTATATCAATCTGCAGAATCTTTCTCAGTCGGATTTAGATGTTTCACCATTTATAACTATTCTTGTCTTCCATACATATCATGTTCTATTGAGCTTATAAATTATCCATGACTCCTGATGGGCTTTTCTTATACTGCTTTAGCAATTTTCCTTTCCATTTATAGTATTCATAAGATTCTTCTGTTTTCATCGTACGTATGTATGATATGCTTTTTTTTTCATTCACTGCATTTTGTATATTGGATTCCAAGTTCTCAACACCTTCCTATTTCTATTCTATTTTTTTCCTAATATCTCTTTGCTGTTTGTGTATTACATTGATATTTTTCCATTCATTATTTTATTTTCTGACGCGCTATCTCTGATATATATTTATTCATTCTGCTTTCATAAGTTGTTCTAATACTTTGACTTGTAATAAATATACTTTTATATACTTCTTCTGGTTTCCTTTGTTCTTTATGTTATTTCCGCCATTTAGCTATTATGTTTATTTTACTTCACGAGATAGTGATCAGAGTATATATCGATGCCTCTATGTACTCTCACATTCTTTACCAAGGCTCCTAGCTTGTGTTTACGATTAATAGTCAATTATTGATCTTTAGTTATATCCACTTCTTGTATATTTATGTATGTCCTTTTTTCGGAAATAGGTATTAATTATTTTTAATTGATTATAGGCTGAGAACTGTCTGAAATCCTGTCCATTATCATTTATTGTTATTTCTCCATTATTTCCTATTACATTAGGTATAGGGACATTGCCTACTCTGGAATTTAAGACTCCACTTATTATTAAATGATGATCTTTTGTATATTTATCAACTAATGTTTGTAATATTGTTTATTTTTTATTATTTCACTCACCTCATACTTCATAATTCATAGCAGACCCTGGGTTTCTTCACGTAATTTGTGACATTGTCAATGCTGCATCACGTTAGTTGTGAACGTGACGCAGCATTGACAATGTCACAAATTACGTGAAGAAACCCAGGGTCTGGTATGAATTATGAAGTATGAGGTGAGTGAAATAATAAAAAATAAACAATATTAAAGAACCTCATAGTGTTATTTCCTATCTACATAACTTAATAATGTTTGTAATGTTTTATAAATTTTTTTTGTTTCATCTTTCTTACCTTCCTCTGGGGCATACACAGCAATTATCATCATATATCCTCTTTCAATTTTAAATCTGGCTATCAGGATTCTTTCATTTATAAACTCATAGCTATTCAATTTGTTCTTCCATTTTTCATCTATTAAAATTGCTACTCCACACTGCGCTCTTGTTGTCTGTTCTACTCCGCTATACAACATAGTATAGTGTTTTAAGTCCTTTGTTCCTTTTTTGTTTCTTATTGTTGCTATATTTATTTCTTTTTTCTTTAATTCTCTTTCTAATTCTTCTTCTTTTGTATTTATTCCCCTTACGTTCCAATTTCCTAATTTCAAAATGTCCTTTATTCCAAATCGTATCCTTTTATCTTGCTTGGGTCGGTTCCTTTTATGACAATCCGGCTGATTTCCATGAAGCTTCTCAGTAAGATAAATGTCTCCTGGACGCGTTACGAGCGCTTCGCAGGACAAGGATGGTGGAAGGGCTGCTTCCTCTGAGCCTCCAAACATGTTCCTCTGGGTATCCACCCCCCAAGAGAGGGCTGCTTCTTCCGCTCTTCAAGCCCTACAAGTTTAGCTGTGCTATTCCTTGTCGCCCTGTTGACCGTTGAAGACTTGATGAAGATGTGGCTGCCCAAGATGGATACAGACGCCATTCCTTCGTTGTGAGCTATACTTAGTTCCCCTCGCCTCTTACCCACCAGCAAGATTAACCTAAGTCAATCTTCCCCAGTAGGGTCGTCTGGTTCATCGGGTACTAAGCCCCCCCACCACGTCAAAGTGATAGCTCCTGGGGGGCATTCATTATCTGATATTTAAAATTATTCATGAACAGATTAGCTAAAAATGTGGACAATGAGTTCCCCATTGCAAGCCTTGACTTTTGTCTGTAAAAATTGGAATTGTATGTAAATATATTTGATCCATTATATTTGAAGAGAAAAATTTTCGCCTAGACCGGGACTCGAACCCGGGACCCTTGGCTTTCCGGGCCAAGGGTCCCGGGTTCGAGTCCCGGTCTAGGCGAAAATTTTTCTCTTCAAATATAATTTATCTTTCATTGAGAAATGTTAAATGAATAATAAAAACATCATATTTGATCCATCCATTATTTTTTTTTCTCCTCTGCTTTCTCGGTCTATCTATAGTCAATTATCCAAAATGTCTATCGTTTTTTCTTCTGGAATGCTGGGAAACAATGAAGTAATATCAAATGAAACTATTCTTTCTAAACAATCTATTTGTGTTAATATTTAATTTTAGGAAGTGATATTTTGAGATTATTTTAATTATATTATTTTTAGTCTGATCATCCTATCTCAATATTAATGTTGATTTGTTCTTGAACATGTTTCAAAACAATTCTGTTTTATCATCAGCTTGTCCAGACTGGTTTGATTTATGTTGCATTATGTTGCACAACCTGGATGTCGATGTCAGCTCTATCCTGTGGTTGGCCAAAGAAGTACTCTTGAAAAAGAAGAACCACCTATGAAAAAATATAGGAAATTCACATATCACCCTTGGGTACACAATAAATTCCAAAAGATATTTGAGAAGTTTAATATTAAATTATCACCGAAAAATAACTACAGTCTAAATAAACTAATAAAAACGAACAAAAATTAAAAAAAAACTGATAAAAATAAAAAGTCAGGAGTATATCAAATTGAATGCATGGGTTGTGAAAAGATATATATAGGAAAAACAAAAAGAAACCTAAAAATTAGAACCAATGAACACATAAGAAATATTAAAAATGGGGAAATAGAAAAATCTGCAGTTGCTGCTCATGTTTGGTCTGAAAAATATAATATAAATTCAGACACTAAATTATTAAAACAGTTACAAAATACAAAAGAGCTGACTATTAGAGAACAAAATTATATTCAGAAGAACAAAAACAGAGTTATGAATTTTGAAATACCGACGGAGCGTGACCTTGTTTGGAGGTTCTTTGGCCAACCACAGGATAGAGCTGACATCGACATCCATAATGCAACATAAATCAAACCAGTCTGGACAAGCTTATGATAAAACAGAATTGTTTTGAAACATGTTCAAGAACAAATCAACATTAATATTGAGGTAAGATGATCAGACTAAAAATAATATGATCTATTTGTATATTTTATAATTTTTATATTATTTACTTACCTCACCACAGCCAAAGATTTATGTATTTTATTCTGAATGGAACCAAGCAGATCTCCACCAAGCTTGTTGAGAAGTCTTGTAAGCAACACATACAGCCAATCATTCAGGTCAGCTTTGTGTGTTAAAATCAATTCATTAAGTGTGTCCAAGAACATACTAAATACCTGCAAATGTAACATTTCAAAAACATTATAAAACATTAAAAAATATTCTAAAAATGGATGATATTATTTTATAATATAAACTGAACATAAATAGACTGACCTTCGTTTGTGAATCCATAAACATCTTTGTAAATATCTCTGTAACTCGTTTCAGTTCTGATCCAGTCAGGGCATTTCCATTCTGAAAATAAGCTTGCAGACCAACTAAGCCTTCCTTGCGATCTGCCCAATGTTGTTTGGCACAGTTACTAATGATCTCCGTTATATCCTAAACACATAGTACCAATCATAAATAAATGTATATTATTAACATGGCAAGATCTACATTGAGACACACTAACAGTAAAGCTACCAATACAAACATAAATTCTCTAAGCTACCAAAATAAATCACAATACCAAAACATCTACCAAAATAACAAAAACATACACAAAATTAGCAAAAGTTATATAAAGATGTCTGCAACTATGGAGCCTTTCCCTTTCCACAAACATTTCCCCGCTATAATGTAACTAAACTCCAATTACATCCAATATTAAGAACTACATTAAATTCTCAGGTTTTTAATTATATATATATTTTTTTTACTTTTAATGAAAAAGAATAATTTGTTTGTAACTTATATAAATGTAATTTAATCTTACAGCAATTTAAGACTAAAAAAAACATGGCAGCCGGTGACAATTGGCAGGTAGTGAAATAATAACAATAATAATCATAATAATAATAAATATCCTCAACTCGTGTCCAACTGAGAGTCAGGACGAGGAATGAGATGAGATGAAGTCCCTATATTTATAGAGGTCTGTGAACGACAAGGGTGCTGGCAGACCACTTCTAATGAGTCGTCACAGGGGCAGATGAATTAAATGAATCGAAATGGATGAGTATGTAATAAATTATATTTAAATTGATATTGGGAAGTAAATATTATGAGGTTATATCATTAATAGTGAGTGGAGAACATATTTTTATCGACTCACCTCATATGTTTTGCCTTTATCTTTAAATTATTTATTATTTTTTATGGGTTTTAAGCTTTTTTTATTTCCCTTATTATTTAGACTCACTATTAATGTAATAAATTATTTATATAAATAATAAATTATTTATATATTTTTTGAAAATTCTACTGTTGAGTTAGAATTATTTTTTTTACCAATACCACCAGGTTGTCTTTAAACCTAAACAAACAAACTCCATGGCACAAGAGTCCTAGAAGGCCCTTGGTCTACCAGCCAGCCTCATATCCACATGTGTTAAATGCAGAGATAGACGATCATTCAGCCAATAAAGGGGTGATATGTGGTCAGCACATTGGGTCCCCCAGCCATTATAGCTGCTTTTCTAAACCTGGAGCCACTACTTAATGTAGCTACCCTAATGCCTCATGATGCTGGGTGGACACTGGTCCCATATTGACCGAAATTCCATGAGAAAATTTCTTCCCCCAATGGAGACTCCAACCAAGGCTATCTTATGGCTCTGCGCCTAGGCACTTTGCTTTGAATCTAAACTTAACCTAAATCCAGACCATCAATGACCACAAGAATAATTCCCTTTTAAGAAAAAATTCCTATGGTCTGACTGGGAATCAAACCAAGGACCGCACGAACTGTAATCAGAAGCTCTGACCACTAGCCCATGTGGCTGGTAATTGTACTTGTAACAGTATATTAACGACTGACTAGTGGTTCCCCTGTTAATGATTTTGCAACATTCCTTAGTGCACTGCATGTTTACATCACTGCTGAGACAGTTTTGTCACAAGTCTTGTGTAGTTCACCATCTTCCACCACCACAGGCAAAGCTGTGTGCACATGCCTTATACGAAACTTAGTTGCACAAAGCTTGAGACTCTGATTGTTTATCAGTGATTGACACATGTGCATATGAAGCCAACAGCTGGCTGGTAGGACAAGAGCCATTTAAGCCTCTCGTTCCATGAAGTTTTTCTTATACTTTGGGATGCACAATACATTAATAATAATAATAATAATAATTATTATTATTATTCCAAAATCACATTGCTACTGTAATGTCTTGAAACATATGAACAATTGGTAAAATACGAAGAAAACTGTAACATTTATATATTAAATTTGGGAAAACAGCTGATGATGGTGATAAGAAATTGCCGATACTGCAGTGCTGTATTTAAAGAAATATAGAAGTATGAGGTATGAAATAATCACGATTAATTTAATTCTTATAAAAAACTGTAACAACCAATACAAAATAAAAAAGTTTTTAAATGGCTTTCCATAACACATTTTAAAATTCTATTATACAAAAAAAAGAACAGATTTTAAGCATAATGATACATGAAATATATAAAAAACTATAAATAGTTTCATTTGTAGTTTTTGGTTATTTATAAATGTTTTATAAAATATATATACAATAAAACCTCATTAATCTGGCCTAATTGGGCTCAGAAGTGTCCATATTAACAAAAACAATAAAAAAAATTACTGTATGAAACTATTGTAATGAAATTTTAATGTTTAAAACCGGATATTTATCCCCATATAATAATAACCAGGGTTTTTATTTAATATTTAAATATAATTATATTTATTTCTAGTAAGAATAGAAATAAGATTGATTTAGTGAATTCAAATTTTTTAAGTATATAAAAAATTCAAACTGGTCAATATAAACTGTTAATACAGTTAGATATATTTCAAACTGATTTAATATATGTAAAAATACTTTAAATATTTGAATTGATATTTTTATAAACAAATAAATGGGATCGGACGAATTGGATAAGAGTCAGCCAGTAGTACTCCTTCCTTTTCAGTTGAACCAATCAGAACTTCCAGATTATAACAGAAATAAAATGGGATTTTTCCCAGAACAACAAGATGGCTACAATACTTGAAAGAAGTCAGACATGTTAAACAACCGCTCATCAGAAATAAGAGAATTATAGTTCATTTCTTAATATTAGTTGACAAATGGTGTCAAAGTTATGGAAAATAATATTATAATATACATTTAATTCATCTGGAGTAAAATAATCCATAAAGTGAAAATAAAGTGTTAGCGAGTGAAAAATTGACCGTTGGAAAGTCATTCATTACATATATGAAGTAATAATCTTCTATAAGTGAAATTTATTAATTTGAGCTGGAATCTTTTAAATTATTGATCATTTACAAGATTCGTCTAAACAGAAGTGAAAGTTTTAATAAAATAACATTTAATTTAACTGTTAACAAAGTGTCATTACTTGTTCATGTAAGAAACTTTCCCTCATTCCCTTGAAGGCAGTCAGTCATCAGTGCCGTGGCAAATACCAGTGATCTAAATTATTACAATCATATATCTACAACGTGGGACATCACCTTTATGTTGTATTACAAATCATTTTGTTTGGTTGGTTTAAAGAAACTTTCCTTTATATTTAATTAATGTTGGGAAGTAAACATTATGAGGTATAATCATTAAAATTCATCGGAGAACATATTGTTTAAACAACTCACCTCATAGGATTCATGCTTCCATGATATCGCGATTTCAAACATAGTCATGTTCATCATCAGCCATAACTCCGACTGACGAAATTCTTCGGCCGTCAACTATTCTATTGTCGCCAGCCATCTATGGTTGAATTTATGAACTTCGAAATCAATGTAATTTCGTTAGGGATATCAAAATTCATTGATCTATTTTTGTTTTTCTGAATGTATATTTTTTCCCAAACTGTCAATTCCAAAGGTTTCTCTACTTGTTTTAAAAGTTTAGCTTCTCTTCCAATTTTATGATGTTCTAATAAACTATGTGCAGCAATTGCAGATTTTTCAATTTCACAATTTTTAATATTTCTGAAATGTTGTTTTGTCCGAATTTCCAAATTCCTTTTTGTTTTTCCTATATAAACTTTATTGCAACCTTCACAATTTATTTGATAAATTCCAGATTTCTTACTGTCTGGAACATTGACTTTTTTATTGGTACTTAGAAGATTACCCAGACTAAATTTATTTATTGGTGCCAAAGAAATGTTGTATTTGTCAAAAATTTTTTGAAATTTCCTATGCATTTCAGGATGGTAAGTAATTTTCTTGTATTTTTTTCTTTTCTTTGCAATTTTGTAGAATAGTATATTCATTAAGTCTTTTTTTGTGTTTGAATTTCTTCAACTTATTTATAATTAATTCTTTATCAAAACCATTTAATCTAGCAGTGTTTAAGATATGTTTAAACTCTTTGTTGAAATTTTCTTCGTTTAATGGTACATTTGTCAATCTGTAAATTAAGCTATTGAATATTGCATGCTTATGAGCAATGTGATTGAAGCCTGATGATTTAATGTAATTATCTGTATGAGTTCCTTTTCTAAATATATCAAATTCAATTTTCAGTGTTTGATCATTCCTAATTATACATAAATCCAAAAAAGGAATTTTGTTTTCTTTTTCTAATTCGACGGTAAACTTTACTGATTCATCCTGAAGGTTCAATAATTTAAGAGCATCTTCAATATCTTTAGAATTTATTATTGCGAAAATATCATCCACATATCTGAACCAAGTCTTAAACATCCATGGGTATGCTTTAGTGATTGGATACTCCAAGTAACTCATGAACAAATCAGCTAAAAATGGTGAGAGCGGATTGCCCATTGACAAACCCGAAACCTGTTGGTAAAATTTTCCATTATAGGTAAAATAAGAATTACTGACACATAGCTTAGTAAGAGTTATATATTCCTCTATAATTCCATTTTTAATATTTAGAGAACTTAACCATTTCCTCAAAAAATTTAGCATTTTTTCAACTGGTATACTTGGAAACAATGAAATTACATCAAATGAAACCAATCTGTCATCATGTCCTAGACTCATATTTTTCAATTTGTCAACCAATTCCAAAGAGTTCTGAATACTTTTTGTTTCAAATTGGGAAGCTCATTAAATGTTTGTACCAGCCATTTAGATAAATAATAGCATGGTGAACCAATGTTGTTGACTATAGGTCTCATCTTATTACCAACATTGGTTCACCATGCTATTATTTATCTAAATGGCTGGTACAAACATTTAATGAGCTTCCCAAATTTGAAACAAAAAGTATTCAGAACTCTTTGGAATTGGTTGACAAATTGAAAAATATGAGTCTAGGACATGATGACAGATTGGTTTCATTTGATGTAATTTCATTGTTTCCAAGTATACCAGTTGAAAAAATGCTAAATTTTTTGAGGAAATGGTTAAGTTCTCTAAATATTAAAAATGAAATAATAAAGGAATATATAACTCTTACTAAGCTATGTGTCAGTAATTCTTATTTTACCTATAATGGAAAATTTTACCAACAGGTTTCGGGTTTGTCAATGGGCAATCCGCTCTCACCATTTTTAGCTGATTTGTTCATGAGTTACTTGGAGTGTCAAATCACTAAAGCATACCCATGGATGTTTAAGACTTGGTTCAGATATGTGGATGATATTTTCGCAATAATAAATTCTAAAGATATTGAGATGCTCTTAAATTATTGAACCTTCAGGATGAATCAGTAAAGTTTACCGTCGAATTAGAAAAAGAAAACAAAATTCCTTTTTTGGATTTATGTATAATTAGGAATGATCAAACACTGAAAATTGAATTTGATATATTTAGAAAAGGAACTCATACAGATAATTACATTAAATCATCAGGCTTCAATCACATTGCTCATAAGCATGCATATTCAATAGCTTAATTTACAGATTGACAAATGTACCATTAAACGAAGAAAATTTCAACAAAGAGTTTAAACATATCTTAAACACTGCTAGATTAAATGGTTTTGATAAAGAATTAATTATAAATAAGTTGAAGAAATTCAAACACAAAAAAAGACTTAATGAATATACTATTCTACAAAATTGCAAGAAAAGAAAAAAATACAAGAAAATTACTTACCATCCTGAAATGCATAGGAAATTTCAAAAAATTTTTGACAAATACAACATTTCTTTGGCACCAATAAATAAATTTAGTCTGGGTAATCTTCTAAGTACCAATAAAAAAGTCAATGTTCCAGACAGTAAGAAATCTGGAATTTATCAAATAAATTGTGAAGGTTGCAATAAAGTTTATATAGGAAAAACAAAAAGGAATTTGGAAATTCGGACAAAACAACATTTCAGAAATATTAAAAATTGTGAAATTGAAAAATCTGCAATTGCTGCACATAGTTTATTAGAACATCATAAAATTGGAAGAGAAGCTAAACTTTTAAAACAAGTAGAGAAACCTTTGGAATTGACAGTTTGGGAAAAAATATACATTCAGAAAAACAAAAATAGATCAATGAATTTTGATATCCCTAACGAAATTACATTGATTTCGAAGTTCATAAATTCAACCATAGATGGCTGGCGACAATAGAATAGTTGACGGCCGAAGAATTTCGTCAGTCGGAGTTATGGCTGATGATGAACATGACTATGTTTGAAATCGCGATATCATGGAAGCATGAATCCTATGAGGTGAGTTGTTTAAACAATATGTTCTCCGATGATTTTTAAACTTTCCTTTGTTATTTGTAACACCAGTTCTGATCCTGCAGATGCCTCATAAGGTTGTAATGAGCCGAAGTAGCCTTACTGTCAAAGTGCTGAGTAATATCATTAACACTTTTGAAATGTTTTTGGTATCTAATGTCAAGCACTTGACAATGAAATCATTCACTCTCTTGCACTCCAATATTTAGCAGGAAGGTTCGTCTCTACTACAAAGCTGGACTATGGATGAAATCGTTTTGTTCCATATCTTCATTTAAATTGTAAAAAAGAACATTTAGGCAAATTTGTAATGCTAAATCTGTGTAGGTGTTTATTTAGACAGTTGTGTCCCATTAGTAGTCTGAATGTTGCCGCTGAGGATTTTCTTTGTAATGTAGTAATGTTATCATCATCATCCTCTTATCATGCTCTCCTTTTGGAAGGTCAATTCTAAATATGCCTCCAACCATCTCTATCTTCCCATGCTTTGCTTCTTTTTAGTTCTTCCCAGTAGTATCCTCTTTCTTGTAGACTTTCCTTCATTTGGTTAATCCATCTTTTTCGTGATTGTTTTCCTTGTATCTTGAGATTTAACATTCTTATTAAATGTCCAAACCATTTTAGTTTACTTTTTTCTATGTCTGTTGTTAATTTTTCTACACTTAATGTCTCCCTGATTTTGTCATTCCTTATTCTATCTCTCCTTGTTTTATGTACCATTCCACGTAAGAATTTCATTTCTGTAGCTTGGATTCTGCTCTAGTCCTTCTTTGTATATGTCCAAGTCTCAGCTGGTTTGAAATAAGTTTTATACATTGCCATTTTACTCTTGATGGGTATGTTCCAGATTAATTGTTTAGTTAAATTATAGACTTTTAAAAGTAATGTTGTAAGTTTGTAAATTTTCCCCATTCCTTTTCAGATGTTTTGGTGATGATTCTTTTGATAAAGTGAAAGGAAACTGAAGTAGAAGTTGGGTTGGGAGACGATTTTACTACCTTTCTTGGCTAGAAAATCAGCTGCTTCATTGCCTGCCACTCCATAATGTATCATTATTCATTGAAGACTTTTGAAATGTTGTTTCATCTCATTTATCCTGGTATCAATATCCTCTTCAGTCTCCAATTTCATTTATACTATCCACACATTAAATCTTCTTTCATTATGTCTTAGACTAGATTGACTTCATCACTGTCCAGTCAATCCTCAATCTTTTCTACTGAACTTCCTGAAAGTCTGCTCATTGCAGTAATATAACATTTTATTCCAAGCACCGACTAATACAGAAGGTACTATGTTATTCACTGCAAATGAAAAATTGTAAATCATTGACTTTAAGTTGTATGATTTTATGTTTTGCAGTGTTTTCTCTCTCTGCTTATCTTCACCATCTTTAAAGTCCTCGACTCCAAACACTTCAGTTAGAAATTTCTTTCTATCAATCTCTTTGCACTGTAGATTAAACACTGGTTTGTCAGATCTATTAAGGAATTAATAAATTGAGTTAGATCTTGTTTTCCAGGAACTCCATGGATTTTGAAGTTCCTAACAAGCAAGGTTTGATCTCGAGTTCATCCAATCCACACCAGGTGGCAGTTGGAATGTTGGTGTTCACAGTGCATTTCAACAATCGGAGTGTAATAATAATTAAATGAATCGTGATTTTTTCTTACCTCATACATCTATGTTTTTTTAAACACAGCACTGCAGTATCGGCGACACTTTGTCGTCATCGTCAGCTGTTTTCACGACTGTCAATTTTTTCTCCTTTTTGCTGGTAATTATCCAGACTGCCATCTGGTGTTCTTTTGAAGGAATTCCTCTTCAAACTGCCATCTGGTGTTATTTTGAATGAATCATTTCCTAAACTGCTATATATATATGTATTATTAATTGAACCTCATAATGTTAAAAATTCCCAAATTTAATATATAAATATAACCAAAGTGTCACTGATACTGCAGTGCTGTGTTTAAAAAAACATAGATGTATGAGGTAAGAAAAAACCACGATTCATTTAATTATTATTAACTGAACCTCATAATGTTAAAAATTCCCAAATTTAATATATAAGTCGGAGTGTAGCTGACGATGCCTTCTGAAATCTGTCCGGTGAAAATCACAAATGTTCTATGAGGTGAGATGTAAAAATATCCAATTTGTTTATATAAATTTATGTTTGTACTTTTCTGGAACTAACGGTTTCTAAATGGCATTCTTCATTGATTTTCCTTTAATTCACCTCAATAAAGCAGAATGTAAAACTGAGCGACACTAGAGAGTTAAATAGTAGAACTGAAGATAGCAGGTAGCCTACAGATTGAAGGGACAGTGAAGAGGGTGAGAGACAGTGTTTGTCATTTTCATTAGTTTCTTCTTTTAAAGAGGATTGTGTACAATGATTCACAGAACTACAGTACTGTGGAGAAATGTCCAAAAATAGATCACAGTACATTAATTGCATTTCTTATACTTAAAAATCTGTTCTCTTTATACTTGTAATTGTTGCAAAACCAAGTCCAATTAAGTAATATCCAATTCAAACTTTTATAGAAAAAGTCACTATGAAGTTTAATTTAAGATTCAAATTAAAATTATTTATACCTCACCTCATATCCACTGATCTAATTAAACTGGTTTCCAAACCTAGGAGGTTCCATCTTCAGTAATATCTCAACTGATGTTATGTCGTTCAGAAGAACTGCTTCTTACTCCATCTGTTGGTGAACCAATGAACCTTCAAATCAAATCAAATCAAATTCCCCGAGAATTTCAAAATTCATAAGTAAAAACAACAAAGAAAAATTTATGAATTTTTAAATTCCTGGGGAATTTGATTTGATTCAGAGGTTCATCGGTCCACCAACAGATGGAGTAAGAAGCACTTTTCCTGAACAACATCGGTCAAGATATTACTGAAGATGAAACCACCTAGGTTTTGAAACTGGTCTAAGTACAAATCTGGATATGAGGTGAGGTATAAAGAATTTTACGTTAAATATTAATATCGAATTTAATATGGTCCAGATTAACAAGTTTTAATATACACGTAATCAGCAAAAAGAGTTAATGTCTATTTAATTTAGGAAATAAATAGGCTATTCTTAAACCACTGAAATTAATGTTTCAGTTTTCTGACAATCTTTGTAAAAATTAAATCAAACTTGTTTACACATAGTCTACATCCCTTTTTGATTTTAAATAATTTATCTTTGTTTGGAGAACTTTAATAAACATTATAAAAAAATACATGTTCTGTTAAATATAATCTCTAATAATTAAGATATTTGGTCTGTGTATTCTTACCTCTTATGGTTGCTTTTGTTGAACATATGTTTCAAAGCTTGTGAGCCCCATCTTCAGCGATTACAGTATTCTTACCTCTTACAGTTGTTTTGTTGAACATGTGTTTCAAGGCTTGTGAGCTCCATCTTCAGCAATTAGAGTATTCTTACCTCTTATGGTTGTTTTTGTTGAATGTATGTTCAATAAAAACAACCATAAGAGGTAAGAATACACAGACCAAATATGTTAATTATTAAATAAACCTCTTAATGTTACTTCCTATTGTATTTTTAAAATAATCTCTGATATTACAAAATTTATACTAGAAATTATGAAATTAAAACACATTTTAATTAAAATTAATACATGAAGCTCGGTTTAACAGATTCTCAATAGCAAAATACATTAAATATTTAAAAAGAATCATAAATAAATAAATAAATAAATATGAAATTCATTCATTTATAAATGTAACAATCTCTTTGAGAATTTATTCTCCATAAACATATATTCTTACCTTATTGATTGGATCTAGCATGTCCCTGTAGAGTCGCTGCTGGGAGCCACTCCAAGAGTACGACTGTGTGTACGAGCGGGGAAGATGTTAGTAAGGGTCAGGCGGGCAGACGGGCAGGCAACACATAAACAGGGATCAAACAAACAAGACAGAAGTCAAATAACCAACCACAAAAAGGAAGCACAGACAAGGCAACATGGATAGCAAGGAAGTGACTTTCTGCTGTAGTTTTAAATCCACAAATTATATGTCAAATCTATTTTCTATGTGTTCAGTGCCTCTCCTACTCCAGTAATTTGAGATAAAATGTAAGATCCTAACTAAACGCTTATATTCATTAACAAATATTTTAAGTACACACCAATTAAAAAATTGTTGGCATCGTTAATTGGAAACTTCCATGTTATATGTTTAAATACAGGGTGGACCGCTCGAATGGACCTAATTTCAATTGCTTGTTACTGGCAAACGGTTGAAGATAGAAACTTAAAACAACGTTCATAGTACAGAAAAACTCACCAAGTTTCGAATCCTGTCGGTAGATGGCACAAAGATACGTTTCTCGTTCTTAGATTTAATTGTTTGTGAAAATGGCGACTCCGCAGATGAAAGCGCAAGCTGTTTTGTGGTATGCGGAGTTTAAATCAATCATTAGAGTTCAAAGGGAGTTCCGGCGTGTGTTTAACCGTGATGCTCCAACTGCTAGAAGCATAAAGAAGTGGCGTGATACATTATTAGCTACAGGATCTGTGTTGAAGAAGCATGGTGGTGGTCGCAGAGCATCCGATGAAATGGTAGCAAATGTTCAAGCCGCATTTGAGCGAAGCCCCCGGAAGTCATTAAGAAGAGCTTCGCGGGAACTTCAAATACCAAAATCGACATTACAACGGATTGTCCACAAACGCCTCAAACTGCACGCATATAAAGTGCAGTTAGTGCAACGTCTGGAGCCGAATGACATGCCGAAACGAGTGGAATTCGCCAATACGATGCTGGACCGTCTCGGCGCTGATCCTGACTTCATGACCAAGATTTTCTTCTCGGACGAAGCCACTTTCCATTTGTCAGGCAAGGTAAACCGGCATAATGTGCGGATCTGGGGATCGGAGAATCCTCACGCTATTCAAGAGCATGTTCGTGATAGTCCGAAGATGAATGTTTGGTGCAGTTTGTCACATAATAAGGTCATTGGACCGTTTTTCTTCGCCGAGAAAACTGTTCGTGGTACCACATATCTTGACATGCTGGAGCAGTTCTTCTTTCCACAAATTGAACAACTGCAGCCTAACATCGTTTTCCAGCAAGATGGTGCTCCTCCCCACTGGTCCAATGAAGTTCGTACGACTTTGGACAACATTTTCCCTGGCCGTTGGATTGGTAGGGGAGGACCAATCGCGTGGCCCCCGAGATCTCCCGATTTAACACCACTGGATTTCTTTCTCTGGGGCTATGTCAAAGATAAAGTTTACACCACCCCAGTCAAAGACCTTCGTGATCTTCGTGAGCGCATCATAGAGGCTATTGAGAACATTCCAGAAGACATACTCCAACGTACTTGGCAAGAAATTGTTCATCGCTTTGATATCGTCACAGTGACTGCTGGGGCTCATATAGAGATGTGGTGATCTGGATATCAAAACTTGGTGAGTTTTTCTGTAATATGAACATTGTTTTAAGTTTCTATCTTCAACCGTTTGCCAGTAACAAGCAATTGAAATTAGGTCCATTCGAGCGGTCCACCCTGTATTACAATTCATTCAAATAATTCTCATAATGGTATTAAAATACAAAGTTCCTGTGGGTATCTTTAGAACTCATTAATTTATCATGTTTAGTAACTTTCCATTTTGTATGAAGCTCTGGGTCAGGGAAAACTCGCTACAGCAATGATTTATGTTCTTTTGCTAATTCACCTCTTATATTTTTAATCAAACTATACCTCCGTTCATAGCATTTAGCAAGTACAAAAATCAAAGCCAGTAACAGGCTAGAAAGATAAAGGTCATTCCATATGAACTCAGCAAAACAATTGTGAAAATTCAATTCACATTTTTAAAAGTTTACAATTTTTCTATATTGAATGTACCAAATATCTGAACTGAATTTCAGGTCTTAGCTTAAGATAGTAATAATTAAAACAATAATAGAGCTGTCAATTTATCATACTTTTTAAAGAAGTATCTTTTTTTAAATAAATTCCTCAAAATTATAGCTTTTCCTTGAACTTGAAAAGATATTCAAATTATAGATAATTTTATAATCTATCACTTGAAAATTAGTGCACTGATATTTATGTTTTCTAAAGGTTTTAAATTAAATTAATACACAATTGATTAAGTTATGTAGATAGGAAATAACACTATGAGGTTTTTTAATATTGTTTATTTTTTATTATTTCACTCACCTCATACTTCATAACTCCTCGCAAACCCAAGGTTTCGTCACATCATTTGTGACATTCTCAATGCTGTGTCACGTTCACAACTGATGTCCAACGGCCTTCTATCCTGCAGATTGACCTCCGCGCCATCTGATGGCTGACCGACGAATTTCCAAATCAGCCCTCTCTCCTTATAACTGGGTATTTCAAAATTCATAGTTGTATTTTCATTCTTGCATATGTAAATTTTTTCCCAAATTGTGAGTTCCTTCGGTTTTTCCAATTGTTTAAGTAATTTTGTTTTGGTTTCTATTCTATTACTTAAACAATTGGAAAAACCGAAGGAACTCACAATTTGGGAAAAAATTTACATATGTAAGAATGAAAATACAACTACGAATTTTGAAATACCCGGTTATAAGGAGAGAGGACTGATTTGGAAATTTGTCGGTCAGCCATCAGATGGCGCGGAGGTCAGTCTGCAGGATAGAAGGCCATTGGACGTCAGTTGTGAACGTGACACAGCATTGAAAATGTCACAAATGATGTGACGAAACCTTGGGTTTGCGAGGAGTTATGAAGTATGAGGTGAGTGAAATAATAAAAAATACACAATTGATTCTCTTAATCACAATTTTTATAGAAATAAGAAATGACACATTATTCAGTGATCCATCTTGGTGGTCTAGGGATTATGTTCCTTGCCTCTGATTTTGATGATCGCAGGTTCAAACCCAGCTATGGTCGATAGAATTTTTAGGATGGAAAAATCCAAGAGACAAGTCCTATGGAAATATTTTAAGCTGTAGTTCCTGAGGTTGAAGATTTTTGGGTCCATAAAAAAACTTCAAGTCTGTAATAGAGCCTCCGATACATATTTAATTGGCCTTCCCCATGCAAGTAATACCTTAATTTCTTACAAGATATCTATTTGAGGTGATGAGTTAACCACTTGTCATTCACTACTACATATTTGTAGGGAAATAAGCATAAATAAAATTAGTCTAGGTTAGTAACTCCTGCAACGGAGCACCCTTGCCTTACACAGGGATGTATGGATATAAATAGACATTCTGTGATGTCCACCTAATTGTCCCTAATTATTTTTATTGGTGGATGAAAATAGATAGATAGATAGATAGATAGATCATCGGTTGATTAATGTCTTTGACATTGTCCGATTTCTAATTGCTAATTTTGTCGGTCCATCCAATCTCCGGTTGTATATGCTTCTCCTTCATGTATAAACATATTCCCTGACTCCAGGAGGTTTTAGGTCTTCCTCTGCCTCATATTCCCTCAGGTTTCCATTCCAAAACAGATTTTGGTAGTCGATCCTCATCCATTCCCTGGACATGTCCATACCATCTTAATTACTGAGTTTTAATTTAATCTAAAATAGTGTCTTCAATCTTCATTTTCTCCCTTATAACTGAGTTCCTAATGTTTTCTCTTCTTGAAATTCTTGCTGCCCTTCTTATAAAATCCATTTCCGTTGCCAAAAGATACTTATTTGTTTTTGTTGTGAATGGCCAAAGTTCTGCTCCATAAGTAATGATGCTTTTAACAATATTGTATGATACATATTCATTTTATTTTTATTACTTATATTTATTATTATCAGCCGCGGTGGACTAGTGGTTATGCCCCTTGCCTCTGGTCCCGAGAGTCGCGGGTTCAAACCCGGCCGGGATCAATGGATTTTTTAGGATGGAAAAATCCAAGGAGCAAGTTCTCTGGGAGGGACTTTAAGCCGTGGGTCCCGAGTCTGAAGATTTTCAGGCTTGTAAAAAATCCTTAAGCCTGAATGAAAAGGCCTCTAAGCAAAATTTACCGAATTTCCCCGTCCTAGTACTACCTTGGTTTCCTAGATGCCAGTATGAGGCGGAATGCTGACCACGGACCACTCAAAATGACATCTATACGAAAACAAGTGTAACTAAATTGTATGGTTCAAATTCTTCCCTATAAGGGGAGAGTGCCTAAATCTCCGTAAAGGGAAACCATGGGCTTACAATACAATACAATATTTATTATGAAAAATGGGGATTAAAATTGAACGTGAAAAAAAATTATCAATTGGTGAACCAGAACAAAATTTAATTTTGGAGACTGGAGAAACAATAAAATCTTGTAGTGAGATCACATATTTAGGAATTAAAATAAATAAAAATGGGAGTTATGAAGAGGAAATAAGAAATAGAAATAATAAAGGAAAATTTGCAATTGCTTGTCTCAATGGAATATTGTGGGATAAAAATATAAGGATGAAAATAAATATCCCAAAATAATAATTTTCTCAAGATTCCTATGTGTAGACTGTCTACAATACTTTATGTGAATTAGTTGAGCTTGGTCACTTGCAGGAATGAGGTGCAGAAAGTGCTATCACTATCCCTCATCTACTTCCAAAGATTTATTTTTAACTGTCATCATTGATCTCTTCAATAGGCAACTCATTTTTTTTATTTTGCTTTTGACTAATGTGTATAGTTTTTTAAATTTATATACTTTTAACAGCCCACAATAGGAAGTGATCAATGTTACAGCTTTTTATTATGGAAATGTTTGAAAAAAGGTCTAACGTTCATAAAATGTTTGCAGAGACTGTGGTGCCAAGTTATTTGCTTGTATGTACATATATGCATAATACTGACACACAAATATGCGCTTATGGCCATACACAATATAAAAACTGAATTTTTATAACAAAATACAGAATTACTATTATGTGTTAGAAAACAAATGACAATATATTGTATAACTTTCAATAATAATCATCTCCATCCTATACTAGAAGAACTATCACAGCATTAGAAGAGGATTTGAATTTTTATATTCACATGAATACAAGATGACCTCAAATTTAAGACAATCCTCTAATTTTGAAGAGGCTTTTTAGTAATTTTCATTTACTTACCAGTATTATTCCAGGCCATCACTATCTTCTTCTTTTACATCAACATCACCATTGGGGACTATTTTTGAATCTTAAAGGTTCCTGACATTTGTCTTATAGATGAGGAAAAGCCCCACTCGAAATTGCAAAATCATGCCACCAGATATAATAACAAAGTCACAGTTTAGTTTTGAGACCTCTTATTTAACTTTTCTGAGAAATGATTCAACATCAAAATGGTCCTCATATTAAAAAATGTGCTAGATCTTCAATTCCAAACAACTTTCAGCTAATCCAGCATCAGTCTTAGTCTCCATCCTTGCATTTTTGGCATCTGAAGACTAGACCTTTAAGCAACTCCTCCTTTCACATGGTTTTTCTTCTTAAAATAATATATGGTGGTAGATTAATACCATAACTAAGGGACCCATTCATTCATTTTCATTTATATGCATCAGCCCACATTTGGTTTGAGTGTGAGTCACCCATGTTGTCTGTTTCTGCAAACTCATGCTTTCACTCCAATTTTTTCATCCTTATAACCTGTCATATGAACTGGTAAACTTCAATTAATATTTCAATAGGAGATAACATTATGAGGTTCATTTTATAAATTTGAGTCAGTTACATCTTATCTCATAATTTGGTAGAATTCTTGAGAACATGTTTCATTATGTTGAACTTTTATAGGAAAAAATTTAATTAAAATGTTTTATACCTCACCTTCTAATTATACTGGTTTCAAAGCTTAGGCAGCTTCATCTTCAGTAATTTCTTGTCGATTGATGTTATGTCAATCAGGAGAACTGCTTCTTCCTACCTCTGTTGGTGGACCGTTGAACCTCCAGATCAAATCAGAATCCCCGGGAATTTCTTCTTCTTCTTAAACTTAATTTGTAGGATTTTCATCCTGTTTATTTCCAAAATCACTCCTTGGAGGAAGACGTATTGGATGTGCATTCACTGTCTATCCATCTCTTGGCTGGTCTTCCTCTTGTTCTTCTCCCATCCATTGGTCTATCTTCTTTAGCTCTTTTTGCAAGTCGGTTTTCTTCCATTCTTTCTATATGACCATTCCAATATTTTCGTCTACCTATAATAATTTGGTTATGTCTTGAATATGACATTTGTCCCTAATTTCTGTGTTGTGTATTTTATCAAATAATGTTTTCCCCTGAATAGTTCTTAAGATTTTCATTTCACATGTGCTTGTTATTTGTTTATTTTTTGTTGTATTAGCCATAGTTTCTGCTCCATATACGATAACTGGTCAAACTATTGTTTTGTATATGCGGGTTTTGCTTTCTATTGACATATGTTTGTTGCGCAAAATTAAATCTTTCATGTATCCTGATATTTGTGCTGCTTTATCAGCTTGTTTCTTTACTTCTTTTATTAAATTTTTGGTGTTTGTTATTAATACACCTAAATAATTAAATTCTGACACTTGTTCTATAATTCTTTTTTTCCACTTCTAATTTGCATCTTACTGGTTCTTTTGATATTCTTAAGCCTTTTGTCTTATTCGTTTTAATTTCCATATTGTATTTTCTGGCAATTATATTAAATTGATGTAAAAATCTTTGTAAATTATCTTCACATTCTGAAAGGAGAACGACATCATCTGCATAACATATTAAGTGAAATCTAGTGTTTCCCATTTTATAACCCAAACATGGTGGTATGTTTCCAATAATTTTATCCATTATAATATTAAATAAGAATGGACTTAAAAGAGTTTTCAAAGTTCATAAATTGTTCTTTATTGTTTTCTTGAATGTGAATTTTTTCCCAAACTATGAGTTCTTTTTGTTTTCTATTTGTTTAATTAGACTAGCTTTTGAATCAATTAGGTGTTTTTCAGACCAAGCATGAGCAGCTACTGCTGACTTTTCCACTTCACCATTTTTGACATTTCTAAGATATTCTAAAGATTTTTTCAAATTAAATATATGTAGGAAATAACACAATGAGGTTTATATGTTTTTAAATCTTATCTTTCATTATGCCTGCATACTATCATCACGGTACATTTCACTTCTTCTCTCGTATGTACTAAATAACTTTCTGTTTCAACTCATGATATCTCCTCTTCATTGGTCCAATAAATGATATTTGGGATGAATTAGCAATCTTCACAATTAAGGTAGAATTTTTATCACTCACCTCATATTGTTGTTCTTATTTGACTATAAACTAGTTTCGGAACATAGTTTATAGTCAAATAAGAAGAACAATATGAGATGAGTGATAAATTTCTACCTTAATGAATATACCTCATAGTGAGAATTCCTAAAATAAGTAATGTTCACAATTAAATTTGAAGAGAAAAAATTTTCGCCTAGACCGGGACTCGAACCCGGGACCCTTGGCTTTCCGGGCCAAGTGCTCTACCAACTGAGCTACCGAGGCGAGTTACGATCTAGACGCAAATTTTTCTCTTATATACGTTGTAATTCCCTATCGCCAAATGCTTTTGAAACCATTGCTTCTATCTTTGCAAATGGCGGCTTCTTAGATAAGAAGACATTTATTGGGAATTTAACATTACTTTATAAAGCTAGTAAGGCTTCTAATGTTCACAATGTTTACTTAATTTGTTGTCATTTTCATATATTAACTTCAGAGACACCAAATTTCCTCTCTGCCACATAGTTGTTCGTAGCTTCTTCATCAACTTGAAATTAGTAATATAACTTCTCCGTCAATCAGTAAGAATCATATCATCACATTTTTCAGGTAATCTGTTACATTTTTAACACGTGTAAGAACATTTTCAAATCAACTGTACAGCTGCTGTTACAAAATGCGAATGTCATTATCAAGATTCTTTTTACCACAGCAACTTTTCCAGCTTCCTCAATTGGACATATTTCCTGGTCGCCATTTTTAATATCAGATTTTGGAGGGAAAAAAAGGGGGTGTCTTATATTGAATAAGTAAGGTATAAAAATACAAAATAAATAAATCTGAATTAATTTTAAAATAATTCGAAAGTAATATTATGAGGTTTAATTTAATAATTGAGTTTGTATTTTTTAAACATTCTTACCTCATATAATAGTTTAGTTGGACATATGTTTCAAGGCTGAAGATGGGGCAAGAGCATTGAAACATATGTCCGACTAAACTATCTTATGAGGTAAGAATGTTTAAAAAAATACAAACTCAATTATTAAATATGAATTAAACTTTTACTTTAATTTACAACACACTAATCATTCATGATTTGAATACTAAATGATTCAGTGTGCCTAGTTCTGGTACAATTTGTGTTTCTTTCTACCTCAGTAACAATTTGGATTTCCAGAAATACAAACTAAACTTTATTATTGGTAACATTCTTTCCCAAAAAAAATCATAGTTGTCAACAGATATGTATTATTAAATACCGGGCTTCCAATATAAACCCGGACCGGCCTCACGGGGTTTCACCCGTCAGGCACCGCTCTCTCCTCATCCGCATTTCACTCTGCCAGCCGCTCGTCCTTGAACTAGTCAGTTTACTATCGTTCGACAAGATGAGACATCAGCTGACATTAGAGCAGCACATTTATGTGTATAAATGTTATTATAAATACGAATCAGCTCGTCGTGTTCGCGAGGAATTTATTCGGAACTTCCCTGGACAATTACCTCCTTCCAGATCGACAATCCATGATCTTGTGACTAAATTTGAGACCACTGGTTCAAGACAAAATAGGAAACACACACGAAGGCGTACGGTTCTCACCGAAGAAAAATTAGACAAAATTGGCGAAAATTTGGAACGTTCACCGCAAAAATCATTACCGAAATTAGCAAAACAAGTTGGGATTTTAGTATCTTCGGCACATACAGCAACAAAATTGTTAAAACTCAAACCTTACAAGTGTACACGTGTTCATTGTCTAAACCAAGGTGATCCCATAGCACGTGTGCGTTATTGTGAATGGTTTTTTTCATCAGTGACTGAAGGAACCACATTTCCAGCATTTTCTATAAGGTAAGAAACAGTTCAAGGATGGGTGGCAGGCAGGGTGAATTGCAGGAGGAAGAAACAGCACTGCGTGCCGGGTGAAACTCCGTGAGGCCGGTCCGGTTTTATATTGGAAGCCCGTTATATGTAGATATGTATTATTTTTTAAACTACATTAACCATGCATATTTAATTATTTATTCTAATAAAAAAGAGGGCAATATATTAAGATATTTTCTGAAATGAACTGAAAATGTTCATACTTAAACAAACAAGAAAAAAGTTCTCTGTTAAAAATTAATTTTACAAGAATAATATATATATATTTCAATGAAAAATTTAACACTACTCATAAATTAAGGTAAAATAATATCAACTTCAGGGTTCAATATTAAGAAAAGTAATAAACAAATTTTACAAAAGTAAGTAAGTTTTGTGTAACTAAAATTAGGGCATGGAAACAAAATATGTTAATTTTCTACACCACATTTGAAAGGATGATAAGAGTTAAAAAAAAAGTAAACTACTTTAACTTGAAAATCAATACAAAAACAGCAGTAAGTCATCACTTTCCAGCCACCAATTCATAAGAAACTCCCCAAGCAAATGAGAAAATATAACATATATCATTCTTAAGCAGAAAGAAAGTTCTATTTTACAAAACAAAAGTTCAAAAATAACAATATTAGTTCTGTTACTTTAACATGCTATTTTTTTATAACATCCTCTAGAAAAATCCCTATTTACTAAATATACTATGAAACCTTTGTCTTATGCCAAATATCTTGTATTGGAATGGTGAAATGGTCCTTTCAACCTATAAATTGCAAGACCAGATCTCTATTGATGCTTTATTATTAATTTAACACTTCTCACTGAAGGATAAATTATATTTGAAGAGAAAAATTTTCACCTAGACCGAGACTCAAACCCTCAGTAGCTCAGTTGGTAGAGCACTTGGCCCGGAAAGCCAAGGGTCCCGGGTTCGAGTCCCGGTCTAGGCAAAAAATTTTCTCTTCAAATTTAATTTATCTTTCATTGAGAAATGTTAAATTAATAATAAAAACATCATTAGAGGCCTTACTGGCTTTTAAAGTAATGTTAAATTTCCAATAAATGTCTTCTTAACTAAGAAGCCGCCATTTGCAAAGATAGAAACAATGGTTTCAAAAGCATTTGGCGATAGGGAATTACAACGTATATAAGAGAAAAATTTGCGTCTAGATCGTAACTCGCCTCGGTAGCTCAGTTGGTAGAGCACTTGGCCCGGAAAGCCAAGGGTCCCGGGTTCGAGTCCCGGTCTAGGCGAAAAAAATTTTTCTCTTCAAATTTAAAAAAAAAAAAAAAAATTCAAATTTAACAATTTTTATCTTCAAATAAATATACCAGAACTCTATTTCATGAAGGTATGTGTTACAAAAGTAGTTGTATACAATTATATTATTTTTGGTCTGGACATCTTACCTCAATATTAATGTTGATTTGTTCTTGGACATGTTTCAAAACAATTCTCTGTTTTATCTTCAGCTTTCCCAGACTCTTGTATACAAGTTGTTATACGCTTTCCACTGATTTATTTATTCAAGTTATAACAAATATTTAATGAAAATTGTACAGTTTGTGGATTACATGTATAGAACATACTGAAATTCTACTAATTAGCTTTGGAAGATGAGTTACTTCATTTACAAGTGTTCAAAAATTACGTGTATCATTGTCCTTCTGATAAAGAAGTCATAAGTCTATTTGGTCTATCTTCTTAGTGTATCCAGCTATTTGCTGACAACACAAAGTTCCCTCAGGGGTCCCCATCTAGGGGATATGTGGATGGTGACCACAAGGGCCCAAGCTGAACAAAACATTGTGTTACTTACTTGTGTTTTGCTCCTACTTTTATCTATTCTATATATAGTCTCCCTTGACTAACTCTTGTTTTTTTCGACTCCGATGGTATTAGAGCATTTGAGGCCTAGGTGATCTTTTATTTCTTATATTTTATCTACATCTATCTAAACTTTCTATTCATACTTTGCACAATCCCTCATAGGTACTCATCCAAACAAGATGAGATGGCTAAAGTTTATTAACTTAAGCACATAAAAATTTAAGAGATACCTACATAAGCTGTAAAAAAGTCTAATGCAGCCCCAATATTTTTCGATAACAAAATTAAAGAAGTCATAAGTTAACATAAAAAAAAAATTGCCTGAACCAGAATTTGAACCCAAGACCTCCAGCTTTACGTGCTGGTGCTCCATCATTGAGTTACTTAACCAACTTGCTGAAGAAGCACAACTTTTGCATAAAGCTGGATGTCATGGGTCCTAATCCTGCTTCAGGCAGAAATTTTTCCTCTTTAGTTGTGTTAACTACTGCTTAAAGATGACTTGTCTGGGTACATTAACTTCCATATTGTATTTAAGACAGTAGCCGTTAACATGGGCAATATAGAATGTATTAAATTAAAAGATTCTTACCTCTCCTCACATTATTCTGTTAAGTAGATCGCGATTTCAGGCCTATAGCAGGCCCATCTTCAGTACACTGTTGTTGACCGGTGTTATGTCGCTCGGAAGAACCACTTCTTCTTCCCTCTAGAGGGAAGAAGAAGTGGTTCTTCCGAGCGACATAACACCGGTCAACAACAGTGTACTGAAGATGGGCCTGCTATAGGCCTGAAATCGCGATCTACTTAACAGAATAATGTGAGGAGAGGTAAGAATCTTTTAATTTAATATTGAATTGAACCTCACAGTGATAATTCCTATAAAAGGTTAATATAGAATGTATTTAATTCATACTTGAAATTTTCTTTGTGTCATTACACCATGACTCAAAACCTATGGCTTACTTCCCTTCCAAAGGAACACTTACTTACTTACTTACTCACTGGTACTATCGAACCCGTAGGTTCGTGGCCGCACGGACATAAGCTCTCCTTACATCCCTATCCTGAACTAATGTTTTCCAATCATTCCCTGTATAATCTACTTCCCTCAAATCATAGTTAATGTTATTCTCCCATCTCATTCTTGGTCTACCAACTGGGCGTTTTCCCTCTGGCTTTCCTGCAAGAAGCTTCCATGCAAGTCTTTCATTCCCCATACGTGCAACATGTCCTGCCCACCGTAGTCTATGAGACTTAACTGTTCTCATTATATCTGGCTTCCTATAAAGACCATGTAGTTCATTGTTATGTAGTCTTCTCCATTCATCTGTTTGTTCATCTCTCTTTGGTCCAAAAATTTTCCTAAGTACTTTATTCTCAAATACTTGTAATCTCCTTTCCTCCCTTAAAGTAAGAGTCCATGTTTCGCACCCATATAATATAACTGGTAGAATAATAGTTTTATATATTTTCAGTTTAACGTTTTTTGAAAGGAGTTGGGACAACAAGAGTCTCTGCAATGCATCATAGCATGCATTTCCAGAATTGAGCCTATGTTTAATTTCTTTGTGCATCTCATTCCTATTTGTGATTATTGTTCCTAGGTATTTGAATTCAGCCACTTCCTCAAAATTTCCCTCATTTGTCATTAGCTGTCCACTTCCATTATATAATGTATTTCTACATGTGACCATATATTTAGTTTTATTGATATTTACTTCCAGTCCTAATTTCTTAGTGTTACTTAATAGTGTGTGCGTGTTGTCCTTTAGTATCTCCTCGCTATCGGCCAATAATACTACATCGTCAGCATAAACTAGCAGCTTATTAATACCATTGAGTTGTAAGCCTTCCTTGTTCTCTAAAGATTCTTCCAAAGGAACACATGCTCAGTATTTTTATGTCCTGAAAAAATCCATGATCCTAGCCAGGTTGAACCATAAGCCTCAGGTCTAGTAACCACTAGATGGTCCCTATAATTGTGTAAATTCTTTGTGAAACATTACAAAAGCTGGAAACATGATTGAACTATTATAGAAATCAACTATGATGTTTAATTAAAAATTTAAAATAAAATTATTTTCACCTCACCTCATATCCTGTCATCTAATTAGACCAGTTTAAAAACCAAAGAGTTTTGAAACTGGTATAATCAGCAGACAGTATATGAGGAGAGGTGAAAATAATTTTATTTTAAATTTTACTAAAAACATAACTTGTATATTTGTAAATTTTTACCTTTGTGAAATAATGCCCAAGGGATAAGCTACCATAATTAGGAATTTTGTTATTTTTTTTACACACAAGAATTTTTTAACATGCTACACATCTTAGTGACATGAGACTAGTTCTTAACTTTCCCTCCGAAGGAAGTCAAGTTTTCAAATATTCTTTTATTTTAATATAATAAATTTGGGAATTTTAACATTATGAGGTTTTCTTAATAAGAATCAAATGAATCGTGAATTCTTCTTATCTTATATATCTATGTTTTTTAACACAGAACTGCAGTATCGTGAAATATATCATTCGCATCTTCAGCTGTTTTCACGACTAAAAAAATGGACAGTCGTGAAAACAGCTGAAGATGTGAATTATACATTTTGCGATACTGCAGTTCTGTGTTAAAAAAACATAGACATATGAGATAGGAAGAATTCACGATTAATTTGATTCTTATTTCAAATATTCCTCAACCAAAAAATTACACTGATCTTGGGTGGAATCGAACACAAAACTCAGGTCCCAAGGCAGACATGCTACCATGAGAGCAATAAGGTAACCAAATGAATTCATCTACTTTAAAGAAGACGAATCATTAATAGTGAGTGGAGAACGTATTTTTATCGACTCACCTTATATGATTTCAAATTTCTTTGATACCGACGGTTTCAGACAATATCATGTCCCTCTTCAGTCATGGCTTCCAACCATCGGTATCAAATAAATTTGAAATCATATGAGGTGAGTCGATAAAAATATGTTCTCCACTCACTATTAATGATATAACCTCATAATGTTTACTTCCCAATATTAATTTAAATAAGACGAATCATACTATGAAATTAAATCAGCTTTCCAACAAGATCTTATAGCAACAGAAAAGCTAATGTTTTATATTGCCAATTCATTTCAACACATGCACAAGACATTATTAACTATGTAACACATTACTCAAATCATCAAATACATTCAAATCAATACTCACATCTGATGGTCTTCTGAATGAATCAAATGAGCGCTCAGAGCAAACACTTGATGTTTCACTATCATCAGAATGGTCATCAAATGGACGATATGACTTTCTGCTATTAGCAATACTTCGTCCAAATTCACCACTGTCCATCGTATCAAAAATTCTGAAACATTTTACAAAAAATACAAATGTTAGAAAACTGATATATTAAAACTATAAATCAAGTTTTGAAAATCACTCGAAATAACTATTAACAAATAGTTGAGTCTGTAGTCATCTTAGCTCATCGACAACAGACTCAACTCATTTATTATGAAGAACATCATAATGTTACTTCCTTTTTTTTTTTTAATATAATAAATTTGGAAATTTTTAACATTATGAGGTTTTATTGATAAGAATCAAATGAATCGTGAATTCTTCTTACCTCATACTTCTGTGTTTTTTTAAACACAGCACCACAGTATCGGCGACCATCGTCACCATCATCAGCTGTTTTCACGACTGTCAATTTTTTCTTTTGCCGGTAATTATCCAAACTGCCATCTGGTGTTCTTTTGAAGGAATCATTTTCTAAACTGCCATCTGTTGTATTTTTGAAGAACTTTGTAATCAAGCTTGGTTCGTCCGGAATCTCGAAGTTCATGGTTCTAGTACAGTTTTTTTTTAATGTATATCTTTTCCCAAACTGTTAAATCCAAAGGTTTGGATAGATGTTTCAAAAGTTTTTCTTCTTTTTCAATTCTGTGGTTCTCTAATAAACTATGTGTTGCTATAGCTGATTTTTCAATTTCTCCTTCTTTATATTTCTAAAGTGCTCTTTTTTACGAGTTTCCAAGTTCAAAAAACCATACTAGAACCATGAACTTCGAGATTCCGGACAAACTAAGCTTGATTACAAAGTTCTTCAAAAATACAACAGTAGGCAGTTTAGAAAATGATTCCTTCAAAAGAACACCAGATGGCAGTTTGGATAATTATCGGCAGAAGAAAAAAATTGACAGTCGTGAAAACAGCTGATGATGGTGACGATGGTCGCCGATACTGAGGTGATGTGTTTAAAAAACATAGAAGTATGAGGTAAGAAGAATTCATGATTCATTTGATTCTTATTTTACTTCCTTTTGTAATTTCACAATAGAATAACTATGTTGTCTGTAAAAAATGGAAAGGGGATGACAATTCAAATAAAATCTACATACACTCCAAATTATTCTCATGGTTAATTAAAATCTAAGAATACTCAGATAAATGAAAAACATGAATTATCAATAATAAACAAAAACTCTTATTTAAACAGATGCATCAGTACAGAAAACAAACTTACCGCCTTCAGGAAAAAATAATGTTTTATGTTATTAAAAATGTGTAAAAAGTAATTATAAATCATGTGAATAACTGTACAAATAAAATAACGATGTTATTATTAACTTGTAGGAATTAACACTATGAGATATTATTGAAGTAAAATTTTATCACCTCACTTCACATTCTTCTTCTTAAATTAGTTTCAAAACCTTCTTCGGTTCCATCATAACCAAAGGTTTTTAAACTAGTCCAAGAAGAAAGAAGAATATGAGGCGAGGTGATAAAAATTTTACTTAAATAACTATGTTATTATCAGAGAGCAGAATCTGCTCCACAATGTCGAAGGCTTACTTGTATTCGTATAGACTAAACGAGAATGTGCACAAGGGGGTGGGATGGGGTGTTTCACACATTTGCATACCTACTAGGCTATGAAGAAAGCTCTGTCACATAGAAAGACAGACTCAGTAAACAACATATCATTTAGTAAAAAAGTGGAGTTATTGTAGAATGAGTCAGTAGTTGATACTGCATGTACCTGATCTCATGTGTAATGAAATGCCACCCAAAACAAAAACAAATGTCCATGTGATAGGGCAATCTTTGTCTTAAAATGTTTCATTACCTTGAAAGCAATGCATAACCTAATATTTTATTGTATTATGCCTTATATTGCTTCCTAATGTTTTTATTACAGAAGAATCATCCAATAGGTATGCAGACATGATACTCCCCCTCCCAATCGCTCGTACAGACAATACCTGTGCAAGTAAATCATTGGCATTGTGGAACAAATTCCACTCTCTAGTTATTATTATCTGTTCTTACAAAGAACAAAATCTAATTGCAAGTTTGATTTTATAAAATGAAGTAACATTAATTTTTCTAATATATTGACTTAGGTTTTCACAGCCGGAATTATTATCATGATCTTGTAGAAGATTTCTAGGCTGTTGGCCGTGGTCTTGAGGCTTGTAGTTCACCGACGTTTTGCCAGAGACTGCGTCCGGAATCCTCAAGGGTTGTCTTGAGACTGGCAATTTTGTCGACTACCTGCCCGCAGAGAACACGTCGTGGATAAATGTATAAATAGGGCAGATAGTCGACAAAATTGCAAGTCTCAAGACAACCCTTGAGGATGCTGGATGCAGTCTCTGCCAAAACTCGAGGAACTACAAGCCTCAAGACCACGGTCAACAGCCCGGAAATCTTCTACAAGATCATCATATTAATTTTACTATCAATTCCATTCCTCTTATTTTATTATTTTTATTCTTTCTGTAGGAAACATTGGTCATGGTCAGCTGAATAAATAGCGCAAGATGTCTGACCACATTAGACAACTGTGCATCCTCTATGGTTAGCAATATGCTACCAGAAAACATATACCTAGATTCAAAGCAGGAACTTAAAATCTAAAACTCAGCATATACTAATGTTAAATCTGTCAGCACACTCCCCACTTAAATAGGTAAAGTAAAGGTAAAGTGATCCCACTACAGGCCTCAGGAGGCCCTTGGGGTAGTAGGAGGTTAAGGCTCCCACTTTTTCTTGACAATCGGCACTTTATGTCAGCCGGGTTGTCAACCCTGCGTGATGGCATCTGGTACTCATTTCAGTTAGAGCTGAGTCGACCCCAGGGCCATAGTGCCGCCAGAAGGTTTGGGTCAGTTTAAAAATCCTGACCCCCACCGGGACTCGAACCCTCGACCTTCCGGCTTGTAGCGCAATGCCTTAACCACTACGCTACGGCGTGCCCCCTCCACTTAAATAGTAAATGTTATATTTTCAAGTCAGTCCACCGCTCTGGTCTCGGGGTAGCGTGCTGCCTTGTCACGCAGCAGGCCCGGGTTCGATCCCAGTCGGGACAGTTTTTCTGGGTGACGTTTTTATCGGGGTTTTTCCTCACCTGTAAGACAAATGTGAGGAAAACTTTTAGGCCCAAACGGTTCCCGAAATCATATGGCCATCGCAATCATCATCATCACCCATCATATCATCGGGGCAACGTAACCCCGCCTTCCAGGTGCCCCAACCTCAGAAGTGGGTTACAAGTACGCCATGCCAGGAGAGAAACCAGGAATGTTGAAACACAAACCTGGGGCATTTGAAAAAAAAAAAAGTTCAAGTCATGCACTACATAAGCAGAAATGAGTAACAAACATAAGTATGTATTAAATGCTTCTTTGTTAAATTCATACTTAGGCCACTGGAGTAGAAAATAGGGATTCTATTGACTATGCCAAATTGACAGGCCAATTTCAATACTTTACATTACTGAGATGCAAGATGACAAATAGAAGCTCTCCAACAAGTCATGATTTATGACCAACCATCACTCTATATGGAATAGGTGTACAGTTGAACTTCCATACCTCAAAGTTTTAATTTTACATCAATATTAATGATATCAGTATTAAAGAGAATCAACAAAGCTCCTGGAGAGGATGGAATCAGTATTGAACTATTTAAAAATACAAATCCTCTGTTTTTAGACAGATTTCTAACATTATTAAATAAACTATGGGAAGGGAGAGACATTCCTGTAAGTTGGACAAAATCTATTGTATTACCAATATTTAAAAAAAGGAGATAAAAACTGTAAAAAATACAGAGGCATCAGCTTACTAAATACTGGATACAAAATTTACGCCAATATAATTAACCAACAAATTATACAAACATCTTAACAGCCTCCTCAGCAAAGAACAGAATGACTTTCGTAAAGGTCGATCCTGCTGTGACGGTTATTTCTCCATGAAATTATTAATAGAAAAACACAGGGAGTTTAATATAGAAACACATTTAGCTTTTGCAGATTTCAAAACAGCCTTCGACAAAATCAATAGGAATAAACTGTTGGAAATTTTAGCTGACAACAATCTACCAAAACAGCATATTTTTAATTTATACAATATCTAAATTTGATTTCAGTTCGAATCAATAACACACAAACAGAATGGACTGAAATTAATAGGGGCATAAGACAAGGATGTGGCCTCTCGCCCTTGCTCTTTATCATATTAAAAAAAAAAGTAAAGTAATCCCACTACAGGCCTCGGGAGGCCCTTGGAGTAGTAGGAGGTTACGGCTCCCACTTTTTCTAGACAATCAGCACTTGATGTCAGCCAGGTTGTCAGCCCTGCATGACGGCCGCCTTTACCCCCAGAACAAGCATCTGGTACTTATTTCCGTTACAGGCTGGGTCAACCCCAGGGCCATAGTGCCGCCAGAAGGTTTTGGTCAGTTTAAAAATCCTGACCCCACCGGGACTTGAACCCTCGACCATCCGACTTGTAGCACAGTGCCTTAACCACTATGCTACGGCGTACATGGATAGAATACTCCTAGATTGGCAACAGATGAGACACGGTACCTAAAAATAGACTCCTTGCTTTTTGCAGATGATCTGGTATTAATAGCTCCAACAGAAACAGATTTACAGTATTCTATACACAATTTTAATATAATTCCAAAATGGTACAAATATGGAAATCAATACAAAGAAAACTAAAGTGATAGCCTTTTGTGGGAAATACCCTATACCTAGCAAAATTGTTTTGGATGATGAAATTTTAGAATGAGTAAATGCATTTAATTATTTGGGTTATAATTTAACATTTTAAGATGAAGCTGATATATCAAAGAAAATTACAAATTTCACAAAAACAACGGGGATAATTAATAGTATAATTAAACCATCTTTAGTACAGAAAAATACAAGATTATGGCTTTAGGGTTCAAGCAAGACAAGTATTAAGATATGGTAGTGAAGCATGGACAATACGAAGAAGAGATGAAAGCCAAATAACAGCAAATGAGATGCGATTTATGCGCCGTATATACAAAGAGGGACCATAAAAGAAATGAGGAAATTATGGAAGAGTTGGATGTAGAACCCATTCTTCACCATATACAAAACTATCAGAACAACTGGAAAGCCCATCTTCAACGAATGCTGTCTCATAGAATTCCAAAAGCCATGCTTCGTTACTGCCCCCAAGGCAAAAGATCGCTGGGACATCCAAAAAAGCGCTGGATGGAAAACTCCTCTTTGAGACCATAACAGATCACATGACCTAATACTTGCATGGATGATGATGATGATATCAATATTAATAAGGCATTTTGTAGCAAACTGCCTCAAGCACCAATTTTTATCTTGTTCTCAATATGTTGTGAATTCTGAAAAAGATCAAATGCATGCTTTTCAAGCCTAAGATTTGAGAAATGCTTTTGGGGATCTTATATGGCTTCTCACTTTCTTGTTTTTTATGAAATGAATGTTGATTAAATTTGCGTTGTCACTATTTAAGATATAGTGAACTTTTAGAAAGAAGAATTAATAACACTAGCCAACAGTAAAAATGTAACTGGAATGAAATAAATGTTTTATAAGTATATCGACCATGCCGATAACAAAAAAGACAATGAAAAGATCAAATTAGCTCTCGTTTATAAGTTATAGGGGTTGCATTTATCCCTTTTAAATTATGGTTTTGTTTAAGTTAATTTCAGGCAAGTAGCTACAGCATCATCACTATTTATCCTAGGATCATGGTTCATACCTCATTCTCTTCAGAAAAGAACAGTCTTTAAATGGTACCATTCAAATGTCCCTGTCATGTACCAGAGGTGGGAAAATTTCAGGGAAATTGTGATTTTTTTCTGAAAAAATCTGTTGTTTCTAAAACCCAGTTTTTCGAATGATTCTGATTTTGCGTGTAATGATGAGTGTACAGAGAATCACAAAATAAAACAGTGTGAACTTAATGACCTAGTGAGAGATCTGGAATTGCTGAAAGGTAAAGCTGAACTGTTGGCATCTAGACTACAACAGTGGAATTGTCTTGAGAAGACAGTAAATGTGATTGCTCCATACCCGCCACATGTCATTCCTTCCATTTTTCGAAAGTGAAAAGAACTTAATAATATGTAGTGATGGTGTAGAGGGACTAATGGCAGCTATGGACATTAAATATAAAAGTGATGAGTGGGGGTTTTTCATCGACTCCAAAATAAGTCTCAAATGAGTCTAATGCATAATGGCAATGTGTTAACATTGATTCCAATTGGGTATGCACCTTGCATGAAAGAAACATATGTTAACATGAAACAGTTGTTATTGCGATTGAATTACGACAAGTTTAAATGGCAGATTTCCGGGGATCTCAAAATCATAGGAATACTACTTGGGCTACAACAGGGCTATACCAAGTTCTGTTGCTTCCAGTGCCTTTGGGATAACTGTGCCATAGCACTTCATTATAAAAAGAAAGATTGGCCTAAGCATTAATCACTTGAACTAGACCTCACAGTTTTATGCAAAAAGCACTTGTCAAATTCAAGAACATAATTCTCCCTGCTCTTCATGTAAAATTGGCCCTAATGAAAAACTTTGTTAAGACCATGGACAAAACTAGGGTAGCATTTATCTAATGTTCATATTATTCATTTTTAAACATCTTAATGATGGACAAATTATATATGAAAAGAAAAATATATGCCTAGACTGGGGTTTGAACCCAGAACCTTTGACTCTCTATGTCAATACTCTATCAAAGTGAGCTACCTAAACGCGTTTAGATTGGAGGACTAGGTAGCTCACTTGGATAGAGCATTGACATAGAGTCAAAGGTCCTGGGTTCAAACCCCAGTCTAGGCATATATTTTTCTTTTCAAATATGATTTAGCATTTATCTATTCGCTCCAGAAATTTCCACAGCTTAGTGAGATGAAAAAAAAAAGAGGGGATTTTCGTGGGTCCCCAGATACGGAAAATATATAAAGATGAGCATTTCAACACCATCCTGGCAGGTAATGAAAAGTTAGCTTCGGATGTCTTTGTTCAAGTGTCAATAAACTTTATAGGAAATAAGAGGGCAGAAAACTAGAAGGATCTTGTGGCAAATCTTCTGCAATGCTTCGATAGACTGAGATGTAACATGTCCTTAAAGTTACATTTCTTAGATTTCCACTCGGGCTTTTTTCCTGATAACTGTGGTGCTGCAAGCAAGGAGCATGGGGAACGCTTCCACTAGCAAATTTCGAACATAAAAATGAGATACCAGGGAAAGTGGAGTTCATCAACATTAGCCGTTTACTGCTGGACACTAATCAGGAAATCACCAGCAGAAAATTACAAATGACAGGCAAAGTGGTTGCGCCTTCAGTGACCTTCCTCCAAGGGATAACAACAAAGTAAATACATGCATAAGCTTATATGGTCAATAACGTAAAGTTAGCATAACTTCAAAACGAGAGCTAATCTTGCATTTTCATTAACATTTTTGTTATCAGCACACCTGTAAACATAAAGATTAGCTGTTTCGATGTCAGTTACAGAAAAAAAGTAAAATTTTGTTGGCTAGTGAATGTATAATTATTATAATAATAATAATAATAATAATAATAATAATAATAATAATAATAATTATATTAACTTTTTTTTAATGTACACTGGTAGGCATACAATGTACTAGTTCAATTTATTTACCTAAGATAATTACAATAATATATTCCATAAAATGTTTAAAAAATAATGTTGTAGGAAAGTATCAGTTTTGAAATATTTTATTTAGTATAGTATTTCATTCAGAATTATATTTTATGATTATTTATTTACTTACTTGTTTTAGGATGGTTAATTTTAGACTTCAATGTTATCTCAAAATTGTAAATTAAGGCTTTTATAAGCCTAGTGTATATTACAAGTCATATTACATGCCTATACTCCCGAGGTAAATGACACTAATTATGTTACAAATATAAAATTTGAATGAAGTTTTACGATTATATACCAGTAATTTAGATCTTTAGACACATTTAAACATATTTGAAGAGATAAACTATATGCTCAGACTGAGGTTTCAATCCAGGACCTTTGGCTTTCTAGGTCAATGTTCTACCGCTGAGCTACCTGTGAAACTCCAATCTAAATGCATGATTTTCTATTATACATTGTTAATTCCCGAGCGCCAAATGCTACGAGCATTTTCTCGATCACACAAATGGCAGCTTCTTATTATGCAAAATTGTATTAATTTATTATTATTACTATTATTATTTGCAGAGGAAGACCTAAAACTTTCCTGGAGTCGGGGAATATATTTATACATGAAGGAGAAACATCTACAACCAGGAGATTGGATGGACTGACAAAATTGGCTATTGGGAATCGGACGATGTCAAAGACATTATTTAAACGATGATCTATCTATTAATATTCATAGCTAAATATGTTGGCTGAAGATAAGAGAGACTCCTCTTGAAAATTGCAGTTCCCATGTTTGAAAAACCAGAGTATGAGGTAAGATAAGAAGTGACTCATTCATTCACTGTATTATTAATATTACTTGATATTTTTATTTTTGTAACCAAAATGGGAAATATTTTAAGAAGAGATCCTAAATGTAAATACACATATTGTGTAATGATAAATACTCATATACTGGCACTATCATATACAGAAGAAGAAAAAAAAAATTGTTTGTATCCTAAATAAAATTAAGTTCATACTTTATAAACAATTTAAAAATATATCAGGTCTATACAATAATAAACTCTCTTCATTAACCATGTGTTGGAAGGTATTTTATCTATATAACATTCATAATGTTGAGTGATTCCTGATTTCAACTATATAACATTCACTATTTAAGTTGCTACTTTTTATAATGATTTACTCTGTTGACTATTCTTTTCTTTAGAATTACTTTAATTCAATGACAAACTTTTTGTATTTAAAATTAACTAATGCCCTTATGTTCCAGAAAATAAATAAATCCATTGTATATTGGTCTTGCAGTTATGAATATAAGATCTATAAAACACATTTATCGAAGCTTGATCATAAAGGGAGTAAAAATAAAATAATAATAAACATGTTAAATCACATAAGTACTCTTTTGTTATGATTATATTTCCTAATAAATAAGGTGAGCCTTTTCATCATATAGCTGTATTTAATAAGGGAATTTGGAGGGGGTTAAAGGGTAGAATTCCTGCAGGAGGTCAAAGGATCATAAAAATTGAGTTCTTTTAGTTTTATGAGGTAACATGAAAAAATACCCACCCTATTTATTAAGAAGAACCTCATAAAGTTTCCTCCCATTGTAATTTTATAATATTACATTTATTTTCTCTAATACGTTTCCAGTAATTGTAAGCATGGAACTGCTCATTTTTGTATTGTAAATATAGAAGAGAAGCAGATTTTGGGCCAGAAGCCTTGGAAATGTTTACAAGCTGCCCGGCCCATACTTCCATGTTTCAAACAAAAAGTGGTGGACTGCTATAATTTGGCTCACAAGCGATCTCTAATACTAACCAAGGCATCAGCTAGAGCAGATTCTGCTTCTAGGCTCTGTTGTAAGATTTTCTGTGCCATAACAGGACGCTGTGGAGGACGTTCTGTACTCAAGCTATGAACTGGACGGTTCCTAAAACAAAAAATAAGCAAATAACTACAATTAAAAAGATGTTGCATCTTGACAAAAACCATACCTAAAGCCATATAAGAGAAATACATAAATACAAAGCCTTTTATTATTGACTTTTTATAACATATATTAATACTAGTCATTTGATTTAAGTGTTTGTTTTGTGAGATCACAAGCTGTATTTTACATTAGAAGCAAATGCAAGGACGAGGAAATTTGAGGGACACTCACAATAAAAATTCTGTCAATACTTAGTTCATTTAACAAATTTTATTACAATTGTCAGTTTGAGTGAATTTTTAATGTTTTATTATTATCTACTGTACAATTGAAGAGTTTACTCAAACTAACAGCTTTATGAAAATGAAAAAAATACAGAACAACATTGTTCTTCAATCAGTGGAAGTGTTTGCAAAGTTTTCAAGCTTCAATAATGTATTTTGGCAGCACCTTTTTAAAGCTGAAATACCATTTACAAGAACAAAATTGTAAATATAAGGAAGATGACTTGATCAGCTAAAACTACCTTTCTCATCTTACTTACTTACTCACTGGTTCATGGCCGCGCGGACATAAGCTCTCCATACATCCCTATCCTGAGCCAATGCTTTCCAATCATTCCCTGTATAATCTACTTCCCTCAAATCATAGTTAATGTTGTTCTCCCACCTCAATCTTGGTCTACCAACTGGGCATTTTCCTTCTGGCTTTCCTACAAGAAGTTTCCATGCACGTCTTTCATTCCCCCTACCTGCAACATGTCCTGCCCATCGCAGTCTACGAGACTTAACTGTTCTTATTATATATGGCTTCCTATAAAGACCATGTAGTTCATTGTTATGTAGTCTTCTCCATTCACCTGTCTATTCATCTCTCTTTGGTCCAAAAATTTTCCTAAGAACTTTATTCTCAAATACTCGTAATCTCCTTTCCTCCCTTAAAGTAAGAGTCCATGTTTCGCACCCTTATAATATAACTGGTAGAATAATAGTTTTATATATTTTCAGCTTAATGTTTTTTGAAAGGAGTTGGGACATCAAAAGTCTCTGCAATGCATAATAGCATGCATTTCCAGAATTCAGCCTATGTTTAATTTCTTTGTGCATCTCATTCCTATTTGTGATTATTGTTCCTAGGTATTTGAATTCAGCCACTTCCTCAAAATTTCCCTCATTTGTCCTTAGCTGTCCATTTCCATTATATACTGAATTTCTACGTGTGACCATATATTTAGTTTTACTCATATTTACTTCCAGTCCTAATTTCGTGTTGGCCTTTAGTATCTCCTCGCTATCGGCCAGTAGTACTACATCATCAGCATAAACTAACAGCTTATTAATACCATTCAGTTGTAAGCCTTCCTCATTATCTAAAGATTTAATGGCATGCTCTAGTACAAAATTAAATAGTAGAGGAGATAGTGCATCTCCTTGCTTCAACCCATTCTGGATTTCAAAAGTGTCTGAAAACTGTTTGCCTACACGCATCCTACTCTTTGAGCCATTTAGACACATTCGTATAAGTCTAACTAACTTTTTAGGAATTCCGAACTCCAGCAGGATACTATATAACTTCTCCCTCTTAATTGAATCATATGCTTTTTTGAAGTCTACATATAGTTGATGTACAGTACCATTATATTCCCATTTCTTTTCTAAAATCTGTCTTATACTAAAAATCTGATCTGTTGTAGACCTGTTTCTTCTAAATGCACATTGATGATCTCCTAGAATGTCATCAATATAGGGAGTAAGTCTGCTTACTAATATATTTGTTAGAATTTTGTACGAAGTTGAAAGTAATGAGATGCCCCTGTAGTTGTTGCAATCAGTTTTATCTCCTTTCTTATAAATTGGTAAGATAATTGATTCCTTCCATTCATCTGGAATAGCTTCTTTTTCCCAAATCATACTAAGCAAACAGGATATCTTGTCCATCAATTTTTCTCCCCCTGATTTTATCATTTCTGCTGGGATCTCATCTGAACCTGATGCTTTATACATCTTCAATTTTTCAATTGCCATTTCAACCTCTAATGTACTTGGCTCTGCGACTAGCATTTCTGCTGTCTGTAACTTATCCTCCTCAATGTCCCGTTCTGTACGTACATTTAATAGCCGATTAAAGTAACTTTTCGATCTATTTAATATACTCTTAGAATCTGCAATCATATCCCCATTTTCATTCCGAATTATGTTTGTTCTAGCCTGAAACCCTTCTTCTCTATACTAATTCCATGATATAATTCTCTAATGTTCCTATTTTTTGCATTCATTTCAAGAACATTAATATTCTCTCTCAAATATTCCCTCTTTTTACTCTTTAGTAACTTGGTGGTTTCCCGTCTAACACTACTCAATTGCTCTAAATTTACCTCATTTGGCTCGTGTAACCATTTCATTTTTGCTAGCTTTCTTTTCTTTACAATGTCGGCACATTCCTCATCAAACAATTTCTTGTTTTGCCTCTTTTTTAAACAACCAATGCTTTCTGATGCTGACAATTTAATCGTATCTCTTATAGCCTCCCATTCTTTATTTATATCAGTTTCTTCCTCGTTTGCCACATTGACATCTGAAGATTCCAGTACTTCAAATCTATTAGCAATTTTGATTTGGTATTCTTGCCGTATTTCATCACTTTTCAAGTTTTTTAATTCATATTTTACAGAATCATCTTTAGCGTTTGTTCCTCTCATAAGCGATAGCCGTTGTCTGATTTTCGCTCTGCCCAGATGATGATCCGAATTGCAGTCTGTCCCTCTAACTGATCTAACATCAATGATGCTACTGTGCCAGCGTTTATCCACTAATACATGATCTATCTGGTTCCGAGTTTCTCCATCTGGAGACGTCCAGGTGTATTTATGAATATCCTTATGCTGAAATGTTGTGCTCTTAACAATGAGATTCTTTGATGTGGCAAATGTGATTAATCTAACTCCGTTGCCGTTACTATCTTCATGAAGACTGAATTTGCCTATTGTTGGTTTGAATATATCTTCCCGCCCCACTTTTGCATTAAAATCTCCTAAAACAATTTTCATATGATATCGTAAAAGGTTATCAAATAAGCATTCTAATTCTTCATAGAACTCATCCTTGATCTTGTCATCTTTATCTTCTGTGGGGGCATGTACATTTACAATTATAAAATCATGTCGTTTATCCTTTAGAATTATGTATGATATCCTATCACTAACAAACTTAATATCTCGGATAGCGGATAGTATCCTCCTTCTGACTAAAAAACCCGTTCCAAATGCAGGTCTTTCTGCACCCCCATAGTATAATGCAAAGCTTCCTGATTCCTGACTACCTACTCCTCGCCACCTAACTTCCTGTAAAGCGACTATATCCAAGGGCGATTTCTAGTTCCCGCATTAATATCTCTAGTGCCCTGCTATTGTATAAAGTCCTAACATTCCATGTTCCTAGGAACATGTCCCAATGTTTCAGCCTTTAGCATGGGTTCCCTGAAGTAGTCCCCGCCCGGAGAACCGAATGGGGGACTATTTGACCTCTGGAAAATTTTACCCCAGATGAACCCATGTCCGCATTTCTTGATGGTTGTATTTTTACGGTGAAAGATCGTCACTCTTTCGCCCAAGGTACTTTTTTCATCTGGCTTATCACCTTCGACCAGTCCGGCATGGGTAACCCTATCGGCAGCAATGCTACCGCCGGCATAGCTCTCAGGATCATTTAAGCACGCAAGCCACTCCACCACGACAAGGTAAAGATACCATGGAGGGCTACCTTTCTCATCGACTGATAAAATATGTAAACAAAAATGTAGTATTCGATATTTAATATTAATTAAGTTATGTAGGTAGGAAATAACACTATGAGGTTTATTTTAATTTTGTTGAGTTGTTTCTTGACTCACCTCATACTTCTTAACTCCCTCGCAGATCTAGATTTCGTCACTGTATTTGTGACATTCTCAATGCTGTTCATGTTCACAACTGACATCCAATGGTCTCCTCTCCTGCAGACTGACCTCCGCGCCATCTGATGGCTGACCGACGAACTTCCAAATCAATCCCCTCTCCTTATCACCGGGTATTTCAAAATTCATAGTTGTGTTTTTATTCTTACATATGTAAATTTTTCCCAAATTGTGAGTTCCTTCGGTTTTCCAATTTCCAAACAACTGTGAGTTGTGAACGTGACACAGCACTGAGAATGTCACAAAAGATGTTAAGAAACCCTGGGTCTGCTCTGAATTATGAAGTATGAGGTGAGTGAAATAATAAAAAATAAACAATATTGAATATTAGCTTTACTTGCTAGAAATGTAATGTGTTGATTTCCATTTTAAAAGTGCTCCTATTTAAGAGACCGCTAGATGGCGTTAGTGGAACAAAAAGTTCACTGCTCCCTGGCGCAAGGGAATCGTATTAGTATAAGAGAAAAATCTATGTTTAAATCGTGATGCCTAATAGCTTAAATCGTTAAAGCACTGGTGTACAGAACCAGAGATATTGGGTTCAAATCCCGATTTAGGCATATATTTTTCTCTTCAAATTTAAACAAAAATGTGCTTATGAAAAGATAATTGTCATAAATATATGTGGGATAGTGCCTAGGCCTATCCATATATGTCAAAAATAGATAGTAGCTGGAAAATTCCTCCAAAAGTGATAGGTAAAACAACATTGTTAAGAATCTAAAATACTTTTTTTTTTGCAATTTTCTGCATTGTAACAAGAATATTTGTAATAAAAACTTCAAATTTTGATTTGTTACAACAATTATTCAAATTTTTAGGCGTGCTAGTGTTATTAGTTAATTAGCTGATTAATATCAATTAGTATTCATAAATTAATTATGGCAAATAGCAATATGAGTTTAATACTTGAAGGAAGTGACACTAAGAGCTTTATTTCAATTAAAATGAATATTCTAACTCATTTCAATTAACATTTTGAGGCTTTCAAGTTAATAATTAACAAAAACTGAGTCATATCTTCATAAGCTTGAAGAACATGAAATATGGGGGTGAGATATGACTCAGTTTTTATCAATTATTAAATCAATTAGTATATTTAATTATTATTAATAATATCAATTAATAAGTAATGATTAATAATATAAAAATTATACGTAAAGAATATTTGGCTATTTCAGGAAAGAGTATGATGCTGTTCTTTATAATGTGAGTAAACCCTACAATTAAAATGTTGTGTGATTCCGGCTATGTGGCCGTGGTCCATTACTGGTGTTCCTATCGAACGTTTCTCCCTCAACTGTGGATGGCATCTTCAGTGGCAAGTACTTCTAGGTGTTGTTGAATGTCGAGCCTCATACCAGGAAACAACATATAGAAGTACTCATCACTGAAGATGCCCTCCGCAGTTGAGGGAGAAACATCTGGTAGGAACACCAGTAATGGACCATGGCCACATAGCCCGGAATCTCTTAATATTATGATTACCAACCTTGAAAGCCTGCATTCAACTATTAAACCCTACAATTGCAATTTTTCTATGATAAAGAAAAAGAAAACATCAAAAAAAGAATATGAGAATGAGATTCATGACTCACTATCCAGAATATTAAAAAGAGTATGAACCTAATGATTGTTAGCCAATGCTAAGTCACCGTTTTTTAGTTTTTAGTTTGTGTCATGGAAAGTGCAGATTTAAAGATTAGAGAAACATGAAAAATCATTCAATAAGGGTTTGTTCAAAATAGAAAAATATGAGGTGAGTGATAAAATTTCATCTAAATAGAAGAATATGTCTAGTTCCAAATCAATGTGATGATACTACAATCATATGTAGGAAAACAGGCCACAGAAATAAATAAGTTTGGTCTGAAATTCGTTTCATGAAAAACACAAAATTGATGAGGTGAGTTCTCCAATGAATTTCAATGATTATACCTCATAATTAATAGTGAGTGGAAAACATATTTTAATCGACTCACCTCATACATTTTCAAACTTCTTTGATACCGACAGTTTCAGACAAAATCATGTCCTTCTTCAGTCATGAGGTGAGTCGATTAAAATATGTTTTCCACTCACTATTAATGATATAACCTCATAATGTTTACTTCCCAATATTAATTGAAATATACCTCATAATTACTTATTTTAGGAATTCTCACTATGAGGTACCTTAACTTAATACCTCATAATGTTTACTTCCCAACATTAATTTAATATAAGTTTGGTCTGTTTGTTATAAATAAGTTTGGAAATTTGTTACTTCCTATTGTATTTTCAAAAGGCTACAGGAATTTACCTTCATTCAATTTCCTTTACCTCCCAAATGCAAGTGTGAGGACCTATGTGTAATTAATTGCAAAGAAAAACCTATTAGATACGTTTAGATATATCCCCATTCAGTCCAGAAAATTCTATGAAAACTTGTTCGTGGTAAACCAAAACAAGCTATCACAGCTTTATTAGCATAGTTTTCTTTAACAGAGATTCATGTTGTGAGAAAAAACTTCTTGCATTGTAATAGATTGCTAATTATAATGTTATATTGATTCATTATCTGTTATAAAATAGTTCAAATAAATGGCTGAATAACAAAATAATGTAACATCCATGTCAGTTACAAAGTTATTCCTACAAAAATTATTTCTAAAAAGGTTCGAGAAAGTAGTTTTTGTGTATACAAAATATTTATTACTTATAAAGTTCAATACAATTTCTACATTTCCAACAACAAATATTTTTTTGTACTTTTTTCACTAGAGAAAGCAATAAATTGTTGTTTTTTTATATCCTGTAAATTTCAATTCTTATTGGTTGAAACATTGTTGAGTGAACTATTCAAATGTATAAACTGTAGAAATACAAATTAAGATATATTTAAATTAATATTGGGAAGTAAACATTATGAGGTTATATCATTAATAGTGAGTGGAGAACATATTTTAATCGACTCACCTCATACATTTTCAAACTTCTTTGATACCGACGGTTTCAGACAATATCATGTCCTTCATCAGTCATGGCGTCCACTAATGAAATTCCGTGATTGTTGATTTCTTTAGTGACATCACCTCTTGTGCTGCCATCTTTCGTTGGGATTATAAACTTTGTAATTTAATTTTTATCCACCGGAATATCGAAATTCATAGATTGATATTTATTCTTCTGAATGAATATCATTTCCCAAATTGTCAATTCCAACGGTTTATCCAACTGTTTTAAAAGTTTCGCTTCTTTTTCAATTTTATGATGTTCTAGTAAACTATGTGCAGCAATTGCTGATTTTTCAATTTCACAATTTTTAATATTTCTAAAATGTTCTTTAATGCATGTTTCTAAATTCCTTTTTGTTTTTCCTATGTATACTTTGCTACAATCATTACAATTAATTTGATAAATTCCAGATTTCTTACTGTCTGGGATGTTGATTTTTTATTGGTATTTAAAAGTTTTTCCAGACTAAATTTATTAATTGGTGTCAAAGTAATGTTGTATTTGTCAAATATTTTTTTGATATTTCCCATGTACTATTGGATGGCAAGTAATTTTCTTGAAATTCTTCTTTTCGTTACTAACCATTTGTAGGGTAGAGCATTCTTTAAGTTGTTTTATCTTTCTGAATTTCTTTAATTTGTTAGATATTATATTCTTATTAAAACCTAAATATAGCCAGATTAAATGGTTTTAATAAGAATATAATATCTAACAAATTAAAGAAATTCAGAAAGATAAAACAACTTAAAGAATGCTCTACCCTACAAATGGTTAGTAACGAAAAGAAGAATTTCAAGAAAATTACTTACCATCCAATAGTACATGGGAAATATCAAAAAAATATTTGACAAATACAACATTACTTTGACACCAATTAATAAATTTAGTCTGGAAAAACTTTTAAATACCAATAAAAAAATCAACATCCTAGACAGTAAGAAATCTGGAATTTATCAAATTAATTGTAATGATTGTAGCAAAGTATACATAGGAAAAACAAAAAGGAATTTAGAAACATGCATTAAAGAACATTTTAGAAATATTAAAAATTGTGAAATTGAAAAATCAGCAATTGCTGCACATAGTTTACTAGAACATCATAAAATTGAAAAAGAAGCAAAACTTTTAAAACAGTTGGATAAACCGTTGGAATTGACAATTTGGGAAATGATATTCATTCAGAAGAATAAATATCAATCTATGAATTTCGATATTCCGGTGGATAAAAATTAAATTACAAAGTTTATAATCCCAACGAAAGATGGCAGCACAAGAGGTGATGTCACTAAAGAAATCAACAATCACGGAATTTCATTAGTGGACGCCATGACTGATGAAGGACATGATATTGTCTGAAACCGTCGGTATCAAAGAAGTTTGAAAATGTATGAGGTGAGTCGATTAAAATATGTTCTCCACTCACTATTAACAAATTAAGATATTTAACTGTGTAAGTATGTAATCATTGAATGTGACAGTCTCTCAAACTTAGACAAAATATAAGATTCTTGTTAAAATATGATAGAAAATAAAACAATAAAGATTTCTAATAAGTTAATAATTCATACCTGAGTTTGGAACCGAATGATCTATCATGAATTCCTGTAAGCCCATATCGGTTCGGACTAGTTTCTCTGCTTGCTTCACGACTTGTACCAGTTGAACGAGGAATACCAGAAGATAATCTACGTTGTCGACCTATTGTATGAGTTCCATCACCAGCTCCAGCAACATCGCGACTTGCTGCTGAGTATGTTGCATAACTCAATCTAGATGAAGGAGATCCAGATCTGCTGCTCGCTGAAACATTAACAGTAAGTTACTATAAACTGAAAATTTAGCATTATCTTTGAATTATGTTCTATATGGTTATTAATTTAAAATTGCTACCAAAGAATTCTACAATATATAAAGAAAAAATTGATTTCATTTATAAACTGTTCATAATAAATAATTTACAGATGAAGTTACTCAAAAGAAATCAAAATTAGGTTATCTTCTACTTATATTCAGTTTTGATTGAGAAAAAAAAATATATATATGATATGAAAAGAAAAATGAATGCTTGAGTCATGATTTGAACCCAAGTCTCTAAACTCTGTACGTTTAGCGCTCTAACAACCTGACCTATCCAAGTATTCCAACACAAACATACATTTTTCTTATATATGTAGTATTCTCAATTAACACAGGAGGTAGAGGAAAATCATTCCAACTGACATCTTGTGGCCAACATAACAGTTAAGCAAATTTTTAAAGAGAATATTTACTTTATAGCTTGTATATTTAGATGTTATAACTATATTTTTGACATTTGGCAATGAAGGCAAATATGATATGAAAAGAAAAATGAACGCTTGAGTCGGGATTTGAACCCGAGTCTCTACACTCTGTACGTTTAGCGCTCTAACGACCTGAGCTACCCAAGTATTCCAACACAAACATACATTTTTCTTATATATGTAGTATTCTCAATTAACACAGGAGGTAGAGGAAAATCATTCCAACTGACATCTTGTGGCCAACATAACAGTTAAGCAAATTTTTAAAGAGAATATTTACTTTATAGCTTGTATATTTAGATGTTATAACTATATTTTTGACATTTGGCAATGAAGGCAAATATGATATGAAAAGAAAAATGAACGCTTGAGTCGGGATTTGAACCCGAGTCTCTACACTCTGTACGTTTAGCGCTCTAACGACCTGAGCTACCCAAGTATTCCAACACAAACATACATTTTTCTTATATATGTAGTATTCTCAATTAACACAGGAGGTAGAGGAAAATCATTCCAACTGACATCTTGTGGCCAACATAACAGTTAAGCAAATTTTTAAAGAGAATATTTACTTTATAGCTTGTATATTTAGATGTTATAACTATATTTTTGACATTTGGCAATGAAGGCAAATATGATATGAAAAGAAAAATGAACGCTTGAGTCGGGATTTGAACCCGAGTCTCTACACTCTGTACGTTTAGCGCTCTAACGACCTGAGCTACCCAAGTATTCCAACACAAACATACATTTTTCTTATATATGTAGTATTCTCAATTAACACAGGAGGTAGAGGAAAATCATTCCAACTGACATCTTGTGGCCAACATAACAGTTAAGCAAATTTTTAAAGAGAATATTTACTTTATAGCTTGTATATTTAGATGTTATAACTATATTTTTGACATTTGGCAATGAAGGCAAATATGATATGAAAAGAAAAATGAACGCTTGAGTCGGGATTTGAACCCGAGTCTCTACACTCTGTACGTTTAGCGCTCTAACGACCTGAGCTACCCAAGTATTCCAACACAAACATACATTTTTCTTATGTATGTAGTATTCTCAATTCACACAAGAGGTAGCGGAAAATCGTTCCAACTGACATCTTGTGGTCATCATAACAGTTAAGCAATTTTTTAAAAATATAGTTATAACATATATATATATATATATATATTATTTTACTTAATAATAATAATAATCAGGTCAAAAATATTGGTAAAGTACTAAACATATAAATTATTAAAAAAAACTAAAAAAAAAGAAAGAAAAGACAACCAAATTTTATATAATTAAGCATTCTGAACCAAACCCAAAATTACTTATAACATAAAAAATAATACATTCAGATTTTTTCTCAAACATAAAACAGTTAATATCTTCAAAACAAAAATAATTTACTTGATCTCTTTCTAAATTAACAATTTCCGATATATGTTATTAGAGCAAGAAACATTCGTAACATTTAGAAAATCTCTTGTATTAAGAAATAGCAACCTATTGACACAATGTCATTACAATAAATATACGAAACGTTATATTTCAATGTTATGTGAATAAAATACGCATAACACATAAAATGATAAATAAAAACAAGCCTTTTAAATTTCATTGTCATCATCATCCTTCACGGATTAGGTCTTTGCCTGTTCCGATCTCTCATCTGTTCAGCCCAACGCTTTCATGATCTTCCCACCGATTTTCGTCCTACAGGATTATACATCAGTGCCATCTTTGGTATCCTATCCTCCGTCATTCTTTGCAGTCTTTCAAATTTTTAATTTAAATTTTAAAAAGTTAACTCACTCACTTTTTTTATTCACAAGTGAATTAATTGGAATACTCTTTTTCTTGTAAAAAATTTCCTAATATGTAACTATTAAGAAAAAATTAAAAAATTGTATTGCCAAATTAAAATGTAAAAGCATCATCAACTGATTTTCATTTCACTTCTATAAATTAGAAATTAATGAATAATAAATAATGACACAAATGAATTGTTAAGTTATAAACTAATTATACATTTTGGAACACAAAATTCCATGCAAAAATGAAACTGAGATTATGAATACTACTGGTCATTTTTGTGTCATTTTATTAACTAGGGACCTTGATTTGCAAATATTATCACTCTAAACATACAAATATAATTATAAGTAAGGCATGCAGTAAAACTTACGTTGTGATTGTGAAACTCCTGACATTCGACTTCTTGTTCTGCCAACTCTCTCAGGGGAAGTGATGGCGCTCACTGACATGCCTCCACTTACATCTGTTGTTTTCCTGGGTCGGGCTGAAATAGGGATATGATGCAGCATTTCCCCACACCATTCTTCAGGCACATGCATTCCATTCCTCAATTTTGTGGTGATCTACTCTTTATATCATCACAAATTCAAACTATATTTTTATTGAATATGTTTTTACTGTATTTGTTAAAAACATACAGTGAAAGCTCGATTTATTGTTTCCAGTTTTAATGTTTTCCCAGATTTATCATTGAATTTCTACAGTCCCTGTACTAAACAGATTTAAATTTAATCCTGCATTTATCGTTCCTTGATGGATCTTTTACCTATATTTATAGGTTAGAATTTTTAGTCCAGAATGATATAATTCCTGGATTAGTCTTTTTAAGTACAAAGTTAAACATTTTTATAAGTTAAGTAGAATATTTTTATCACTCACCTCATATTGTTCTTCTTATTTGATTATAAACTAGTTTCGGAACATAGTTTCTGTTCCATCCTCAGTATAGTCACGACCGTTGTTCTGTCGTATTGAAGAGCTGTCCTCCTCTCCTTCCATTGGCGGACTGAAAAACCTCGAAACCAGGTCATTCTCACCGGGAATTTCAAAGTTCATTAATTTCTTCTTTTTGCTCTTTTGAATGTAGATCTTTTCCCAAACAGTAAGTTCTTTAGGTTTTCCTATTTGTTTTAATAATTTAGCTTCTTTCTCGATAAGATGTTTTTCAGACCATGCATGGGCAGCCACTGCAGATTTTTCTACTTCCCCTTTCTTGACATTCCTGAGATGTTCTTTCACTCTAGTTTTCAAATTTCTTTTAGTTTTTCCTATGTAGAAGAATGTGAGAAATTCTACATAGGAAAAACTAAAAGAAATTTGAAAACTAGAGTGAAAGAACATCTCAGGAATGTCAAGAAAGGGGAAGTAGAAAAATCTGCAGTGGCTGCCCATGCATGGTCTGAAAAACATCTTATCGAGAAAGAAGCTAAATTATTCAAACAAATAGAAAAACCTAAAGAACTTACTGTTTGGGAAAAGATCTACATTCAAAAGAGCGAAAAGAAGAAATTAATGAATTTTGAAATTCACGGTGAGAATGACCTGGTTTCGAGGTTTTTCAGTCAGCCAAGAATGTGAGAAATTCTACATAGGAAAAACTAAAAGAAATTTGAAAACTAGAGTGAAAGAACATCTCAGGAATGTCAAGAAAGGGGAAGTAGAAAAATCTGCAGTGGCTGCCCATGCATGGTCTGAAAAACATCTTATCGAGAAAGAAGCTAAATTATTCAAACAAATAGAAACACCTAATGAACTTACTGTTTGGGAAAAGATCTACATTCAAAAGAGCGAAAAGAAGAAATTAATGAACTTTGAAATTCACGGTGAGAATGACCTGGTTTCGAGGTTTTTCAGTCAGCCAATGGAAGGGGAGAAGGACAGCTCTAAAATACGACAGAACAACGGTCGTGACGATACTGAGGATGGAACAGAAACTATGTTCCGAAACTAGTTTATAATCAAATAAGAAGAACAATATGAGGTGAGTGATAAAAATATTCTACTTAATGAATATACCTCATAGTGAGAATTCCTAAAATAAGTATTTTTATAAGTTACTTACTTTTTATTTTAGGAATTCACACTTTTAGAAGAGTGCTTTGATTAATAAGACAAACATTTATTAATCAAAGCACTCTTCTAAAAGTGAAAGAAGAAAATGTAAAATTCAGAAAATTCACATATCATCCATTAAAACACCACAAGTTTCAAAAAAATTTTAAAGATCTCAACATAAGGTTTAGCATCCAAAAATGACTACAGCATCAGTAGATTGATTAGACCTAATAAACATGAGAAAATAAAAGAAGTAAACAAATCAGGGATTTATCAGATTAAATGTGAAGAATGTGAGAAATTCTACATAGGAAAACTAAGAGAAATTTGAAAACAAGAGTAAAAGAACATCTTAGGAATGTCAAGAAAGGGGAAGTAGAAAAATCTGTAGTGACTGCCCATGCATGGTCTGAAAAACATCTTATCAAGAAAGAAGCTAAATTATTAAAACAAATAGAAAAATCAAAAGAACTTACTGTTTGGGAAAAGATCTACATTCAAAAGAGCAAAAAGAAGAAATTGATGAACTTTGAAATTCCCGGGGAGGATGACCTGGTTTCGATGTTTTTCAGCCTGCCAATGGAAGGAGCGAAGGATGACTCTTAAGATGACAGAACAATGGTCGTGACAATACTGAGGATGGAACAGAAACTATGTTCCAAAACTATTTTATAGTCAAATAAGAAGAACAATATGAGGTGAGTAATTAAAAGATTCTACCTAAATAATTTTATAAGTTACTCAAAAAATAAATAAATTACATTAGTAAGTGACACTATGAGAATCTACTTAATAAATAAGGTGAATCTGGAGGCATCTTACTTCATAACTTGTTGTGTTCTATTTGAACTAATTTCAGTATATAGTATATACAGCTTTTCCAGACTGTTGAATTTTACGTTGTCAGCCCTGGATACTGGCTCCCAAAATATATAGTGGGAGTAAAATTCAACAATCTGTAAAAGTCGACGATGGTATATATATGATACACCGAAACTAGTTCTAACAGAACACAAGATTATAAGGTAGATTACTCCAGATTCACCATATTTAATACTAATAGTTGTGTACTATGAATGATATTTTCCAAACGTACTGTAGCAAGTTCATGCATGGAATTTTTATGCTGTTTGTGAATTTCTTTTCAATCTATCTTACTTGTATACCAGAACTAGACAATGGGATTTGGTGATCACTGACCCATTTCATTTTTAAGAACAGTTCTTCTCAATTCTACCAGTTCACACCCACTGAATTGTCCATTCATCTGTTTAAACAATCTCTAAGTTGATACAAGTTTGATTTTTTATAATTCTTTATCAGATTTTGAAAGACATGTCTACTAAACATATTCATATTTTAGAAGAAAGACTTTGCATCATTGGAGAAGTGGTGAAAAATTCAACGGTGAAAAGGGTTGAAATATCTAAGCGCCTAAGGCTTACCACTGTCAACCCTTAATTCGATAATTGCAAAGAAAGGGTAAATCAGACAGCAGGTTGATAAGCATGGTACATGAGCCAAAAAGACGAAGAAGGGGAAAAGCTACTCCCACTAAAACACACACTAATAAAATCAAACTAACAATAAATATTATAAATAATTCCAATACTATCTGTAAATAGCTTACATAACCAGATTTTAACTCTAGGGCACTTATCTGCCAAAATAGTTAATAATATTCAATAATTAAAAATTATTTTTCATATCTGGTCCTTTCGTACTAAAGTATAGTAAAATTTAATACTCTGGTGCACTTATCTGCCAAAATAGTTAATAATATTCAACAATTAAAAATTATTTTTCATACCTGGTCCTTTCGTACTAAAATATAATAAAATTTAATAGATAGAAACCAGGTTGACTATTTCATAAAATAGTTTAATGTACTGTAAATGAAGATAGTCAGAAGATAATTATAATAAATAATTCTGTTTCTTGAATATATTCATATAAATTTGACAATTTAAATTGTCTTAACAGCCATTCACATTGATCGTTCTCCCATACCCATAGTTTATTTTCAGGTCTCCCGATGCAAACAATTAATCGAGGTTTCACTGTAAATGTAGATACTTTCTCAGTAAATATGTAATGTTTTAATTCTTTTTAACAAAATTAAATAATAATAAAATTATTATATAACTATAATGATCATTATGGCATAAAATTTATCTTTTTCATTCAATATGTTTAATCTTATAAATTTAGCTACTTCAGTCAAAATGGCTTTTTTTTTCTTTCCCTTCTATCAACAAACTAACTGAATGTATTTAATGAGGTATATAGTTATATTGAACTTTTATAGGAATAAATCACTGAGAGGTTTAATTTAAGATAAATTAAAATGTTTCATACCTCTCCTTATAATCAATCTTCTAAGTAGATCACGATTTCAGTGTCTTGGCAACCCCATCCTCAATACACTCTGGACGACTGATGTTATGTCGATCGAAGAACCACTTCTTCTTCCCTCTGTTGGTGGACCAAAAAACCTCAGGATTAGGTCAGAATCCATGGGAATTTCGAAGTTTGTAAGTTTTTATTTCTTATTTTTCTAAATGTAGATTTTTTCCCAAACGTGAGTTCCTTTTGTTTATCTATTTGTTTAACAGCCTAAATAAGATAATTAAAACCAATAAAAATGAAAAAAATTGAAGACGAAAACAAATCAGGAATTCATCAGATCAAATGCAGGGATTGTGACAAAATTTATATTGGAAAAACAAAAAGAAATTTGAAAACAAGGTTGAAAGAACATCTTAGAAATGTCAAAAATGGTGAATTGGAAAAGACAGCAGTAGCTGCTCATGCTTGGTCCGAAAACATCTAATTGAATCAAAAGCTAGTCTAATTAAACAAATAGATAAACAAAAGGAACTCATGGTTTGGGAAAAAATCTACATTCAGAAAAACAAGAAAGAAAAACTTCTATAACTTTGAAATTCCCACAGATTCTGACCTGATCCGGAGGTTTATTGGTCCACCAACAGAGGGAAGAAGGTGGTTCTTCTGATCAACATATCAGTCATCAAGAGTGTACTGAAGATCGGGTCACCAACACCCTGAAATCATGATCTATTTAGAAGATTGATTATGAGGAGAGGTATGAAACATTTTAATTTATCTTATATAGTTATATATTTTAGATTAGTATGTGCTAAGTATTATCATTATAACAATGTGTCAGTAAGTAGGTCAAGTATTAATTTGTAGCTCATTAATTTGAGGATGCCTGTTGGTGCATGGGTAGGGCCATAGATTAAAATTATAGTAAACACTTTAGCACTTCACCAGCTTTGTTCACATTAATAAATTAATTAAGCAGAACATCACACTTACATATGCTTATTACATTTTTTAAAAAAACTTTCAAAAAGCATTGACAATAGATCCTATATATCAAAAGAGTTTCATGATTATTTGTTGAAGTGTATACTAATGAGATTTTCAATTAATATTACTTGGATTTTGTAATCCACTTCTTTTTTTTAAAACACTATGTACATTTTGATAGGGCTCCCATCCACCAAAAAGTGACCTACAAGTTTTTCATTTATAAATTTTCACTTAAAAATGGTTTAAGTAATTTGTAAATATATTTATATTACAAATGTAAATATGAAACAAAATACAAGCATTCAGAGAGAATAGAATTACTGTGACATTTTATTTAAATGTGATGTGTTATAAGTTACTGTAACCGATAAAGTTTGCATAGAAACAATATTAAATTTCAAAGAACTCTCAAATCAGTGCCAAATTCAAATTGTACAAATCATTAAAATATTACAATTTTTAAATTTCAAAGAAGCGTTGCAATTGAGCTCTTACAAAGTAATAAAGATTAAGAGAAATCTAAAACATAATTAATAAAAAGTCTAAACCCAGAAAATGAACATGCAGAAGTTAGTCTTTGCCAACCATTGATACTGTTATCTGATTAAAGTGGTAATTTATTCCGAACACCACAAAATTAGTAAGCACATTCTCAATGAGACAAGGAAGCTTTATTCTCAATATTTAAATGAAATACACTTCTAACTTCATTGTAGAGAATAAAAGTGATTTAATTATTATTATTATTATTATTAATAAAGATAATAATAATACTAATGACAACAATAACAACCGTACTATTGGGAATGTTAAATTTCAAATACTGAACAAGAAATCTACAAAGTTTATCACAGAAAACAATTTCAATGTATTAAACAGATGTTTGACTAATTCAAACAGTATGGTCTACTTATAGAAAGAGAAAAATGATGTAACGTTCATCAGTGTCTTCGTCAGAAACTTTTAAATATTTGATACCAAGGTATCCAAACATCAGTCAAGATTCTGAAGAAAGCAGACGACTGTTACACTGATTTACGTTACTTTCTCTCTTTCTCTAAAATAGACTAAAGAATACAATAATATTTCCATTTTTCATACCATTAAAAATCCAACGTATAGAATGTAAACTAATACTTATTTGGAAAAAAAGAAGAAAAATACTAACAAATAATTAAACTGTAAATTTTTACAAATATTTTGTAAAATATAATTACATGCAGAAGTAAGTTACTTCAAAACTTCTAACAATAAAAAGTCCAAATAACTTAATAAATAAGTTCAGTCTATATTATTTATTCTTAACTCATATGGTTGTTTCTGTTAGACATATGTTTCAAAGGATATTTGCTCCATCTTCAGTTGTATAGACTGATTTTTCCCAAGTTGTCGGCCCTGGATCTCGACTCCTGCTCCCTCTTTCTGTGATCCAAAGAACTTGCTAATTCGGTTCCTCTCCCCGGGAATTTCAAAATTCATAATTCTCTCCTTGTTCTGTATGTAGATTTTTCCCCATATAGTGAGTTCATTTGTGTTTTATGTTTTAATAATTTTGAGTTTATATCTTATTTTGTGTTTTTCTGACCAAATGTGAGCAGCTACTGCAGATTTTTCTACTTCTCCATTTTTTAAATTTCTTATGTGTTCTTTGGTTCAAATGTTTAAGTTTCTCTTGGTTTTCCCTATGTATATCATACCACATTCTATACATTTTATTTGATATATATTTGTTTTTGTTGGTTTTTATTAGTTTATTTAGGCTATAATCATTCTTTGGTGCTAATGTGATATTACCTAAAATCTTTTGGAATTTATTATGTGCCCATGTGTGATGTGTGAATTTCCTGTATTTCACTTCTTTTGGTTTTTATATTTGAAGGGTACTTTCATTCCTTAATTTTTGTATTTCGTACTTATCACATTTTTTGTGTATCATTTTCTTCTCAAAACATTTTCATTTGCCACTTCAATTGTGTGTTTTTTTTTCTCTAATTCATTATTTTCTGTGTTCATGGGTATAGTCACCAATATATGTGATAGGATTTTGAAGACTGCCATTTTGTCTGAAATATGGTTGAATCCAATTTGATGTAGTTATCTGTGTGTGAATCTTTTCTATGAATGCTAATTTCTATTTTATTTTTTTGCTAATTTCTATGTAATTTCAGATAAAAAAAAGTTAATTGTTTATTAATTAAATAAAAATAAAATGTAGTTTTATTTTTATTTAATTAATAAGTATGGATTTTCATCAAGTAAACACCAACTCAATTGATTAGTTAATTGTTTATTCTCTTCTGTTTCTAATGTGAATTTGATTGTTTTATTCTGTACATTCAGGAAATTTAAGGCATATTCTATGTATAAAAATTAAATGAATCGTGAATTCTTCTTACCTCATACTTCTATGTTTTTTTTTTAAATACAGCACTGCAGTATCATATTCTATGTGTTTTTGTTTAACTATTGCGATAACATTGTACCAACTGAAGATGGAGCAAACATGCTTTGAAACATATGTCTAATATAAACAACTATATGAGGTAAGAATAATACAGACCAAACTTATTTATTAAGTAAAACTTCAGTGTTACTTCCTATTATATTTTCAAAAGTCCAAAGATTGTTCAGGAGAAAAACTAAAATGAAATTTTCAGATTGAATTCTTTCGTAACTTTTTTAATGCTGTAATTTCCCCATGAATAATTTGCAAAGGCAGGAAGAATCAAGTAGTAAAGAAAAATGTAAGTATTCTCCGACTAACCAGTTCATAAGCAAATAAATTGTCAATATTAATCAAATTCTTATATCTAATACAAATGTAGGGATGACCACAGTGAAGTTACGGTAATTTACTATTTTCAAGAAAAATAATTTGAAGTATCATGCATATTCTTATTAAACATCTTTCACCAAGAAGAAAACTTTCACAGAAATTCCCAGCTCTTACCCTCAACTTTAGATGTTACGTAATTATCATTATATAAAGAAAAATAATCTATGGATGCACAATATATCTTGTTTAAACTATATTTACAATTCCTTGAAAAAATATATAATTTTCTCTTGTACATTTTCTCTTTTACATTTAAGGAAAATTATAGAACAAAACACAAAAATACTTTTTTACTTATTTTAAATCCTTACAGCCAGAATATAAAGACACTATCACTATGGCAATGATTCTTTCTTAAATATACAGATTAGCAATTCGAACATAATTCCATAGCACAACAGCTCTGAAGAGTCAAGGCCAAATGAATTGGCTGCAATCACTGGCTTAGTATATGGCAGTAATGTGAGTCTCATGGGGTTAGCGGTATGCATTCTCTCCAACTTAATTTTATTTTTCTTACCCGGATATCATTAGTTTTCTCATCAAGCAGCTACCCAGTCATCCTCACATGGATGAGTGGACCACATTCCACACCCTATACTTAAATATTTAGTAATATCTAGGAATTAAATCTGGACCTCTGGGATTTTAGCCATGAGTGCTATAATCCAGATTTTGAATTTATCATATTCAACAACTATATATATAGTATAAATATACAATATTAAAAATTGCAATAGCATTAAATTTCTTCTTCTTCTTCTTCTTCTTCCTTCCAAGTATTAGGCCAAGGCCTGTTACGAACCTATAGAAAATTTTCCCTCCAGCGTTTCATAGGACGGCCCAGTGATCTTCGTCCTCTTGGTATATAATTATAAACAGCTTTGGGGATCCGATTTGAGCATCAAATTTAAATCTCATATATATTGTGAATAGACCTTATATTTTAATGTTTATATCAAATAACTATAAAATATTTTAAAACAATTATGTTGATTTAAATTCTTAAGAAAATTTTAAATAATAGTAATAATAATAGTTACTCATACATAAACAGATATTCATTATAATGAACTTTTATAGGAAAAAATACCTCTGGATCCAGTCAGAATCCATGGGAATTTTGAAGTTTATAAGTTTTTCATCATAAACATCAGTCGATGAGGAAGTACTGAAGATGAAGCGGCCAAGGCTTTGAAACCACAGTCTACATAGAAGACTGGACATGAGGTGAGGTATGAAGCATTTTAATTTAATCTTAATTCATTATAATACTTCATCAACATTTGAAGGGCTCACTTTAATAATGGTATAATTTTGCAGTGGACTAGTGGTTATGCTCCTTGCCTCTGGTCCCGAGGGTCGCGGGTTCAAACCCGGCCGGGGTCGATGGATTTTTTAGGATGGAAAAATCCAAGGAGCAAGTCCTCCGGGAGGGACTTTAAGCCATAGGTCCTGAGTCTGAAGATTTTCAGGCTCGTAAAAAATCCTTATGCCTGAATGAAAAGGCCTCTAAGCAAAATTTACTGAATTTTCCCGTCCTAGTACTACCTCGGTTTCCTAAATGTCAGTATGAGGCAGAACGCTGACCACGGACCACTCAAAATGACATCTACACGAAAACAAGTGACCACTCAAAATGACATCTACACGAAAACAAGTGTAACTAAATTAGTATGGTTCAAATTCTTCCCTGTAGGGGGAGAGCGCCTAAAACTCTGTAAAGGGAAAACATAGGCTTACAATACAATACAATAATTTCCTATTAAAAAAATTAATTACATTTAATTCTTCTACCCTGTATCAACTTGCAGTCATAGTGTTATATTACATTTTCATTACAGAATTATGTACTCCCTTCACTGGATGAAGAGGATATTTTAGTAAAAACTAATGAGTATACTTAAAAAATAACAAAGGTCAAAGGTGGGTAAGTTCAATTTCATATGTTAAACATGATTTAAACAGTCATATTCTAGTAGTGAATGATGATATTGCTTCATATCTAAATAAAACATGAGGTGAGATGTATATTTATAAATCTAGCTCTTAAAAATATAAACAAACAACATATGTATTATGTTAAGAGAAAAAATACGGAGGGTTGTTCACGATAATGGAAGCAGGAGAAGGAATTAAAGTGGTTAGGACATGTTTTAAGAATGGAAGATGAGCAACTATATGAATGGCATCCGAACAGAAAGAAGAAAAGAGGAAGACCAAGGTTAACATGGAAGGAAAACATGAAGACAGTAATGCAAGCTAGAGGGCTAAGCATCGAAGATGCCCAAGACTGTAGCTTTGGAGGTTTGGCACGGGAAGACGGCAGCAGCTGTAAAAACCCAAAGATAGATAGAGAGAGGGTTGTTCACGATTCCTGGGGACAAGATTGAAAGGTGATGACGTCACTACTATTTATGCAGAGATGCTGCCCACAACAGCACATGTTCATTCGGACGAGTGCTACCTGCCACAGTGTTCGGATCTGGTTTGCTCGTTAGTATGACAAGGAATATCGATCCTTTCTGGGAGGGATACATAACAGCCCTTTCCGACACTAATTACAGCTATAGTGCTATCATCAAAATGTGCAAGAAGCATGATTTCAATATATCCACGAATGGGATTTACTCAGTTCTTAACAAAAAAGGTAAAACTCGTATGGGATTCATTCCTAAGGAGAAAAAACAAGCATACCCTAAGCCTGCTACAAGCCGCACCCCTGAGGTGGTCAGGAAGGTTAAAGCCCTTGTGACAGGAAACAATCCAGCCACCCAACGAACAATAGCAGTGAAGTTGGGTATCTCTTTAGCAACCGTAAACAACATAATAAACAAGAATTTAAACTTAGAAAAGCGACATAAAAGCTGGGTTCACAAGCTTCTACCGAGACACATTGCAGAAAGGCGTACCAACAGTAGAAAGCTCTATGAACGCCATCTTGCGGGTGATAAATGGAAGTTTATAGTGACTTTAGATGAGGTATATGTATACCTTAATGATACAAAGAAGCCACGAGCAATATTTTTACCGTCCAAGAGGAGAATAAAAAAGTTGAAAAGTGGTATACCGACTGTGGGGAAAGTTTTTCACGCGGCTTCATGATAATTGCAGGATTTTGCTACAATGGCAAGTTAATCATCCGCAGAGTAGAAAAAAAGCTAAAGTTAACTCTGCCTACTACCAAAGGGATGTCCTGCCACCAATTTATACCTCTGAGATACCTTCCCTCTATGGAAGAGAAGTGAACAACGTCTGGATCCATCAGGATAAAGCTTTAAGCCACACCTCTGCTGCTACACGCCGCGCCGGTTCATGGAGACACTGGAGCAGACATCTGGAATACATGCAGTGCCCTTCAGTGAAATACCTGGTAAAGTCCCCCGATGCTGCGCCCATGGATTTTTGTGTGTTTGGTCTCCTAAAAAAGAGTGCTTGGAAGAAGGAGACCACGCTCTATTGAAGGTCTATGGAAAGCCTGCAAGGAGGAGTGGTCCAAAATCGACATCGCTGTTCTTTGTAAAGCACTTCTGCAGTATAAACTCCGTTGCAGAGCGATAGCTAGGGTCCAAGGCCATCCAATCGAACACAACCGCTGGTGGAGACATGGGTTTTCATAAGCAAGTTAGTGATGCAAACTTGTCCCCAGGAATCGTGAACAACCCTCCGTACAATACTGTATGTCTATTCACCCGTGCCGTGGCTGAGTGGTTAAGGCAAAATGGCTTGGCGCAGAGCTATGGGACTTGCACTGGTTTGAGTCTCCATGGGTGAAGAAATTTTCTCATAAATTTTGGCCAGTATGGGACCGGTGCCCACCCAGTATCATGAGGAATTTAGGTAGCTACAATAAGTAGTGGTTCCAGGTTGAAAAACCAGCTATAACAGCTGGGATACCCGACATGCTGAATACATGTCACCCCAACACTGGCTGGATGATTATTTACCTATGTGATTAACACATGTGGATATGAGGCCAGCAGCTGGATGGTAGGTCAAGGGTCTTTCAGGCCTGTCATGCCATGGGGTATATATGCCTATTGAGACATATCAATTATAGCAAATAGAGAAATATAAATTATATTTTCAGATTCACACAACTCACTCCTGAAATGTCTATCTTCCTGCTTCTTTGAGGTGTTATCAGAATGCATATATATTTTTGTGTTATATTAAAATTGGTGGAAGTTGTTCACATTAATAACGTTGGACTTCTTTCATTTTCAAAATAAGGTTAATTTTAAAATAAGAGCATATTTTAATGTGTTTTGTCAGTTAATGGACTTGGTCTGCCACAAATTTTGAACCATAATCACACAACACTGCAATGGAAGAAGAAGAGCCACCTTGCACTTCAGAATTAAGACAAGCACAAAACATCGAACGATGAAAGAGTCAATTTTGCTACAATTCATCGCAATAGTAAGTTAATAACACTTATGGAGGATTATTTCCAATCTCTGAGAACGATTTGCCAAGTAGATTGTGATGTTGGAATGTGAGTCATCAGGACAGGAGCGTGCGACGTGATCAAACCAGTCAGTGTGCTGCTTCTGTTACACTCGCACGCATGTTGCCCTCATAATGCCTAAGCAGATAGACCTGTTTTGGGAAGGGTATATTACTGCCCTTTCTGATGCCAACTTTAGTTATTCTGCGATTATTGAGGCTTGCAAAAATGTAATTTTGTGGTGTCAAAGTGTGGAGTTAGCTCAGTGCTTAATAAAAACGGAAAGGGTCACTTGGGATTAATTCCAAAAGGAAAAAAACGGGCAAATCCACGACCTACTACTACCCACACCCCAGATGTAATCAGAAAGGTCAAGGTCCTTATTTCTGGTGGTAACCCTGCCACACAAAGGGTGATTGCGAACAGATTGAGAATATCCCTTAAAACTGTCAACACCATAATAAACAAAGATTTAAACATGGAGAAGCATCACAAAAGCATAAATTGTTGCCATGTCACATTGCCGAATGCCGCACCAACAGCAGGAAACTATGAAAAGCACCTGGCAGGAGAAAAATGGAAATTTTTGGCCACACTTGATGAAGCATATGTTTATCTAGGAGACTGCAACAAACCCCGGGCAATTTGCTATTAAGAAAGGGGTGAAAAAAATGTTCAAAAGTGGTATGTCGAATGCAGAGAAAGTTTCTCCAAGGGATTTATGGTCATCGCGGGATATTGCTACAATGAAAAACTGACAATTCGTAGAGTAGCTAAAAAGGCCAAAATCAACTCCCAGTACTACCAGGAAGAAGTTCTCACCCCAATTTACCCAACTGAAATCCCAGCTCTCCATGGTACAGACAGAAACCAAGTCTGGGTGCACCAAGACAAGGCCTCCAGTCATACTTCGGGTTTAACCCTGGCAATCCTGGAGAGAATGGAGCAGGAAACTGGAATACATGCTATTCCATTCAGCAACATCCCAGTGAAGTCTCCTGATGCATCACCGATGGACTTTTGTGTCTTTGGACTCTTCAAAAGGGCACTGGGAAACAGGCGTCCTCGAACAATAGACAGTCTCTGGAAAGCATGTAAAGAGGAGTGAGAACTTCTAGACATGGCTGTGCTGCGTAAGAGTCTTCTACAGTGGAAACTCCAATGCCGAGCCATCAAATATAGCATGCTCGATGGTGGAGACACAGCTTTTCTTAAGGTAAAACTTAAAAATCATTTGTTATCAGAGATCAGAAACAACCCTCCGTATTTAACAAAATCATTGAATTATTTTTCATTGAACTATTACAGGAAATATCACTATGAGGTTTAATTTAAGATTTAAAATAAACTTCTTTATACCTCACCTCATATCCAGTCTTCTAATTAAGTCAGTTTCAAAACCAAGGTGTTTCATCTTCAGCAATTTCACGACTGATGTTCTGTCATCCAGGAGAACTTCTACCTGGGAATTTGATTTGATTCAGAGGTTCATCGTCCACCAACAATGAAAGTAAGAAGCAGTTCTCCTGGACGACAGAACATAGGTCATAAAATTACTGAAGATGAAACCGGTTTAATTAGAAGACTAGATATGAGGTGAGGTGTAAAGAAGTTTATTTTAAATCTTATTTTTCATTATCTACCTACAATGTGTGCATAATAAAAACCTGAAAAATATGATACCCTAATCAAAATCCAAGAACGTAGTAAATAAATATTAATTTCTCTTTGCTATAATATCTGCTTGTTCAGTTAAAAATTTCTACTTCTATTGTTTGTTTTATAATGTAACCTTATACCACGTATAAATTTCCAAAGACCACAGCTAAGTTTAAGTTTCTCAAGATTTTCTCTAAAACACCAAGAATGTTTTTTAAACTGGGAATACAACCTTCTTTGTACAAACTTAATACTAGTTACAGCAATGGTTTGAGATTAAAATTATCAATAATTGTCCTTTTGCATTTACGAAGTCTCTTTTTAATGGGGCTTTCCAGGACTCCATTTGTCCATTTCTCTGTTAAATTGTTCCTACTATACTCCTGAACAATTCAGTGGCTTTTGTTGTTCTTTCCCACACACTGGTAACAAAAATTAATGAGCTATTTAGCGTGTACGCATTCACTTTCAAAATACTCAAGGATATGAAACCTTATTCTTTTGTGTCCACATATAGAATTAATGGTTTACTTGAGCATTCAAGTAAACAAACAATACGAATTAAATAAAACAAAAACACTGTGATAAGCAGATTAATTATGCCACACTATAAATATTTGACACCTTATTAATAAACAATGGAATTAAAATAACTAAACTAAAGATTTTTGACATTATAATGAGAAAACTAAAAATACCACCAAAGCATTTTTAACAATTCAGAGAAATTGAGGACTTGCAACGTCTCAAGAGGTTAAATAATTGTATATCTCTCTAAACGGTACCAAGAGGTTAGTGACTGCTGCTCACCCCTTTCCTCAAAGGGGAAATTTCACAATTTTGGCAGGCGGAGTCCATTAACTAATCTATTGATGGCAGTGACAAAAAATAAAGTATTCATAGTTTCAATACTAGTAAACTGCCATGACTCATTATGAGGCCAAAATTGTCCCTATTCTAACATATGGAATTGAGATAACCTGGGAAAAGCTAAGCTATAAAGACCTTCCCTGCATGGAAAATGTCAAAACTCACTTCCTGAAAGTTGCCCTCGGAGTATACAAGTACACAAGATCAATACTAGCCTATGAACTCGCAGGAGAACCATTTCTAATAGAGGACCTGAGGTGGAAATTCAACCTGCCCTCCACAGACAGCTGAAAAAAGTTATGGAGGACAGGGAGAAGAAAAGAAGAGATCTGCCAGGATATTTACTTGACAGGTTATGATGAACAGATCATGGACCAGTACAAACCAGGGATGCGTCACTTTGTGAATTCGATGGTGGTTCATGCCTACCATTATAAAATATGCAAGACGAAAACTTACCACGACCCAGAATCAGGCTGTATATGCGAACTCTGTGAATATTGTGAATGTTACCATGTAATAATATGTAAAACCCAAGTGAAATCCATCATAGACTTCTGTGTAAACTGATACGCACAATTTATTATTATTAATACCAGCAAGATTCCTAAAAAAATTAGTAACTCACAATTTCAATTGCAATTGTATTTTTAACGATAAGAATTAATTTAATAAATGAGCTGCTTATAAGCTTGTTCTCAAAATTGGTATTATTGAGGTAAACTCTATTAAATTATAAAATATGTAAATTAGGTTAATCATTATTGTAGTAATTGCAAATACAAGTTTTTATTTTGATTCCATATTCACATCCAATTTTGATTTAAAAGATTATGTTATTTTTCTTTGCTACTTTCAGTTTCAATGTGTATGGTATAAATACCAAGTATGGCTTCAATTTGACAGTTTGGGAAAATATATACATTCAGTAGAATAAATTTAGATCCATGAATTTTGAAATTCCCAGTGAGCAAGATTTGATCTCAAAGTTCATCAAATCAACACCAAATGGTAACTTTGAAGATGAATATGTAACTGAAATTCAACAGTCGTAAAGATGGTTGAAGATGAGACAGATACCTCTTGAAACTGCAGTAACGTGCTTGAAGATCACGGAATATGAGGTGAGATTTCATAACTCACTATTTATTAATTGTAAACTTGAAAACCTCAATGTTATTTCCCATAATTAATTTATGAAGTAAATGTTTGTATTACAAATAGTATTGTATAAAGTTTTTGTTATAGTTGGACCGAGCAAGAGCTAATGATCATTGGAAAAGCATGCACAGTGTAAGTAAATAAAAAAAAATAATCTTTCCTCAAATTACAACTTCTTAAAAAGCCAACATATAGATAGAAAAAACATAATACTACAGCTTCGTTTTGCTTTTCAATAAATGCTGAAGGAATGAAACTATTGAGATTATTCTCGTGAAAATATTTTTGAATTTTTTTAAATATCTTCTTCATCAATTACACTTAGTAGACTATGCAAATGATCATGACAAAAATTTGTGTGTGTGTGAATATTCATGTAAGAATATTATTTTGTGTTATTTTTCTTGGTATGATGTAAGTTAATTTATGTTAATGCTCTAGAAATCACAATTTTTGTTTTTTCGGAACTGAACTTGGTATATAGCAATCAATTAAAAGCCAAAATTAAAAACATAGCTCTAACAGCTGTCATTTTACTTTTTTGTAACAAAACTCTAAACATAGGATTTAAATAACAAAAGAAATATATTTTCTGTAATCAGCAAAATCAAACCATAAATTCAACTTGTTAAGGAATTTGCTTAGATCACCCAGTTTCTGCATTGTGGACATTTCAATTTAATAACGAACAGTTAGAAAAGGAAAAAAGTAAAGAGATAACATCATTTCTAGAGTTTTGTATTTTCCAATATATATTATGCGAAGCTGATAATAATTTATTTTATACCAACTGCACTAGAAAAGTGAAGGGACAATGTGAAAAAGACTGGAATCTTATTTCCTCTAAATGAAGAACAACTCAATTCTTTTATAAAGTTCTAAAGCAATGCATCATCGGTACATACCAATTACATTATTTATAATTTATTGTAATGGAGTTTCAGAAATTAATTAGATACTTGTTATTTAAGCGCAAGTTTGTTAAAAGACACTGAAAATTTTACACACTGAATTAAAATGGTGTAATTTAAAAATTGGTCAAATTTCCTATGTAAAAAAAAAAAAAAACAAAATTTGAATAAAATTTAAAATCTTATCTCAGCAGTATTTTTCTTTATTTCATTTTTCTGAGCTTTTCTCCATTGAAGATTCTCATCCACTATTGATAGTGCATCACTTTGACCTCAAACAGGAATTTTACCTTTTAACCCATTCTAGAAAAAACGCGTAAAGGTGAAAAAATGTACCAAAGTAATGACAGTTTTTTGATTTCACATTTATTTAGACTTACCCAGGACTGTAAATATTAATGATCAATGATAGCCCACATTCTGGATTAGAAAACTTGAGAAAAAAAATGCATTTTTTCCATTACCTTAATATGCAAAACATGCAACTCACCAACATTATGCTCGTCTCCTGAATCCAGGCAGCATTAAAAAGAAAACAAACATCAGCAAATACAATACGCAAGAAATTAATCACTTAGTTCCCAAGTTCGTGACAGTTTCCAGAAGAAAGTTTGGTGTTTAGAGAGACAGAGATAGAGAAGAACAAGCAAAAGAAGTCAGAAGAAGAGACAATATGCAGCAGTGAGAGTCATTCCATTGCTATGTAGCTCTAAAGCAACAAGGTACTAATACTGAAGTTTGGGAGAATAATGCAGCATATCTAAGAGATTCATGTTTATCATAAACAAAGTATTCACTTTATTTGTTTTTATTATTAATTTAATACTTCTCATTAAAGAACAAATTATATTTGAAGAGAAAAATATATGCTCAAACTGGGGTTTGAACCCAGAACCTTTGGATTTCTATGCCAATGCTCTACCAACTGAGCTACCAGAGCATTTCAATCTAAATGCAAATTTTTCTCTTATACATTGTTAATTCCCAAGCACCAAATGCTACGAACCTTTGTTCGATCACACAAATGGCAGCTTCTTTTTTAAGAAGACTTCATGTGATCGAGCAAAGGTTTGTAGTATTTAGCGCTTGGGAATTGACAATGTATAAGATAAAAATTTGTGTTTAGATTGGAGTGATCAGGTAGCTCAGTTGGTAGAGCATTGGCACAGAAAGCCAAAGGTCTGGATTCAAACCCCAGTCTGAGCGAGTATTTTTTTCTTCAAATACAATTCACTTTATTGCCATTCTACACAAAAGAATGCACAAAGTATATTTTAAAATTTCGTAACCTAGAATTATGAATGTGATAAATTTTACATTCATATCATGTAGAAAAAATTTGACATTAAAAAAATCAATAAAGAATAATCAATCTATGGAATTAACAGTTCTAAATACAGGGTGGACCGCTCGAATGGACCTAATTTCAATTGCTTGTTACTGGCAAACGGTTGAAGATAGAAACTTAAAACAACGTTCATATTACAGAAAAACTCACCAAGTTTTGATATCCAGATCACCACATCTCTATATGAGCCCCAGCAGTCACTGTGACGATATCAAAGCGATGAACAATTTCTTGCCAAGTACGTTGGAGTATGTCTTCTGGAATGTTCTCAATAGCCTCTATGATGCGCTCACGAAGATCACGAAGGTCTTTGACTGGGGTGGTGTAAACTTTATCTTTGACATAGCCCCAGAGAAAGAAATCCAGTGGTGTTAAATCGGGAGATCTCGGGGGCCACGCGATTGGTCCTCCCCTACCAATCCAACGGCCAGGGAAAATGTTGTCCAAAGTCGTACGAACTTCATTGGACCAGTGGGGAGGAGCACCATCTTGCTGGAAAACGATGTTAGGCTGCAGTTGTTCAATTTGTGGAAAGAAGAACTGCTCCAGCATGTCAAGATATGTGGTACCACGAACAGTTTTCTCGGCGAAGAAAAACGGTCCAATGACCTTATTATGTGACAAACTGCACCAAACATTCATCTTCGGACTATCACGAACATGCTCTTGAATAGCGTGAGGATTCTCCGATCCCCAGATCCGCACATTATGCCGGTTTACCTTGCCTGACAAATGGAAAGTGGCTTCGTCCGAGAAGAAAATCTTGGTCATGAAGTCAGGATCAGCGCCGAGACGGTCCAGCATCGTATTGGCGAATTCCACTCGTTTCGGCATGTCATTCGGCTCCAGACGTTGCACTAACTGCACTTTATATGCGTGCAGTTTGAGGCGTTTGTGGACAATCCGTTGTAATGTCGATTTTGGTATTTGAAGTTCCCGCGAAGCTCTTCTTAATGACTTCCGGGGGCTTCGCTCAAATGCGGCTTGAACATTTGCTACCATTTCATCGGATGCTCTGCGACCACCACCATGCTTCTTCAACACAGATCCTGTAGCTAATAATGTATCACGCCACTTCTTTATGCTTCTAGCAGTTGGAGCATCACGGTTAAACACACGCCGGAACTCCCTTTGAACTCTAATGATTGATTTAAACTCCGCATACCACAAAACAGCTTGCGCTTTCATCTGCGGAGTCGCCATTTTCACAAACAATTAAATCTAAGAACGAGAAACGTATCTTTGTGCCATCTACCGACAGGATTCGAAACTTGGTGAGTTTTTCTGTACTATGAACGTTGTTTTAAGTTTCTATCTTCAACCGTTTGCCAGTAACAAGCAATTGAAATTAGGTCCATTCGAGCGGTCCACCCTGTATTTAATGCCAATTGAAGTGGTTGCAGAGGACACATGGTTAGTGTAATGCAATCCTCTACCTTATTTTCATTTTTCTTAACCAAATTTTGCTACTTTTCAATTCCGACAGCTACCTAACTGTCCTTATGAGGCTGAGTGGACCTGTATCAGATCCCATACTCAAAGATTTCTAAGGAATTGACCTGAGAGCTAATTGTTACCACCACAGAGGCAACAGTCATTGAATATTATTTAGATGTATTTTTGTGATATATTTTATAGTTGTGATAGTTATGCAGTGACAGCTAAGAAGATAATGAACAGTTTAGTTCCATATTCTTTATATATTAACAGGGATACCTAAACAAGATTCTACAGAAGGACTCTATTTTCATGTAAACTAAACACACTTCTAATTATATTTGAGTTGTATATTTTGACTCACCTCATATTTCTTGCATTTTATGCAGACTAGTTTCATCGCTTCTGTCCGACATTCTTGATGCATCACAACTGTTGCCTTGCAGTTGTCCTTCCTGCAAGTTGATTTCTGTTCCCTCTGTTGGCTGACCGATGAACTTCCAAATCAAATTTTTTTCTCTTTCACCGGGAATTTCAAAATTCATGGGTTTTCTTTTTATTCTTGCAGATGTAAATGTTCTTCCAAATTGTGAGTTCCTTAGATTTTTCTAACTGTTTTAGTAATTTTGCCTTAGTTTCAATTCTGCATTTTTTGACCATGCACTTGCAGCTATTGCACATTTTTCTATTTCTTCATCTGCAATAGCTGCACATGCATGGCCAAAAAAACACAGAATTGAAATGAAGGCAAAATTAATAAAACAGAAATTCTCGGTGAAAAAAAAAGAAAATTAATTTAGAAGTTTATCGCTCAGCCAATAGAGGGAGCAGAAATCAACTTGCAGGAAGGACAACTGCAAGGCAACAGTTGTAATGCATCGAGAATGTTGTACAGAAGCGACGGAACTAGTCTGCATAAAAATCAAGGAATATGAGGTGAGTCAAAATATACAACTTAAATATAATTAAAATAAACCTCATAGTATTATTTCCTACATATATTTAATAAACACATTTCTCTTCATATTTAAAAAAAAGGCACATAAAATATTGACATTTTTGAACATTACATCAATTTGTTTTAATACATATACATTTATAATTTTGGAGTAAAAATAAGTAATGTTGAATCATCAAACAAAGAAGTAGGGGTTACAATTTACATGACTTTAAACTTATCTAGTTTGTCCTGCAATATTACAAAATAATTATTTGATTTATGTGTGTGGTTATGAAGGCTAGGGAAGGATTAGGGTATAATATAATTTAATGAATCAACCAATAATGTAAGATCTACAGAGCAACAGCAACAATACAATTTTTCAAGACTTCCCAATACTTGTATGTCTCATCTTGCTGAAAGCATCCACACCAGAAGCAATATACAGGAGGGGGAGGTCCTCTACTTACGTAGGGAAGCACCAGACCCCACTTTCTGTCTGGCTAGGGCAGCATATTGAGCCCGTGCTTTGGCCCGTTGAGCTGCCTGTAGATCAATGGCGCTGTTTGAACGGAGAGCTGAAGCTCCGGGCGGGCCAGAACCACGCCTTGGAGAGCCATCTGTATCCAATGCATTCAAATTTACATTAACAACTTTCATTGTTTATATGAAAAATATCTCATTTCACTGTCTTTACTTCCATAGCACACAAAATTAATATGACTTTGCTAATGATACTTCAAAAGCTTGATGAAAAGTGTGTTGTAAATTTAGTTCTAGAAAATGGTTTTCAAGCCAATAACTCTTCCTTTTTTCTTGATGCAGAAAAAAATATTTATGATGTAAGACATAAAATTCAGAATCTATGTTTATTATCTCAATGAAACTATATTTGTCTGAAATAAGAAACAGGAATCTTTTAAAATAATATTTTTATGTTGTTTCTAATTTAAATTAACTTTTTTTTGAATGCATAGTCAGATATTATCTAAATTTTAAATTTAAACTCATAACAACAATATTATCAATTGCTACTATTAACTTTTTAAAGCAAGGTGGAAAAATAACGGTTTATGTGAATTCCAATAATCCAGACAACGGATATATGTGAGGCAAAGATCAGAAAATATTTCCATAAAAAATTGTCAACCACAATAAAGTATTTTCAATTCTACATATAGGAAGAAACATCAATAACTCAGGAAACTGAATATAGTCACATAATGAAATCACAAAATACAACTATCTTATGTATACTCCTACAAATTATTAACATCAATTCATAATTAAAATGGAACAATAAAAATAAAGCATACTTGCATTAAAAAAAACAAGAAAAAAAAAGCAAAATGAATAAATAAAATGTGCAAATAATGAAGAATAGGCTGTGCAATTAAGCGTGGGTTGGAAAATGGTAATAGTTCTTAAGTTGTATAATCTGAAATCATCTTCTAAATAAAATGCTCAAAAAAACAATATTACATTGCAATACTATAATAATGTCATAGGTTACTGGATGAGCAAATATTTAGCACTCATTATATTGTATAAAAACTTTAATAAGTAAAATATGATATTTTTCTATACCAGAATTATAAATCATATTAATACTACCTAGAAGTAGTTATATGTCAAGTACAGCAGATGAAAATCATCTTCGTGTCTTACAAAGGAAAATTAACAAGATAATATTTAGTTTAGTATGAGGGTGGATTAAATATAAACCGGAATTTGTATCTGGAGGCTCTGGTAGCGAACTTCAAAGGTTGCAGTTTGGAGGGGAAGTTGGTGGGGGTGTCTTGAGTAGGGATCTTGATGTGTCGCACTCCGAAGAGTGGCCGCTTGCTTCAGTATGCCATGAGCGAGCAAGAGGTACACACGTCTCTTACACAATGCATTATTATGAAGTTTTTGGCGAAAGAAGGCACTAAACCTTCTGAAATTTTGAGAAGGCTCCATGCGCAGTTTGGGGAAACAAGCCTTTTGAAGACGCAGGTGTATGATTGGCACAAAAAAATTTCAGCGGGCCAGGATTCAGTGGAAAATGAGCCTCACCAAAGGTGGCAACGAACAAGCATCACTGCAGACAACATTCATGCTGTAAGGGACCTTATTGAGGAGGATCGGCGCGTAACAATTTCTGAAATTGCTTCACACGTTGGAATAAGCTTCGGAAGTGTTCAAGCCATCATCAGTGATGAACTCAAATTTCAAAAATTTTCTGCCAGGTGGGTTCCTCAGCTCCTCAGCCAGGAACTCGGTTGACACAAGAAAAATTAACGAAAATGCATTGGACACCTCTGGAACATCCTCCTTACAGTCCAGATTTGTCACCCTGTGACTACCATTTGTTTGGGCCACTGAAAGAAGACCTGGGATGAAAGCGGTTTGGTGACATTGCAGCGGTAGAGGAGTTTGTGCGCAACTAGCTGACTACACGTTATCCCTCAGTCTTCAAGGATGGCATCAAAAAGTTGCCAACTCGATGGCAAAAGTGTGTTGGAAATGCAGGAGACTATGTAGAAAAATGAGGTGGTGGTTTTCTATTTTTTCGTTAATTCAATAAAATTGTAAACAACAATTCCAGTTTATATTTTTGATTCACCCTCGTAGGTGCAAAGTGTAGTGGTGCTACAATACCCATTATATCTTTAAATGGTTGCTCAATGTTGACCCAATATACAACTTTATATTATGCCACAACGTTTCTACTTTAAAACCAACCAAACTTCTTTATATTAACATCGTGGTTAGTACTTATTCACTATAACAGCAGTTAGATGTGGCAACTACCGAGCTCGTTGCATACATATCTGCAAATCATATGTGGTACACTCATGACATCTTATTCTTACAGTGGAAAAGTGAAGTTTCTTTATTTTTTTTCCCTCGATGATGAACACTGTCACAAAATTAGTGAATGTTGAGTTGTGTAAATGTAATTAATCGAGCCATATATTATTAAATAACTATTGATTTATTCCTGGCAGACTGGGGAGATTTAAATGCTTAATGAAAACTTGTAACTGCAGCACGAAAATGATATGTTTCTGGTCTAAAGCCGGATATTTACCCATATATAATAATAATAATAATAATAATAATAATAATAATAATAATAATAATAATAACAACAACAACAACAACAGGGGTTATTTTATTGATTTAATATATATAATTTTAATATTTTATTTTTAATATTCAATGGAAATCAGCTGATATATTATTAGTATGAATATTGAGAGTTTCATTTTTTTTATGTATATAAAAATTGGTAGCTGAATAGCTTATTGTTGAAAATAATTTTGTAGTTCTAAGAATTTATAGAATCAGTTATGAATTTAAATGGATCTTTGAATATCAATTGACATTTTTAATTTAAAAGAGATTGGCTAAGTCGGATATGAGTCAACCAATAAGTACTCATAAGCCTGGTTATTTTGACCAACGAGATTTAAATGTCATAATTTGAAAGAAAGAATTGTGAGAGGTATTTCCCAATCTAAAGAGTTTACTGGTAACATTCATGGAGGCAAGACCTACAAAGAAATGGTCGACCATGATTTTGTGGAAATTACCTTTAATTTCATTTAATACAATAGAGAAAGTGCACTGTATGACTCTAAGTGCATTTAAATATATATGCTGTTAATTTCAGCTTGAAATATAAGTAATTTCGAGTCATTTCATATATGACAGTTTGTCTTCAAAATGGCGATTTTAATAGTGATTAATAACGACCATTCAAGTAAATGATGGATTAAAAGTCTTTCTACAAGTTTCATTTATCACGAAGGAACTGATATTCATGAATAAAATTCACTGATTTTATTCAAAGTTAATAATTGACTTTTGATTTAAGATAAAAACCTATTTTTCATATTCCCTGTGTTCCCCGAGCGGAATCTCAAGCTATGGCAAAGTCGAAGTCGAACCCAGGACTTCCTACAACAAATTTCCTCCCTTATATGATACCTACTACGTGGTGCATCTCAACGAGGATACAAATTTTTTACTTTAGGTCAAAGGTTCCTATTCATAATGTTACCTACTCTTTCCCCTCAAACCCTACAATTTTGTAATGGGAATTTCTGAACACTCTGTATACAAATAGAAAATAGTTGGTGTGAAAACCATAGGCATGCATGTAATAAAATATATTTTAAGAATAGTTTTTAAGAAAAAGAATGACTTTTATAATCCTGGTATAGAAATAAAAATATAATTCATTAACTAAATTCATTATGAAGATAATATTTTAGAATCTAAAAATTTTACAAATTATCCTTATAATGAAATAATTTTAAAAAATGGCATTTTACTATACTAAGAAGACAAAAATCATAAGAAAATAACTGATTTATAAAATGCCATGCAACAAATAGACTTGAAATGGAAAAATGTGTCATTCTCAGGATAAGCATCTGAAAATAAAGATACATTATTATGCTGCATAAGTGAATCAGCCATTTCTAAGATTTATCACATCAATATCAGAGTTTACACAATATATATTAAAAATAACTAATGCATATATAAATAAATACTAATCCACGTATTATATTTTCCAAAAATAAAAAAAATTATTAATTTCAATTTATAACAAGTTATTACATTTTTTTGTCTAATGCCACCAGATTGCCTTTTTATGACATTTCTGGTTTTCTCCCCTGCATTGGCGGAACTGTAATCCATTTCTTAGGTTGGGGCACCTGGAAGGGGAGTTACGTTATCCCAATGATGTGATGGGTGATAAATGATAATGGCGCACCAGGAGAGTTCTTAACTTAAACTTAACCTAAATCCCAGACCATGGGCAACCACAGAAGTAATTCCCTTTAAGGAAAAATTCCCGTGATTTGACCGGGAATCAAACCCGGAACCTCATGAACTGTAGTCAGGAAAATAGAAAATAAGTACAATAGTTGTCCCAAACACGGTTCCCAAAAAGTTGGCCTATTAAAAATGTATTTAAATAAATAGCTTTATTTTACCTGGCAGAGTTAAGGCCTTAAGGATATAAAAATTTACATAATTAGAAAAACAATTCTTTGAAAATATAGTTTTACTTCATTAGCAAAAGGTTTAAATAATAATTTAATTTTTCAGAAACAAATTAGATGTTTTTCATCCATTTGGGTCATTCCATGTCAAATTAACACATTACTGTACCATTTTCAATCTGACTCTCTTATATTTTTACAAAATGTTTGTGAAATATTGTTCACGGATAGAAAAGTAGAAATATTAGAAGTGTAATGTAAATACTTTTGGAGTTATCGGTAATAAAAAGTCAGTAAAATTTGGCTTGTTATAAGAAAAATTGTTATATTCAACAACGTTGTGTTCCTTAGAGTTTAAGAATGTACCTTTGATTTTATGCAAGATTTACCATGCTATGACCTTCAATGTTGTTCCAAGGACACAGCATATAATATTTAATCTTGACATATTAAACACGTTTTGTTTAGAGGGCTCTTTTTTTTCAGGCTTGATATTTCTTTATATGCTACAAATTACAATATGGAACCCATGGCTTTAGATCCCTTCCGAAAAAAAAAAACCTGAAAATCCATTGACCTCAGTTCCATTAGGGCCAAAATCAACACTATCAAATGAAATATTATAGAAGTGCAAGTTGAGATAATATAATTGTGTAAACTCCTCAAAATAACACACATATTGATAATAAAACGATTTGGTAAAACAATAAAAGCCAGGGTGTGATATGAACAAAATAAAAAAAAATGGTGTCTCCAAATATAAAATAAAGAAACTGTATGCTAGAGACACATCAGACCTGCTTCGACAGATTTGGGCCCACTTGCAGCAGCAGTGAGAACTGGGATACCAGAACGATGTCGAGTGAGAGATGGGGTGCGGTGCAGAGTCGGATGGTACTGAGACTGCTGATGGAGATTTTCAGTGCTGCCTGCGCCGCACCCAACACAAATATATTATACTTCCACAGTCACAATTAACTTTGGCTATCCTATGTTATATGCAGGTTCACAATACAGAGTGACCCAATTATTATTTCAATAATAAGGGTACATTTAATTATAACAACCATTGCATTCTTCTTCTGTTGTGGGCCAGTCTGCTTAAGGACTGAGCATCACAGTATTTGAAAATTGTAGATTTTACTTAATTGAGGTCAGGCTGGTCTGGGGCACACTCAGCCTACTATAAAATGAATACTCGCATGTTTCTAGGGTGTAATGTTGACTGGAGAATAGAAAGCCACACTCCTCCTCCTTCTCATGGCATTTACTAAGAATTATGGATCCTTGTGTATATGCTCCCATGGGCAATCATTACTTGTTAATGAGTATCTTTACCTTTTATTCTCTTCTTACAGGACCTAAGGCCTGTTTATATCATCTAGAACTTATCTTAGAGCCATTTTATAATTGCTAAGTAATATTTACTCTTTTCGAAAGAGGAGATTGCGCTATTTGATGTTTTCAATTCAATAAAATCATTACTGCAGTAGAGCCTATAATTTTGCAAGGAAATTACAACATTATGAATCTTTAAATCTTCCCCAAGTTGAGATTTTAAGCTAGAGCTGAACATCTATTGATTCAATTTTTGGATCAGATTGAGAATTACTTAACTCTAAGATGGAACAACTAAATCAGAAAACAAAACTGGTTTATATTTTATAATAAGTGTAACGTCAATCTATCGCATTATTAAACTTTTTTGATTAGAGACAATGTTTATTTAAATGACGTGCTTCTGATACCTTGGTGTCTCATTTCTTGTATCATTTTAATGATAATATGATTTTGAAGTTCTAACCGGGTCAAAGTTCTAAGTTGATACTTTTAAAATTCATGACGAAACACCACTGAGGTTACTATGTAAAATTTACAATATAAAAATAGAATACCTGAGATCTCAGTCTTCCTCAACTTCGGATATAGGATGTGGAGTACTTTTGGAGCAAGTGTTCCATCTTCAGCTTGTAAATCGGTACTGGTTGTTCGTAAGAATCTTGTATAGCAGGTTCACGTAACTGGGTGAGTTCTTATTAAGCAGGTGAGTGTTTCTGGTTTCTTTTAATATTTCAATCTCTTCGAGAATATTGATTTTCAGTTTGTAATTTCCTCTATGGATGATGGATAATGTGTTATCGATGGTATTAAATTGGTGACCTGTTTCTATAACGTGTTTTGCAAAACTAGATTTGCCTTCATTAAATCTGAAGTTCTTAAGATGTTCGTTATATTGTATACTGAAATTTCTTGTTGTTCTGCCAATATACAACTTCTCACAGCGGCTGCATTTTAGTTTATATAAATTTCAATATACAATATAACGAACATCTTAATGACTTTAGATTTAATGAGGGCAAATCTAGTTTTGCAAACATGTCATAGAAACAAGTCACCAATTTAATACCATTGATAGCACATTGTTCATCATCCATAGAGAAAACAACAAACTGAAACTTAACATTCTCGAAGAGATCAAAATATTAAAAGAAACCAGAAACACTCATTTGCTTAATGAGAACTCACCCAGTGACGTCAACCTGCTATACAAGATTCTTATGCACAACCAGTAACGATTTACAAGCTGAAGATGGAGCACATGCTCCGAAAGTACTCTACATCCTACATCCTAAGTTGAGGAAGACTGAGATCTCAGATACTCTATTTTTATATTGTAAAGTTCTAAGTACCAAGCATTCAGTGATCGAACAGACAAGGGTTGTAGATAGTAGTAGCTAACTGAACAAATAAATACCTTTCACTTGTATAACATCTTCATAATGGATAATATCTACTAAATATTCAACAATCACCAATGGCATAACAGCGCAATTTTGGGCATTAGCCTCTCCTATGTTAGTTACTAGACCAAGTTAATTTAGTTACGCTTGTTTTCCTACTGAAGTCATGAATGCAAATAAAGTAGTACTAGGATGATGAAGGTCGGTAAATTTTGCTTAGAGACCTCTTTACTCAGGCTAAAAATTCTTTCACAAGACTGAAAATCTTCAGACTTAGGACCCACCACTTAAAGTCCCTCCCAGAGAACTTGCTCCTTGGATTTTTCCATCCTAAAAAAACCCAATGACCTCGGCCAGGTTTGAACCTGCAATCCTCGGGACCAGAGGCAAGGAACATAACCACTAGTCCACTGCAGTATCTTCTAAATATATTTCATAATAATTTACCAATTAAAAAGATAAGAGTATCAAACAGCAACACAGTTACAGTTTTGGGTACTTGACAAGATTCACTTTGTCATTTCTCAATATCAAACTATCGAGTTGCCATTTCAAATGACACCAAATTCACTTATGATTTCTCTGCCATTCTCTCCACGTATTAGTGGAAATGTAACCCACTTCAAGAGTTGGGACAACTGGAAGGCAGAGTTACATTATTCTGATGATATGAAGGATGATAAATGATAAAGAAACACCAAGAGAGTTCTTAAATCTAAAATTAACTTACATTCAGACCACGGGCAACCACAGTAATACTTCACTTTAAAGAAAAAATACCGTAGTCTGACCAGAAATTGAACCCAGGACCTCATGAATAGTAGTCAGAAGATCTGATCATAAAACCATTAGGCTGGTCAAATATGAGTATGTCTTCTTTCATCACAGTTAAAATTTATATATGGATGAATTTTAGAATTTGATTAATATTCGGATATTGATGATAACCTATCATCATTAAATGAATTATATTTGCGGCAACTTTCACTCTGGCTGTATGAGTGTCATACAGACAAGGAATTGGTATTTTGAAACATTCATGAGAGGTTATGCAAAAATTTTAAATGAACAATTTGTTAGATGGAATGAATTTCATAGAATTTTAGATTTCTGAAAGTCTCATTATTATATTTATAACTACATACATGATTATTATGAATTTGTATCAGTTGCTTGTGCATTGATTTAAAGTTAACATTACTGATATATCAGTTGTCTTATACAGAGTGTCCCATTTATCTTGACCACTCAAAATAAAAAATTGTTTTATACAAAAGTTGTCCAACTGCAAGGGGGAAATAATACTTAATGTTAGTGAACTTAATAGTGTTATTTATTAATAAGATATGAATACTAACTTCATTTTTTTTTTTTTTCAATTTATCCTTTGATATGTTAATTAAGCATTCCAAGACCTAAGAATCAAATGAATCATGAATTCTTCTTACCTCAAACATCTATGTTTTTTAACACAGAACTGCAGTATTGGGAAACATCATTCTCATTGTCAGCTGTTGTCCCTGACAATGGGAATGATGTTTCCCGGTTCTGCAGTTCTGTGTTAAAAAACATAGATGTATGAGGTAAGAAGAATTCACGATTCATTTAAATCTTATTAACAAAACATCATAATGAAAAAATTCCTAACTTTATTATATGAATTCCAAGACCTGTTCAAAAATATATCACAATGTGCTGTTCTAGTAAACAGAACCTTATTAATGGAAACATACAGTGGAATTATTACTGCCATATAAGAGAACTACCATATTAATTATGAATAGTAGAACATTCACATTAAGTTAATAGTGAGTGGAGAACATATTTTTAACGACTCACCTCATATAATTTCAAATTTCTTTGATACCGGTGGTTTCAGACAATATCTTGTCCCTCTTCAGTCATGGCTTCCACTGATGAAATTCTGTGGTTGTTGATTTCTCTAAGGACATCACCTCTTGTGCTGCCATCTTTCGTTGGGATTATAAACTTTGTAATTAAATTTTTATCCACCGGAATATTGAAGTTCATAGATCAATATTTATTCTTCTGAACGAATATCTTTTCCCAAATTGCAATTCCAACGGTTTATCCAATAGTTTCAAAAGTTTTTCCTCTTTTTCAATTTCACAATTTTTTAGTATTTCTAAAATGTTCTTTAGTGCGAGTTTCCAAATTCCTTTTTGTTTTTCCTATGTATACTTTGCTACAATCATTACAATTTATTTGATAAATTCCAGATTTCTTACTGTCTCCACTCACTATTAATGATATAACCTCATAATAATTAAATTAATGTTTTTATTACCTCACCTCATATCCTCTTTCTTCTATACTGCAGTTTCGGAGCTTATCTCCATCGTCTGGTCGACCAGAGGCTACTGACGATGGAGATAAGCTCCGAAACTGCAGTATAGAAGAAAGAGGATATGAGGTGAGGTAATAAAAACATTAATTTAATTATTAAATTAAACCTCATAGTGTTCTTTCCCTGTGAAAGTTAAATATATAACCTCATAATGTTTACTTCCCAATATTAATTTAAATTCACATTAAGTGCTCAAACTGGTGACCATTTTCAGTGACACAATCACCAAATGAATGAGGAGATTCATTTCTCCACTGTTAGCGGCTGAATGGAATTACAAGCATGTACAATACAGTCCTGCATATTCTCTCAAGTTCTGCAATTTATTAAGTTTTTCCACTTTAGTAGTTACTAGGATTTCTTCACAATATTGAAGTACAGGTTTTATGTACATTTGTAGAAGGTGTTTAGGGTTTGTGTGTTGCAACCCCACTTTTTCCCTGCTAATCGTTTTAATAATGGTAACCTTGTTTCTATCTTTGTACATATATTCTCCATGTGTTTCTTCCATGTTAATTTTGTGTCCAGAGTTATTCCTAAATATTTTGCTTCATGTGTTTGAGTTAATAATTCACCCTCCAATTTCAGTGTGATGGGTAGTGGTTTCTTTCTTAATGTAAATAGTTGATAATTGCAGAACCAAATCCTCCGTCTGATAACAGGAGCCGTTAAAACAACACCAATCACTGCCATGCAAATCTTAACAAATAACCCAAACATAGCATCTGAAATTGAGAAAACAGCAGTCACACAGTATGAAAAATTTTTAAGGCTACCCCATAATAACTGGACCCAAAGAAAACCACAAGTATGTTTAAAATCTCAGCAAAGCTTTCTAAGCATTGTACAAGAAATCAAACAGAAATTGCAACTTCCACATTCAAAAGAAAATATGCAGATGAGAAACAACCCTCTAGAATTTTTGGAAATCGAATATAACCTTCATTTAACAGAAGACATCAAGAAATCTGAAACTCCTCCATATATTTTAAAACAAATGTCACTGGAAATGATAAATCTAAGATACCCAGCTCCTGAATGGATACATATTTTTACAGATGGCTCCAGCCTACCAAATGATGGTGGCACTGGTGTTGGTGCAGTATGTCCACTTTTTTCCTTTTATCGTAAACTAAACACAAATTCAACAAACTTTGATGGCGAAATTCTAGCAATTTTCTTAAGTTTACAAAATCTTTTATATCACATCCAAAAATTTACAAAAGTTGTAATTCTATGTGACTCCAAAGCAGCCATTCATGCTATAACACGAGACACAACACCCAAAAGCATCAAAATTATCGAATGTCACAAAATGATAAAACATTTATCCCGTCTACATAAAAAAGTTGTACTTCAATGGATTCCGGCCCATTGTGGAGTGACAGGCAATGAAATAGCCGATTTTCTAGCCAAGAAGGGTAGCAAAATTGTTTCAAACCCAATTTCTGCTCCAGTTTCCTTTCACTCTATCAAAAGAATTATCTCAAATAAATACATCAATAAACTTAGAGAAGAATACACCACCAAAACATCTGGAAAGGAATGGGAAAATCTGCAAGCTTATGACATTACTACATTACAAAGAAAATCTGCAGTAGCAACATTCAGACTGCTAACGGGACATGACTGCTTGAATAAACACCTACACAGAATTGGCATAACAGATTCACCTAAATGCCCTTTTTGCAATTTAAATGAAGATATGGAAAGAAACCATCTCCTCCGTTGTCCAGCTTTTGTAGAAGAGACCAGCCTTTCTGCTAAATATTGGAGTGCAAGAGAGCGAATGATTTCATTATCAAGTGCTCGACATTAGATACCAACCAACCATATTCTCTCAAGTTGTCAGAATATCTTGTAGGACAATATCTTTAATAACTCCCCAGAGAAAAAGTCCAATCGGGTAAGATCAGGAGATCAAACAGGCCAATGAACTTACCCTCTACAACTACTTTATGTTTCCATTAATAAAGTTCTATTTATTAGAATGGTACATTGTGATATTAATTATGGGGTGAATCATAAATATGGGTATACGTTTGATCGTGTTGTGTGATGAAAATATTACCATTACAGGAAATATGAAATTACCGTTGGAAAGACAATTATTCAAATTACAACAATGGAATAAAACAAAACAGTGCAGAACTTATGTCATTAGTCAAAATGGCATTGAATATGCAACAGCAAATTAAAATTGCTGCATGGGCAATAACGTATGCTAATGATCGTGAGGCCGCAAGACGGGCAAGACGTGAGTTTAACGTAGCACTGCAGCCGTTGACTGTGGGGAAGTGGAGAAAACAACTGCTGGAAACGGGAAGGAAGCAGAAAATCAAACCTCCTGGAAGGCCTCGCATTAGCACGGATGCAGAAACAACAAAGAGAATTGTGGAGGCATTCGACGCTAGCCCACAAAAATCAAACCGCCAAGCTGCACGTGAGCAGTGATTTGTTTTGTTTTGTTCTATTGTTGTAATTTGAAGGATTCCCTTTCCAATGAAAACATCATATTTCCTTTAATAATAATATTTTCGTCACAAAATGCGATCAAACGTATAGCCATATATCTGAATCACTCTGTATATGTAGGAAATAACACTATGAGGTTTATTTTAATTATTATTACAATGTTGTAATGTTGTAATGCATCGAGAATGTCACACAGAAGCGATAAAATTAATCTGCATAAAAAATCAAGAAATATGAGGTGAGTCAAAATATACAACTCATTAATAATTACATTTTGATATATTTTTTGAACAGGTCTTGGAGTCAAATTTAAGAAAGAAAAATTAATGTTTGAACCGGGATTTGAACCCTGGACCCCTAGTTCTACGTACTAGTGTGCTATCCATTACACCATTCAAACGATGATACAAACATTAACATTTCTTTCAACTTATACAATTCTTGTTCGTCCGAAGGCTAATAGCTGTCGCTACCATCACACCAACTGATGTCTTCTATTCAGAAGTATTTTTATTTATTGAGAATTGTATAAGTTGAAAGAAATGTTAATGTTTGTATCATCATTTGAATGTTGTAATGGACAGCACACTAGTATGTAGAACTAGGGATTCAGGGTTCAAATCCCAGTTCAAACATTAATTTTTGTTTATATATTAAATTTGGGAATTTTTAACATTATGAGGTTCAATTCATAAGAATTAAATAAATCGTGATTATTTCTTACCTCATATTTCTATGTTCCTTTAAACACAGCACTGCAGTATCGGCAACTCTTTGTCACCATCATCAGCTGTTTTCACGATTGTCAAAGAGTCGCCGATTTATTTAATTCCTATTAATTTTTGTTTCTTAAATTTGATTCTATCCAGGACGGAAACATGTTAATCCAAATAAAACATTGAAAATAGGTCTTGGAGTGCTTAATTAACGCACTGAAGAAAAAATACATACTGCCATTAAAGAAAACAGAGCTAGTATTTGTATCTTGTTAATAAATAATGTTACAAAATTCTCTATCCATCAGTATTATTTCTCCCTTGTAGTTGGAGAACTTTTGTATAAAACAATTTTTCATTTTGTACTTACGTACTAAGTTATTCAGGCTAAGAAGATAAATGAGACACCCTGTATAGTAATTTTTCTACTTATATAATTGGTTAATGTAGAAACATAAATGATTTCAATTTCCAATTGACATCCAACTAATCAGTTTATTTACTGAAATAATTTAGACTTCAGTGATGATGTTTTTTTTTGTCATAGCATCGGTGAGTATTTAAATAAAATTTCAGTGTTGTCTTTGTTATTAAAAAATGTTGTATAACTGTGAGCAAACTGGTTTACTAAAATATATTCTCTTTTCATAAACTACCATACTATTTTAAATCAACATTTTCTTCCCTTCATACATACTCCTAAAAGAATTGTTATCATCCATTCACAACTTCATGAATCAATCTAATCTGTTCATAATAAAAATACATCCAATTAATATTTAAAAAATATGTAACCCCATTGATAATGAACCAGCTATTCTTTTGTACTTTGAGCATATTTATTTTATGTTTACAATTAATTATTAAAATCAAATTCTAAATATTTAAACTGTTATGTTGTTATATTATTTTTAGTCTGATCATCTTACCTCAATATTATATTGTTGTTGACACACTAGAACCTAATTTATCTGACTATCTTTAATTTGGGTCAATTAACTTTTTTTTTGTAAATTTATTTGTTCCCAAGTGTGAAGTGTAATATTTTTTCCCCTGATGATAGCTTTTCTTTCAAATTTGGTATTTAGGAATGATTAAATATTGGGAAAATGTTGAGATAAGTGAACTACGTAATGTGTTAATCAATACTACACTTTTGAAACCAGTATCGTGAAGACACGCAACTTTATGAGGTGAGATGTTAAAGCATTTTCTCCAATTCATTCATTAAAGTAAATATCTCATAGTGTTTCATCCCACTGTAATTTTAATTAAATACCTAATATATATGATGATTTTATTATTGATTTTACATTTCTCACTGAAAGATAAATTATATTAGAAGAGAAAAATTTTTGCCTAGACCAAGACTCGAACCCGGGACCTTTGGCTTGCCGGGCCAAATGCTCTACCAACTGAGCTACCGAGGCGAGTTACGATCTAGATGCAAATTTTTCTCTTATATACGTTGTAATTCCCTCTCGCCAAATGCTTTTGAAACCATTGCTCCTATCTTTGCAAATGGCAGCTTCTTAGTTAAGCCAAAGGTCCCGGGTTCAAGTCTCGGTCTAGGCGAAAATGTTTCTCTTCTAATATAATTTACCTAATGTATAGTCTGTCCAATGGATCTATGCCCCTGTAAGATATGCGAACTAAAGCCTACTTCCTTTTCTGCCTTGGCAAATCATTTCGTCCCTGCATTCCTATCTCTCTCTTGCACTTGCACTCCAGCATTGTTAGCTCAACTCCAACCTTGCATTATTCAATATTCAAGAGCCATGACACTGGGGAAGTTTGGCAACATCCCTATTCGATAAGTTATCATTGCTGTTGTTTGACATAGTGGGAGGGGAGTGCGGTGAAATGGAGAGAGTATTAACATGTACTTTTCTAAAAATGATGTCAGTGCTATAGGGACACAGATCCGTTGGTCCGAGTATATTATTCTCATGATCAGTTGTTGGGAGTATTGCATTCTTACCTCCTATCCCAAGTTACACCCTATCCATGAACAATGGTGCAGAACAATACACTATGTAGCACATTACCACACACTTCCTCTTTCAATGCTTTCCACCTCCTCAAACAGTCTCCATTAATCCTTCACCAATGAAGACTACTCTAATGTGTGGTCTTAATTGGTTAAGGTGGTTTGTGCATATACAATGGCATCAAAGAGAAAGAAAGAAAGAGGTTGTGTCCATGGATAGAAAATTCAATGCACTTAACAGAATTGACAAAGAAGAACTGTTCAAATACACTGCTGCTGAATTAGAAATTTGGATCCACAACATTTTGTATCAAAGCTACTCAAATTAAAAATACAACAGTATCATCTATTTGAAAGCTCAATATTCTCTAATTTAAGATACTTCTTTCAGTTATTAAAATTTAACTAATCTCAATTGAAAATATTAAACTTTCTTCAACAGTTACATTTTTAGTTTTAAATTATGTCAAAATACAATTTATTAATAACATGTATGTAAACTTTTATTGTAAAATTTATAATGAAAATACAACATGTATTCTAATCACAATATTTCAATCAAAATATCTGTCTATGTAAAATGATACAAAACATAAACATTTCAAAATATAAGAATTTCAGGCAGAGAGATGTCCTCGCCATTCAGACTTACCAGTAGCACTGCTGGTGAGTCTTAAACGGGACATAGTTCCACTGCTGCCATAACGAGATGCTGTGGAACTTCCCTGGTGATGTAGAGAATTACTTGAGCTGGAATTTGAAAGAGTTAGCTCCCCACCCAGAGCTTTTCGGTATGAGCTGTCCAATGAGTTTAACAATGAATCTGCTTGGTCTGGAAAATGACTTCTGAAGCTCCAGTATGCTCTGTAAAATGAAACATATTTTTATTTGTAAAATTTAAACAAACATTGACTTTTCATTATTATTATTTACTAGAAACTAAAACTCTATGTTATGAGTTTTTGCCTTTTCAACAAACTTCTTCCATTTTTTGTGAATCTATATTATCTTCTTCTAGTTGATACTAGTAAAATTCATGGTAAGTTTCCGATGAGGAGTTAGTTCACAGTAATATAATGTACGGTTAAAAACTATAAAATATTTGATCCATATTTGGTTCGTCTTCCGGACGACAGAACAACGGTCATGATGATACTGAGGATGGAACACAAACTATGTTCCGAAACTAGTTTATAATCAAATAAGAAGAACAATATGAGGTGAGTGATAAACATATTCTACCTTAATGAATATACCTCATAGTGAGAATTCCTAAAATAAGTAATATTTATCCTTGTTGGAATCTTTTCTCTATGTAATATTGTGAGGGTGTTATCGATGTTATGCATATGGTGTCCTGCCTGAATTTACATGTTTTGCGTAACTTGATTTTCCTCCGTTATAAATAAAATCTCTGAAATGTTCTTGAATCTAATGTTGAAGTTTCTGTTACTTTTCCCAATGTAGAATTTATTGCAGTCTGTACATGTTAATTTGTAGAGGCCTTTATTGTTGAATTAATTTATTTCTTCGATATTCTTGTTTATTAAATTGTTTAATTTATTACCAGTTCTGCAGGCTTTATTTATATTCTTACCAAGCTTTTTTAGTGTATTGGCAAAACATGTAATTCAGGCTGGACACCATATGCATAACATCGATAATACCCTCACAATATTACATAGAGAAAACATTCCAACGAGGATTAATATTCAAAGTTAAAATTGGGAAACACATTATGAGGTTCTTAATTAATAAATTAATGAGTCATTTTAACATCTTACCTCATATTTAATATACTGGAGGAAATCAAAATACTAAGAGAAATCGACAACAACCAATTCTTAATGAAAACATACCCAGTCCACACAATCCTCTGTACAAAATACTCACAACCAAGTCAGGTCAACAAGTATGGACCTAATGCACTCTGCTGATGATGGAACTAGTCCCGAAAGGCCTACAGAGTTTTAAAACAACTTAAGTTGAGGAGACGGACCTACAAGTTAACTATTTTAAAGTTTTTAACCTTACATTATATTACTTCTTCTAGTTGTTTATTTGAATCAATTTTAAATAATTTAAAATAAAATGTTCTCATCTTGGTTTTGCCTGTGCAATTTTTTGCTAGAGATAATTTTCATTATCCAAACTAAACTGTTGTTCACATCTATTTTGTAATTCTTGAGATCGGAACAAAGTTGCAGGTATCATTTACTTTGGTATTTTCAATTATATACAGATTATGATTGTTAGAGAAACCCTATAATGAAACAATGAATGGGCAATGAATTAGTAGAGGTATTTGAACTGGATATTTTATGATAACCATTGATCAAGGATATCTACCTTGGGTGTCATTTATTTATAAATGAAGGAATAGTGCATCACATTACTACATATGAAGCATAACACATGTGCAGTTAATTTCAAGTCGAAATAATTGATTTTGAATGGTATAATTTGTGACAGTTGAGTACCGCCATTATATAATGGTCAATATATTACCGATATTAAAGTGAAGAAATACAGGTTTCATTTAAGTTAAAAGAGCTTGTCTTGTAAGCTCATGTTTCCCTTAACAGAGATTTAGGCGCTCTCCCCCTACAGGGAAGAATTTCAATCATACTAATTTAGCTACACTTGTTTTCATATAGATGTCATTTGAGTGGTCCGTGGTCAGCGTTCCACCTCATACTGACAACTAGGAAACCAAGGTAGTACTAGGATGGGAAAATTTGGTAAATTTTGCTTAGAGGCCTTTCATTTAGGCTTAAGGATCTTTTACGAGCCTAAAAATCTTCAGACTCGGGACCAACGGCTTAAAGTCCCTCCCGGAGGACTTGCTCCTTGGATTTTTCCATCCTAAAAAAATCCATCGATCCTGGCCGGGTTTGAACCCGCGACCCTCAGGACCAGAGGCAAGGAGCATAACCACTAGTCCACTGCGGCCGATGGTTAAAAGAACTAAAAGTGATAATAAATGTGGAAGCTACTTTCTTAAAGTTACTCAGTGTTTTTATTTGAGTAAAATCCATTTTTTTTAGTCTTCTCTCTGTCCCCCTGAAGGGAAACTCATAGCTGTGGCAAACTGAAGTTGAACCCAAGACAAAGAAGGATTCCAACTACCTAGTGATACTACAAAACGTTAGGTGGTGACAACATTACCTTCTTTAAGATACAACTATCTACTTTAAATGGTCGCCACAACATGGACCTTCAATCTACTTCTACTTTAGATTTGAACTCTAGATCCTCTAGCTTTATACACTGGTGTGCTACCATTTACGCTATTTAAAACAAATTAATGTTTGCACTGGGATGCCTGAATAGTGTAAATGGTAGTGCATTACCATATAAAGCTAGAGGTCTCGAGTTCAAAGTTTAATTTTTTTAAAAATAATAATTTGTTCATCATTACAAACATTAAATTTAAATTATAACATCGACAACAATTCATGTTCCCTCAATTATCAAGAAGATGCTCAAGATATTTTATAAGAAAAAAAAACTTATTTACTACTCACTTTCTTGCACACAGCCTAGCCTCTGGATCAGCATCAGCTATTCCTTTTTTAATAGCATCCTGCAGAATAGCTATATGCCTCTCAAGTGAATGTGTTGACCATGAATGAAGAAGTTGTTCTAGAAATTCACAGCATGCCCGACGGATATCTTTTGATTTGGAAACCAAATTCCCTGTGATGATTGGAATTAACCTAGGTGAATGAGTGTATCTAATGATGAATCTGACTGTCACAAGGCCTGCAGATGCCATTACCTACAACATAACATGTACAAACAGATTATAGTGTTTTCATGTAATATTTAATTTAATATTTTCCAGTCTTGGACAGAATTTTATTTTAGAAAGAAAAATTAGCCTGCAGATGCCATTACCTACAACATAACATGTACAAACAGATTATAGTGTTTTCATGTAATATTTAATTTAATATTTTCCAGTCTTGGACAGAATTTTATTTTAGAACGAAAAATTATCACTCAAACTAGAACTTGAACTCCAGATCTCTGGCTATACAAATCAGCATGATAACAGTTACACCATTTGAGCTCCAATACGAACATCAACGATTCTAGCTGCTGTATATCCTCTTATACAATTCTCTATTGTCCGAAGGCCGATAGCCAACTAGAATTGTGTAATGGCTATCATGATGGTACATATAGCCAGAGATCTAGGATTCGAGCATTAATTTTTCTTTCTAAAATAGGATTTAAGTGTGTTTTTTAATGCATTTGAGGATGTACTGAGATGATTCAAAGAGGATCTGCCCACTAGCATTCACCAGGTGGTCTAATAACAACTAACATATGGAGTGTTGCGCAATAGTAATACAATGCTGTAAACTTCAGTCACAATTCCTGACTTTGATGCTATTCATCAATGAATCCACTTTCATTCAAGAATGTGTTGTCACCATACACAAAACTCATATTTGGGCAGAAGAAAATCCACATGTGCAAGTGATTAAAAGTAACCAATATATATAAGTAAACCTTCAATTTAACTCATTCGCCTCGGAAGACAAGGTACACTCGCTTAACTCTCTCATATATTTTGTACATCCCTTGGCAGAGTAATCTGTTGTTAACATTTATGAATACTAGAGGAAGGTGTTTTGGCCTTCATTCTTATTGTGATCTCAAGTACTGTTATCTTTTGTTTGTTTTCAATGTCTGAAAATAGACAATATAATTTGCGGTGACTTACATGTGTTTCCTGGGGAAATGCTTGAGCGTTTAAACCTGAAGCAAATGGGTTAATGGATTATTTGGGACTGAAGGGTGTCCATTAAATCACGAATTTAGTTTTCTGAAGATATATTCAAGCCAAAACAGGCATATAACACTTGAAATTTTATTGATACAAATGTTTTAAGAACACACATTTATTTATTCTGGAGAAATGCATCACAAGTTAGTTGTTTTCAATGTCTGAAAATAGACAATATAATTTGCGGTGACTTACATGTGTTTCCTGGGGAAATGCTTGAGCGTTTAAACCTGAAGCAAATGGGTTAATGGATTATTTGGGACTGAAGGGTGTCCATTAAATCACGAATTTAGTTTTCTGAAGATATATTCAAGCCAAAACAGGCATATAACACTTGAAATTTTATTGATACAAATGTTTTAAGAACACACATTTATTTATTCTGGAGAAATGCATCACAAGTTAGTTGTTTTCAATGTCTGAAAATAGACAATATAATTTACGGTGACTTACATGTGTTTCCTGGGGAAATGCTTGAGCGTTTAAACCTGAAGCAAATGGGTTAATGGATTATTTGGGACTGAAGGGTGTCCATTAAATCACGAATTTAGTTTTCTGAAGATATATTCAAGCCAAAACAGGCATATAACACTTGAAATTTTATTGATACAAATGTTTTAAGAACACACATTTATTTATTCTGGAGAAATGCATCACAAGTTAGTTGTTTTCAATGTCTGAAAATAGACAATATAATTTGCGGTGACTTACATGTGTTTCCTGGGGAAATGCTTGAGCGTTTAAACCTGAAGCAAATGGGTTAATGGATTATTTGGGACTGAAGGGTGTCCATTAAATCACGAATTTAGTTTTCTGAAGATATATTCAAGCCAAAACAGGCATATAACACTTGAAATTTTATTGATACAAATGTTTTAAGAACAAACATTTATTTATTCTGGAGAAATGCATCACAAGTTAGTTGTTTTCAATGTCTGAAAATAGACAATATAATTTACGGCGACTTACATGTGTTTCCTGGGGAAATGCTTGAGCGTTTAAACCTGAAGCAAATGGGTTAATGGATTATTTGGGACTGAAGGGTGTCCATTAAATCACGAATTTAGTTTTCTGAAGATATATTCAAGCCAAAACAGGCATATAACACTTGAAATTTTATTGATACAAATGTTTTAAGAACACACATTTATTTATTCTGGAGAAATGCATCACAAGTTAGTTGTTTTCAATGTCTGAAAATAGACAATATAATTTACGGTGACTTACATGTGTTTCCTGGGGAAATGCTTGAGCGTTTAAAACCTGAAGCAAATGGGTTAATGGATTATTTGGGACTGAAGGGTGTCCATTAAATCACGAATTTAGTTTTCTGAAGATATATTCAAGCCAAAACAGGCATATAACACTTGAAATTTTATTGATACAAATGTTTTAAGAACACACATTTATTTATTCTGGAGAAATGCATCACAAGTTAGTTGTTTTCAATGTCTGAAATAGACAATATAATTTGCGGTGACTTACATGTGTTTCCTGGGGAAATGCTTGAGCGTTTAAACCTGAAGCAAATGGGTTAATGGATTATTTGGGACTGAAGGGTGTCCATTAAATCACGAATTTAGTTTTCTGAAGATATATTCAAGCCAAAACAGGCATATAACACTTGAAATTTTATTGATACAAATGTTTTAAGAACACACATTTATTTATTCTGGAGAAATGCATCACAAGTTAGTTGTTTTCAATGTCTGAAAATAGACAATATAATTTGCGGTGACTTACATGTGTTTCCTGGGGAAATGCTTGAGCGTTTAAACCTGAAGCAAATGGGTTAATGGATTATTTGGGACTGAAGGTGTCCATTAAATCACGAATTTAGTTTTCTGAAGATATATTCAAGCCAAAACAGGCATATAACACTTGAAATTTTATTGATACAAATGTTTTAAGAACACACATTTATTTATTCTGGAGAAATGCATCACAAGTTAGTTGTTTTCAATGTCTGAAAATAGACAATATAATTTGCGGTGACTTACATGTGTTTCCTGGGGAAATGCTTGAGCGTTTAAACCTGAAGCAAATGGGTTAATGGATTATTTGGGACTGAAGGGTGTCCATTAAATCACGAATTTAGTTTTCTGAAGATATATTCAAGCCAAAACAGGCATATAACACTTGAAATTTTATTGATACAAATGTTTTAAGAACACACATTTATTTATTCTGGAGAAATGCATCACAAGTTAGTTGTTTTCAATGTCTGAAAATAGACAATATAATTTACGGTGACTTACATGTGTTTCCTGGGGAAATGCTTGAGCGTTTAAACCTGAAGCAAATGGGTTAATGGATTATTTGGGACTGAAGGGTGTCCATTAAATCACGAATTTAGTTTTCTGAAGATATATTCAAGCCAAAAACAGGCATATAACACTTGAAATTTTATTGATACAAATGTTTTAAGAACACACATTTATTTATTCTGGAGAAATGCATCACAAGTTAGTTGTTTTCAATGTCTGAAAATAGACAATATAATTTACGGTGACTTACATGTGTTTCCTGGGGAAATGCTTGAGCGTTTAAACCTGAAGCAAATGGGTTAATGGATTATTTGGGACTGAAGGGTGTCCATTAAATCACGAATTTAGTTTTCTGAAGATATATTCAAGCCAAAACAGGCATATAACACTTGAAATTTTATTGATACAAATGTTTTTAAGAACACACATTTATTTATTCTGGAGAAAGAAATGCATCACAAGTTAGTTGTTTTCAATGTCTGAAAATAGACAATATAATTTGCGGTGACTTACATGTGTTTCCTGGGGAAATGCTTGAGCGTTTAAACCTGAAGCAAATGGGTTAATGGATTATTTGGGACTGAAGGGTGTCCATTAAATCACGAATTTAGTTTTCTGAAGATATATTCAAGCCAAAACAGGCATATAACACTTGAAATTTTATTGATACAAATGTTTTAAGAACACACATTTATTTATTCTGGAGAAATGCATCACAAGTTAGTTGTTTTCAATGTCTGAAAATAGACAATATAATTTACGGTGACTTACATGTGTTTCCTGGGGAAATGCTTGAGCGTTTAAACCTGAAGCAAATGGGTTAATGGATTATTTGGGACTGAAGGGTGTCCATTAAATCACGAATTTAGTTTTCTGAAGATATATTCAAGCCAAAACAGGCATATAACACTTGAAATTTTATGATACAAATGTTTTAAGAACACACATTTATTTATTCTGGAGAAATGCATCACAAGTTAGTTGTTTTCAATGTCTGAAAATAGACAATATAATTTGCGGTGACTTACATGTGTTTCTGGGGAAATGCTTGAGCGTTTAAAACTGAAGCAAATGGGTTTAATGGATTATTTGGGAACTGGAAGGGTGTCCATTAAATCACGAATTTAGTTTTCTGAAGATATATTCAAGCCAAGACAGGCATATAACACTTGAAATTTTATTGATACAAATGTTTTAAGAACACACATTTATTTATTCTGGAGAAATGCATCACAAGTTAGTTGTTTTCAATGTCTGAAAATAGACAATATAATTTACGGTGACTTACATGTGTTTCCTGGGGAAATGCTTGAGCGTTTAAACCTGAAGCAAATGGGTTAATGGATTATTTGGGACTGAAGGGTGTCCATTAAATCACGAATTTAGTTTTCTGAAGATATATTCAAGCCAAAACAGGCATATAACACTTGAAATTTTATTGATACAAATGTTTTAAGAACACACATTTATTTATTCTGGAGAAATGCATCACAAGTTAGTTGTTTTCAATGTCTGAAAATAGACAATATAATTTGCGGTGACTTACATGTGTTTCCTGGGGAAATGCTTGAGCGTTTAAACCTGAAGCAAGGGGTTAATGGTATATTTGGGACTGAAGGGTGTCCATTAAATCACGAATTTAGTTTTCTGAAGATATATTCAAGCCAAAACAGGCATATAACACTTGAAATTTTATTGATACAAATGTTTTAAGAACACACATTTATTTATTCTGGAGAAATGCATCACAAGTTAGTTGTTTTCAATGTCTGAAAATAGACAATATAATTTGCGGTGACTTACATGTGTTTCCTGGGGAAATGCTTGAGCGTTTAAACCTGAAGCAAATGGGGTTAATGGATTATTTGGGACTGAAGGGTGTCCTTAAATCACGAATTTAGTTTTCTGAAGATATATTCAAGCCAAAACAGGCATATAACACTTGAAATTTTATTGATACAAATGTTTTAAGAACACACATTTATTTATTCTGGAGAAATGCATCACAAGTTAGTTGTTTTCAATGTCTGAAAATAGACAATATAATTTGCGGTGACTTACATGTGTTTCCTGGGGAAATGCTTGAGCGTTTTAAACTGAAGCAAATGGGTTAATGGATATTTTGGGACTGAAGGGTGTCCTTAAATCACGAATTTAGTTTCTGAAGATATATTCAAGCAAAAACAGGCATATAACACTTGAAATTTTATTGATACAAATGTTTTAAGAACACACATTTATTTATTCTGGAGAAATGCATCACAAGTTAGTTGTTTTCAATGTCTAAAAATAGACAATATAATTTGCGGTGACTTACATGTGTTTCCTGGGGAAATGCTTGAGCGTTTAAAACCTGAAGCAAATGGGTTAATGGATTATTTGGGACTGAAGGGTGTCCATTAAATCACGAATTTAGTTTTCTGAAGATATATTCAAGCCAAAACAGGCATATAACACTTGAAATTTTATTGATACAAAGTGTTTAAGAACAAACATTTATTTATTCTGGAGAAATGCATCACAAGTTAGTTGTTTTCAATGTCTGAAAATAGACAATATAATTTACGGTGACTTACATGTGTTTCCTGGGAAATGCTTGAGCGTTTTAAACCTGAAGCAAATGGGTTAATGGATTATTTGGGACTGAAGGGTGTCCATTAAATCACGAATTTAGTTTTCTGAAGATATATTCAAGCCAAAACAGGCATATAACACTTGAAATTTTATTGATACAAAATGTTTTAAGAAACACATTTATTTATTCTGGAGAAATGCATCACAAGTTAGTTGTTTTCAATGTCTGAAAATAGACAATATAATTTGCGGTGACTTACATGTGTTTCCTGGGGAATGCTTGAGCGTTTAAACTGAAGCAAATGGGTTAATGGATTATTTTGGGACTGAAGGGTGTCCATTAAATCACGAATTTAGTTTTCTGAAGATATATTCAAGCCAAAACAGGCATATAACACTTGAAATTTTTATTGATACAAATGTTTTAAGAACACACATTTATTTATTCTGGAAAATGCATCAAAAGTTAGTGTGTTTTCAATTTCCTGAAAATAGACAATATAATTTGCGGTGACATTACATGTGTTTCCTGGGGAATGCTTGAGCGTTTAAACCTGAAGCAAATGGGTTAAATGGATTATTTTGGACTGAAGGGTGTCCATTAAATCACGAATTTAGTTTCTGAAGATATATTCAAGCCAAACAGGCATATAACACTTGAAATTTATATTGATACAAATGTTTTAAGAACACACATTTATTTATTCTGGAGAAAGCATCACAAGTTAGTTGTTTTCAATGTCTGAAAATAGACAATATAATTTTGCGGTGACTTACATGTGTTTCCTGGGGAAATGCTTGAGCGTTTAAAAACCTGAAGGCAAATGGGTTAATGGATTATTTGGGACTGAAGGGTGTCCATTAAATCAGCGAATTTAGTTTTCTGAAGATATATTCAAGCCAAACAGGCATATAACACTGAAATTTTAGTGATACAAATGTTTTAAGACACACATTTATTTATTCTGGAGAAATGCATCACAAGTTACGGTTGTTTTCAATGTCTGAAAATAGACATATAATTTGCGGTGACTTACATGTGTTCTCCTGGGGAAATGCTTGAGCGTTTAAACCTGAAGCAAATGGGTTAATGGAATTATTTGGGACTGAAGGGTGTCATTAAATCACGAATTTATTTTTCTGAAGATGAGTCAAGCCAAAACAGCATTAACACTTGAATTTTATTGATACAAATGTTTTTAAGAACACACATTTATTTATTCTCGGAGAAATGCCATCACAAGTTAGTTGTTTTCAATGTCTAAAATAGACATAAATTTGCGTGACTTACACATGTTTTCTGGGAAAATCCTTGAGCGTTAAACCTGAAGCAAATGGTAATGAATTATTTGGGCTGAAGGGTGTCCATTAAAATCCGAATTTTTTTCTGAAGATATATTCCAAGCCAAAACAGGCATAAAACACTTGAATTTTATTGATACAAATGTTTTAAGACACACATTTATTTAGTTCTGGAGAAATGCATCACAAGTTATTGTTTTCCAATGTCTGAAAATAGACTATAATTTACGGTGACTTTACATGTGTTTCCTGGGGAAATGCTTGAGCGTTTAAACCTGAGCAAATGGTTAAATTGGATAATTTGGGATACTGAAGTGTGTCCATAAATCACGATTAGTTTTTGAGATATATTCAAGCCAAAACAGGCATATAACACTTGAATTTTATTGATACAAATGTTTTAAGAACACACATTTATTTATTCGGAGAAAATGCCTCACAAGTTGTTGTTTTCAATGTCTGAAAATAGACAATATAATTTGCGTGACTTACATGGTGTGTTCCTGGGGAATGCTTGAGCGTTTTAAAAACCTGAAGCCATGGGTTAATGGATTATTTGGGACTGAAGGGTGTCCATTAAATCACGAATTTAGTTTTTCGAAGATATATCAAGCCAAAACAGCCTATAAACACTTGCAATTTATTGATACAAATGTTTTACGAACACACATTTATTATTCTGGATAAATCAATCACAATTGTTGTTTTCAATGTCTGAAATAGACAATATAATTTTGCGTGACTTACATGTGGGTTACCTTGGGAAATGCTTGAGCGTTCAACCTGAAGGCAAATGGGTTTAATGGATTTTATTTGGGACTGGAAGGGTGTCATTAATCACACGAATTTAGTTTCTGGGAAGAATATAATTCAAGCCAAAACAGCATATAACACTTGAAATGTATTGATAAATTTTTTAAGAACAACATTTATTTATGCTGGAGACATGCTCACAAGTTAGTTTTTTTTCAATTCTGAAAATACATATAATTTGCGGTGACTTACCATGTTTTCCTCCTGGGGAAATGCTGAGCGTTTAAACCTGAAGCCAATGGGTTAATATGGATTAATTTGGGCTGCAGGGTGTCCATTAAATCACGATTTAGTTTTCTGAAGATATATTCAAGCCAAAACAAGGCTCTACCTTGAAATTTTATTGATAAACAAATGTTTTACGAAACACAGTTATTTATTCTGGAGAAATCATCACAAGTTATTGTTTTCAATGTCTGAAATAGACAATATAATTTTGCGTGACTTACTGTGTTTCCTGTGGAAATGCTTGAGCGTTTAAAAACCTGAAGCCAATGGGTTAATGGTTTATTGACTGAGGTGTCCATTAAATCACGAATTTAGTTTTCTGAGATATATTCAAGCCAAAACAGTCAATATAACACTTGAAATTTTATGATACAATGTGTTAAGAACAGCACATTTTTGTTATTTATTCTGGAGAAATAGCATCCAATTAGTTTTTTTCTTCATTCAATGTCTGAAAATAGACAATATAATTTGCGTGACTTACATGTGTTTCCCTGGGAAATGCTGAGCGTTTAAACCTAAGCAAAAGGGTTAATGGATTATTTTGGGACTGAAGGGTGTCCATTAATCACGATTTAGTTTTCTGAAGATATATTCAAGCCAAAACAGCATATACACTTGAATTTTATATTGATACAATTTTTAAGAACCACATTATTTATTTCTGGAGAAATGCATCACACAATTAGTGTTTCATGGGTCTGGAAAATAACAATATAATTGCGGTGACTTACACTGTGTTTCCTGGGGAAATGCTTAGCGTTTAACCTGAATCAAATGGGTTAATGGATTAATTTTGGGCTGAAGGGGTCCATTAATCCACAATTTAGTTTTTCCTGAAGATATATTCAAGCCAACAGCCATATAACACTTGAATTTTATGATCCAATTTTTTAAGAACACACATTTATTTATTCTGGAGAAATGCAATCACAGTTAGTTGTTTTCAATGTCTGAAAAATAGCCAATATAATGTAACGGTGACTTACATGTGTTTCCCTGGGGAAATGCTTGAGCGTTTAAACCTGAAGCAAATGGTTATGATTATTTGGGACTGAAGGGTTTCCATTAAATCACGATTTGTTTTTCGGAGATATATTCAAGCACAACAGGCATAGACACTTGAAATTTTTTATTGATACAAATGTTTACATAACACCCATTTATTTATTCTGGAGAATGCATCGCAAGTTAGTTGTTTTCATGTCTGAAAATAGACAATATAATTTGCGTGACTACATGTGTTTTCCTTTTCCTGGGGGAAATGCTTGAGCGTTTAAACCTAAGGCAAATGGGTTAATGTTATTTGGGACTGAAGGGTGTCCATTATCCGAATTTAGTTTTTTCTGAAGTAATCAAGCCAAAACAAGGCATATACACTTGAAATTTATTGAATACAAATGTTTTAAGAACACCATTTAGTTATTCCTGGAGAAATGTCATCACAAGTTGTTGTTTTCAAAGTCAATGTCTAAAATATACATAAATTTGCGGTGACTTACATGTGTTTCC